>JAHBCN010000575.1:0-169689 GCA_019359885.1 Listronotus oregonensis | reverse complement strand
ACCTGAAAGCAATAAACGCATCCCCCAGCTCTCCACCAACGATGTGAACTCCTCCTTCTGGTATTTGAAGTCCTGCGAAATACTGCCTGATGTCCAAAGCATTTGCTGACCAAGGAAGATTTTGCAAGCGAATGATGATACTCATTTTGCTGGCGAGTCAGATAATCAAAATGTTCGGCGATTTCGGGACCTGGAAAGAGAGATAAGAAAGAGGTCCGTGGTAATCGATTTCTTTCATTTTTATTGTTTATTGATGTCTTGGAGTGGTAGTTGGGAGTATTAAAATCAAAGTCAATATTTTTTCTTTTACTATTTTATTGGCAATTTTTTTTTACAATTCATCTATTATACAATATACGTGTTCTAATTATGTATAAAAATTTAAATATTTACAACATATGTAGCTATATCCTAAATATGTCAAAAATGTCTGCGAACTATTTTTTATGTGTTTTTGTAAACAGTAATATTTGCTTAAATGATTTACAAATTGTTATAATTATAATATTAATGTAGAGTAATAGGGGATATTTTTTGATTATTCATATCTATTTTTAACTTACTATAATTCAATTGACCACCCTCCCTTTATTTTTGGATGAATCGCAGTAATTACAGTAAAACGAAAACAAGAAAGAATAATCTTTTGAAATTTAGTGATTTAAGAATATTTTTAGATCATACGTATGTACGGGGTTTCGCCTTTTCTGATAGCACATCCTAGAGTTTTATTTTCGAAACAACTGCAATGGTAAAAACAGAACGCGGCTAACTTTATCGTCTCGGAGATACAGAGCGTTTTCAAATTTTGACAGCAAGCCTTTGTATCTTGGCTGTTAGTAAAAATAGAAACAAAAAGTAAAAAACCAAGTTTGTGTTGGTAATTTCTTTTTTATCGGTTATAGCCCAAAAAATATAATGCAAAGTTCCTTTTTTACATGAGACACCCTGTATATTATATTAGGAGGCGTTCCAAAATAAAATTACCACATTATTGATACACTTTATATTATTTGTTTTCAAAATAAATACACATCTCCACAAAAAAGTTTACATGAAACTTGGTTGTGGCTGTGTTATGTAAGAATTTAGAAATGAAGAGACTTTGTATTTCGTGCAAATTTTATTAAAAAATCTAAGCAGAGCGCTTTCGGTAAAACCATCATCAGTGCTATCTACAAGCAAGAAATGAACTTTAAAAGAAAGATTGAAAATTTTTGTTGGAATATTTTAGGGAAATTTTCAAAAAAAAATGTATTTTAGTGATTTTTTAAATTATTTTATATTTTTATTTTATTTTTTTTATGCGTGAAAATTAAACATTAAATATAGTAAATCAATGTGAAGTGATGAATTTAGTAGACTTGTTATGGAAAAGAAAAGCAAAAAAAAAGTTCAAAACTTACTCGTCGTCAAGCAGGAGCCGCAGCAAATTTGAGCCAACAAAACATTTAGAGGGCTTCAATAAAATATCACATTATTACACAAATTTAAAATAAAAGTCAAACAACATTAATATTTGTTACATTTTCCCTTATTAAAGGGTGAGATTTAAAAAATTTAAAAAACTATACCATTTTGTGGAACCAGTTGTACTGACGTATAAAAAAGGATAGACAAACATTTTAAAGGGTATAGAAAAGGAAGTACTACTCCGAGGTTGTTTAGAGTGTGGTTGTTAAGAATTTTAAAATTATTATGTTTAAAGGCATAATGTTAGAGAAATGGAATCAAAAAACAATTTTAAGTAATGATTATTTGTTATAACTTTAATATAATTAAGAAATCGTAATTTTATTTTGTTGAAGCCCTCTAAATCTTTTGTTGGCTCAAATTTGCTGCGGCTCCTGCTTGACGACGAGTAAGTTTTGAACTTTTTTCTTTTCCTTTTTCTTTTCCATAACAAGTCTACTAAATTCATCACTTCACATTGATTTACTATATTTAATGTTTAATTTCACGCAAAATAAAAAAAAAAATAAAATATAAAATAATTTAAAAAATCACTAAAATACAAATTTTTTGAAAATTTCCCTTAAAATATTCCAACAAAATTTTTCTATCTTTCTTTTAAAGTTCATTTCTTGCTTGTAGATAGCACTGATGATGGTTTTACCGAAAGCGCTCTGCTAGGATTTTTTAATAAAAATTTGCACGAAATACAAAGTCTCTTCATTTCCTAAAAAAAGTTTAAGCTTCGAAAGACTTGACCATGGCATCTTTATGTTTTTTGGGGTTGCTGAATCCGAATACGGGGTCAGTTTGACCCCATCAAGTCAGGGTCAAGAGCATTTCAAGGTCAAATCGCAACCAAATTTGATGGGGTCAAACTGATCGCAGATGCGGGTTTAGGGACCTTAAAAACGTAAGTATACACTGTTCAAATTTGGTTGCGATTATTTTGGCAGATTTGACCTTGATCCGGATCTAAAGTTCCGAAAGTCTTGAATATCTTTACGTTTTTGGGGTCACTGAATTCGAATCCGGGATCAGTTTGACATGACATAACAAGAGCATTTCAAGCTCAAATCTGTAGAATTAATAGCTAACTAAATTTTAAGAGTAAAAACTTAAAGATACCATAATCAAGTCTTTTAAACCATCATTTTTTTTTTAAATTGAACTGCGTAATTTTGCATGCCTTGAAATGCGCGTGACCCTAACTTAATGGGGTCAAAATGATCCCGGATTGGGGATCAGCGACCCCAAAAACATAAGATACCATGGTCAATTCTTTGGAAGCCTCATTTTTTTTTGTGGAGCTGTGTTAGTTATTTCTGAAGAAAAGACATCGAGAACCTGAACAAAGTATTTAAACTTTACACCCCCTGTACAAAATTTTATTACTTATTATTATATATATCATTATTTTTTTTTTAACTTTTTTTAACATCTAGTTTTTTAAAAGTATTAATGATTGCCTTCTTTCCCGATATCTAGCAAAATACCTCTGTAAAGCATATGCAATTTTTTTGTTCAATAATATACAGGGTGTCCCAGAATATATGGGCAATCTATCGGAATCTAATAGAAAACCAAAATGTTATTATTATGACAAGTTCCCATAAAACTTTTTTCCTATGACCCTCCCCTACAGAGATACAGGTACATAACGGACGCTTCTGGAAACCGTTTTTGTTTAAATAACTTTTAAAATACTAGGCATAAATTACTAGATAAGTCCTCTTAAAATGAACCCAATAAATCCTATTTGGCTGATTTAGTTTGCCAAGGACGGACTAGCTCTGACCCAATAATAGCAATTTATTTTTTTAACACCCTGTATGATAAAGGCTCAACAATATTATTTTTGAATAGCTTTAACCTTAAACTAAAAAAGGTATTTTTGATTGATATCGATAAAATCAACTGTTTACGAGAAATACAATATCATGGTTCGTATTTTTTTTTACGTGATACAGGGTGTTTTCTAATTGTACGTCAATATTCAGGACAGCAATTTTTGGGTCCACTTTAAGAAGAAAACTTCATATAAACGTATGTCCTAAACGTCTTAACTGTTGAGATTGAGGGTGGTGAAATTTTCAAAAATAAATCATTTATTATTAATATCTGTAATATTACTTTAGATATTTTAATGAAATATGGCATAAATGTACTATGTATCAAGAAGCATTTTTTCAGTGTTCTCCATTTTTTTTGATTCCACCAGTGGCGTTCGTACAGAATTTGACCTGCCTATTTTGGCAAATAAAAAAAAATGTGGCATAGTAAAAAATTCTTTTTGATACATAGTACATGTATGCCAAATTTTATTAAAATAACTAAAGTGGTATTACAGATATTAATAATAAATGATTTATTTTTGAAAATTTTACCACCCTGTATCTCAAAAGTTCAGACGTTTAGGACATACGTTCATATGAAGTTTTTTTCTAAAAATGGACTCAAAAATTACCTCCTTAAATATTGACGTACAATTAGAAAACACCCTGAATAATGTAAAAAACCATGATATTTTTTCTCGTAAACAGTTGATTTTATCGATGTTAATCAAGAATACCTTTTTTTAGTTTAAGCTTAAAGCTATCCAAAAATAATAATGTTGAGCCTTTATCATACAGGGTGGTAAAAAATTGCTATTATTGTGTCAGAGCTAGTCCGTCCCTGGCAAACTAAATAAGCCAAATATTATTTAATCGGTTCTTTTTAAGAAGACTTATCTAGTAACGATCATATTAAAAAAATATTAAATTACGTCTAGTATTTTAAATGTTATTTAAACAAAAATAATTTCCAGGTGCGTCCGTTATGTACCTGTAACTCTGTAGGGGAGGGTCATAGGAAAAAAGTTTATGGAAACTTGTCATAATATTTTTAGGTTTTCTATTAGATTCCGAAAGATTGCCCACATATTCTGAGACACCCTGTATATTTTAAAGTTTTCGATTTCCATATCATTTAAATCAGGATGTGAGAACACTAAGAGCTAACAGTATGTAATGCTTATTTCCTGCTTAAATATTATACAAAATATTGCAGCGACTTGTATTCCACTAATGCATACTAAATAAATTAAAATAAAAAATAAATAAAAAGGGGTAATGGCTAATAATTTAAAATTTTATTGCAATGTAAGTTTTATATTATTTCGGTTTTCAATCCGTTCGTTATTAGAAAAGTATTCACGACGTTTCGCCAACATCTCAAAGAGCATTTTCAAGTAATGCTTTCTGCTCGACTTCCAAGTCACTTTGTATTTTTTTTTTAATTTCTAGGCATCCAAAAACCATAATTATAAAATTGCTCTTAAGAATTTGTTCCTTGTTACTCCTAATTTTTCCTTATAGTCAATAGTCTATTTATAAATTCAATAATAAAAACGAATGGATTTTAAAATTTTATGACAGCACCACAACTAACAGAGCAAAATAAGTTTAATTAAATAAGCCCATACAGAGAAGAGAGAGAAGAAAAGTAGTGAAAAACCCACACGCCAAGTAAGGATTTCTCAGCAAAGTAAACTCTAATGTCTTCTTCCAGTAACCTATTCTGCTATTGACTATGTACTTAAGAAGAAACTACAACGTTACAGGGGTTTAATTGTTGCATCCGTTTAATTCACCCTTAAATATAAAGAAAATTGCGGAGTGCTACCATTTAAAAGGGTGCATTTTTGAGCGAATTTGTCCACTTTTCTGTTTTTTAATGTCAATTCAAATTCTATGCAAGTTTACACATACTTAGAAAAGTTGTTTAAGATTCAATTTCCCATCAAAATGTCACCCTCTAAAGCTCAAAAAAAGGAAAAAAATATAATGAAAAAACATTTTTTTTTTTAAATTTTGCCCAATATCTTTTTTCCACGTGAATTTAGGATATAAATTGCTCTACAGAAAAAAGAAACTGTTATGATGTTTTTTAAAATGGTTTTTGTTAAGTCTTTAGAGTTTGTAGTAACCGAGATAAGAGTAGTAGTAGTAGTAGTAGTTAGTACTATCTCTCATCGTTTTTCTCTAATTTTTAATGTTCATACAACATGGCATAAAAAAGAAATATTATTTTTCGATCTTTAAAATAGCGCCTGGTTTAAGTATTTAGAATTAATAGTAACAGAGATATAATATTTCAAAGTTGGAGACTCTCAAGTAGGGTTGAAAAACAATGAAACACGGAACACGTAGGAAAAAGTTACGGAGTAAAACTTAAAAAATAAACATAATTGCATTTTTCGTTTTCTAAATATATTTTTGTCAAAAAAAATGTGTTTGAGAAGGTGACATTTTGATAGCAAATTTATTTAAAACAAATTTTGTGTTTACGTGTATTTACAAAATGTGCATAGAACTTAAGCTAAAAATTAAAAAAAAAACGGAAATTGGACAAATTCATTTCTATCTTAAAAATAAAACCCCTTTAAATAATAGCATTCCGCAGTTTTTTCATATATTAGAGCCAATTGAACATATAAAACGATGAATAAGAATTTGGTTGGCACCGCGACGTCTAAAAGGTGCTGTGAAATACAATAACTGCATGTTTTAGTACTTGGACAACGTTGATGGATCTAGGGAATAATAGGTTAAACAGAAAAAAACCGGCACCCACGATATCCTAGTACTTGGGCATTTAGTCTTCGTGGGCTGTCATAAAGATAAAAAAATCTGTTGGCAATAAAAAACTTAGGTTTCGGGCTAAACAAGTAGCTGTATGGCAAGTTAAAACAAAATACTTAAAAAATTCTAGCTTGGATTTTATTCTGTAGCCAAAGAAGTTTGCCTTAAAGTGTTTTCGGTAAAACCATAATTTCTAAAACGGGGCTACTTCTGATCCAACCCTTTTTGGGAACAGAATAAATAACTGAGGTGGAAATATAAAAGTCAGTTTGTTTTATTTGCAAGTAACCCGAAGCTTACCAAATTGTCAAAAATTTCAATCTTCATTTTTAGGTATCAATATGTATTTTGAAAACTAATGAATTTGGTGTGGTGTAACTTTTTTGAATATAGACTTATTATTATAGAGAGTTACGCTAGATGCTGTTATCCTTCCAGTTTTTAATATAGAATGTATAGAAAACTCTATTCAATGGCGAATTTCAACGAAGTGTTTTTTATTTAAAAGCCTGGTTTTTTGCTCATTCGGTGAAATAAACTATTTGGAAGAAATATTTTCCTCTAGTATATTTGGGTCCCAGGGTAAAGACCTTTACACGATTTGATAGTTCTTTATGAATGCATTTTTCAGGTCGATCCATTCAGAAGGATCAATCAACCTTCTGTGTGTACGGGTCTATACCCTGGAATTTTGGTCAGATCTGGCGAAAAACTCAAGAATATGTGTTGATAAATAAATCCACTACAACGCTTCAAAAGGTTATTATTGCATTTAGCAACTTTTACAAATGACGCAGATAAATCGCTGACAGTTTAGGTCCAATTAGAAGCTTTTTTTTACGACGCAAGTCGGTAAGTAACAATAATTTTAATACATATCGATAAGAAAATATCCGATCACTAAATGATATGACTAAATAAAACGACAGCTCAACGTTTTAAAGCAATCGCTACAACATACTTAGTATACATATTTTTTTAATTGTTAACAAAATGATAAGCCCCAATGGCCATTTTTTTCCTGAGAGCCTCCTGGGCTTCTTGTGCATAATCTCCCATTATCTTTTATACCAATCCTTCCAGTAGTACCTTGTTCCTTCTACAAGTCTGTATAACCCCGAGACTGGTTGGTTAATATATTTCTGTGGGCTCATTTTCGGTTGCCCAAATAAGTCCTGTCTTTTGTAGTTCAACGCTTCATATTCGCACAGGATGTGGTAGACTATTTCTTCCCCCTCGTCGCACATTCTGCAACTTGGGTCCCGATTGTATGAGCCTATCTTATGTAGGTGTCCTCTTAGGATATCGTGCCCTGTTAGCAGATCTTCTGTTATGCGAAGTATTTTCCTATTTTGTTTTCCTTTATGAAGCTTTTTGCATGTTTTATTCTATTGATGCTGGACCAGTATTTTCAGCCTTGTTTCGGATCCATTCCCTAGTTTGCCCTCATGCTGTGGTTTTGATTACTCCAAGGGCAGGTTCTGGTCCAAAGTATGGAGTGGATGATCCCTATCTCACTAGCTCATCCGCTTTTTCGTTGTCTTCTATTTCCGAATGTCCCGGTGCCCACAGGAGCCCAAAAGTCATTAGATTACGAAATAAAATAACGTTGATTGTAATTTTAATGAAATAGTTCATTTTAGATGTTAATCAAAGAATTAAACAGTAAAATTGTATATGTCCTTTGTTTTTACGAATAAAGTTAGTAAATTTAATGTATCACCCAGTCACCTTGCAGCTTGCTTAAAAAATAAAATCGATAGTAATAATTTGACGCAGTGAAAAGTGACTGATTGTATTGAGAATGTCATCTAGAGTAAAACAAAGGTAAATACAAACAGGATGCCCAATATAAAAATCTTAAGTTCATGTTATTTGCAGTTAGACCGGTCTAGTATAGTGTCTTACTCATAGCCTTAAATTTAATTTCAATATCGTTAAAAACAACTGACCTTCATACATTTTTAGTTATGTTTAAAATAAGTATAAATAACTATTATTTTTATTTTTAATTTATTTAAATATAAACTTCCATAAATTTAAAACACAGAAAGATTATTGGTTAAAGCCTGAGCTCTTTTATTTTAAAAAAGCATTGTGTACATAAATAAGATTTTAAAGATATCGAACAAAAACCCTCTTCAGAAATCTTTTTTTAGGTGGATCTAGCCCCCTTAAGAATAATTTCTTAGGTCATGTTCATGAGAACATTTTGTCCTACTTTCATATTATGTACCACACTGGACATATTTTTGCCCTTGTTTTGGGACATCCGGTGTATAGATTTTAAAAAACATCTCTACATTTTTGTTTGATATTTTCCTAAATCATCATGCATACGTATACTTTATTAAACACAAAAAAGATTTAGTAATATTGTTACGTATAATTTATTCTATTCATTTATGAGTCAATAGAATGTTTATAGATTCATTCTTATTTGTTTATTGTTTTACTGGCCTAACAATAGTCTGGAATATTATCAATGACTACTTCTGGTAATGAGATAATTCGTTAAGAGTATGAATAAGATCATAAATAACTGAATGTTTTAAGATTTTTTTTTATAGAAATAATTAAGGAATATTTTTTGTTAAGTATTTTTATGGTTGTAATTATAATTGAATAAATGTATTTACAATACGAAGTAAGTGCAGATTGTTTTAAATAAATGAAATGAGGATCTTAAAAATAAATGACTTGTAAACAAAATGGGTCCTAATTTAATTACATTTCTTGAAGGACTATAGTGTTACGTTTTTCTGCAGAAGCAAATTAGCTAGAAACTACTCTAAAACGTCACTCCCGGAAGTTCAAAACACGATTTTTCCGCTCTAACAGTGGTCTTTTCTCTAAAACATTACAAAATACACAAATTAAGTAAAAATATATGATATAACCAATTTGCCCAAAAAGAGCTTGATGTTTAGTTATTTATTTTTTCGGTTTAAAGCTTTACGACCCTTTATTGAATCCCTAAATAAGGATTTTTGGCTAGCCAGTGCATAAAACTGTTATTTTAAAGGCTGCAGTCAGTGTGTGCGAATTTTAAAAAATCCGTAACCCATCCTCCAGTTAACATTTGGTTCCCAGCGACCACGATGTGTTTGCCAAATCGAAATCAAAGCTTCGGGAAAAAATACCTATGACAGAGATACGCAGCAGTAGAGGCTTATTTTGCAGTCAAATACAAAAACTAGTTTCTTGCTGGTATTAAGATCGCTTCCAAACACTCGCGCCTAGAGATACCCCGTGATCACGAGCTTCTTGACAGTGTTGACACATGAAACATGCTTTATTATACAGAGACTCGGCGCGTTATTTAAAAAGTAGGCCTTTTTCTAAATAATGCATTTAATGTAAAAACAGAAAAATATGGGTCTTTTCCAATATATCTCCGCATTTTTACGTCTGATGTATAATTGGGGAAAATAAAAAGCGGCTTTGCTAACCAGAACTAACCATGACCGACTAGAACTTGGAGCTTTTGAATTTGTCTAAATTATCCCTACATAGAAGTTATTAACACAATTTTTATAATTTTTGATATGGTAGAAGTTATATATATTTTTAAAGTGTAATTATATATTCCCCGGGTTTTTTCTAATACGTTGATAAAATTTTGTTTATAACTTCTACAAATAATGTAGACAAATTCAAAAACCCTAAGTTCTAGTTGATAATGGTTAGTTCTAGTTAGCAAAGCGGCTTATTATTTTCCCCAATTATATTTCAAACGTAAAAATGCGGGGACGTATTAAAAAAAAACCTTAAATTATTACATTAAAATGTAATTTTTTTAGCCGAGCCCCTGCATAATAAAGCGTTTTATGTGTCAACACTGTCAAGAAGCTCGTGATCACGGGGTATCTCTAGACGCGAGTCTTCCAAACGGTGTAATAAATGTATTAAACTTAAGGGGGATTATATTAAAAAAGAGTAATAAGTTATTTTATTTTTAACTGCTATCAAGCCGAATATTCTTCTTGGGTAGTCAAGAGCTTATAAAACTTAAGCGGCTTAAACCTGACATGTTTGGCTCTTTTTTTTTGGTCGTGTCCGGCCTGTTCTCGGCGACCGCAGGGCAATGCGGGGAAGCAGACCGCGAGCGCACCTCCCCTCCTCCACGTGTTTTGCTTTCAGTTAGCAACACTGGCGTAGGTAAAGGTGGTAGAGGAGGTAATTGCCCCCCAGGAATGTTTAAAAAAAAGTTTTAGGGTCTGCAAATTAATATTTGCAATATGCTATAAAACAATTTGTAAATAAAAAGGATTTGAGAAAAAAAATTATTGATCTTTTCTATATTATTTTCTTAAAATATAAATGTGTACTTCTTCTTTCAATCATATTTTAACACTGCAATAGCCAGCCTTTTGATATATTCGCGTCTCGTGTTAAGCGCTGTCAAAATCTAACAAAGGTTTGGCGGCATTATAGATTGGCAAAACATACGCGCTTTGATACAGGTATTAACAAAACGCAAATTGTAAAAACAATGTTGGAAATTTTTTTAGTTGTTTTAATAGTTTAAAATAAATTCATATGTACAAGGCAACAGTATAGCTATTCAACACATGTAGGCGAAACTAGAGTTTTAAAATTTAAACCTTCATCCTAATGTAAACGTGATTTAAGATTTAAAGGTATGTAGGCACAGGGGTGGATTTACGCAAAGGCTGAGTAGTAGGGTGTCCCGAAATATTTTATTTTTAAATTTCGCTACACAAGACCCCTCAAAAGTTGCGTTATAAGTTGTAGGTTACCATAAAAATAATAAAAAAAAAAGATAAAAACATTTCTTGAGGGCTCTACCGTCATTATTACTTTTCTAAAAATCACTTAAATTTCCATTTTCAAGGACCCTGCCCTAGGCCTCAAGATGACAAATATTTAATTAAATTTAATGATAATCGTAATCTCTGTATCAAAACGCAACTTTTGATACCTCTTGCGTAGCCGTAGCTCAAAATTTTGTATGATTTATTTAGAGTTAATGTTACGAAACCCCTAAAAATGGCCAATTTTAGAAACTTCAAGGACCGGTAAAGGCCTCAAGATGACAAATATTTAATTAAATTTAATGATAATAGTAATCTCTGTATCAAAACGCGACTTTTGATACCACTTGCGTAGCCGTAGCTCAAAAAAAAATTCCCATACACGGGCGGGACAGCCTACTGAGTAGGCTGAAGCCTAGGGCGGAAAATTTACGATTATTTTTTTAAAAAATATAAAAGTAAATTAATTTTTTTTATATTTAATGAAGAGATAAAAAAAATCCTGAGATTTGTTTGTTTTAAAAAATTGTTATTTAATTTTCGGTATGTTTAAGTTTTGTTTAATTTGTTTATTACATTTTTTTAAGAATTACTAGTGTAGTTTACATTCTTTTAATGCTAATTTTTTTGTTCTGATCCAAAAAATATTGGCAAGTTAAGGCGGCAAAAATATATTAGCCTATGGGCGGCAAAAAGTTAATCCGGCCCTGGGTAGGCATTTTTTTGCAAAAGTACTTACTGATAATTTTGTAAATTTTTAAAATGAGTAAGCGTGAAAGTCAAAAAGCTTTGGATTTTTCATTTCTAAAAAACTTCTTTAATATTGCGAAAAATTTCACAGACGGACTCCTTGGATGGAAGTACGAAAAAAAAGTTCCTATAAACATATCTCCATCCTCCCTCATGACTTTTCAATTACAGGGCTGTTAAGTTTTTAGAAAATTTAGTATTTTTTTCTGGGATTGGAAATTTGCAATTTTAGAAATGGTATGTGAAGTCCTTACTTAATTAGAAACTTTTTTGTATTGTGCATTTTGTTCGTAAACTGTGACCTTTTCAAGTAAAAAAGAATTAAACACATGTTCGCAATGATCAGCAATATGAAACAAAACAATGAGGGTTGCAGATTTCAACCCCTTCCCAAAGAAGCAGTAGCATAAACATCTACCCCAAATGTTTTATCTAACATTACTTGTTTTCTAAAAAAAAATTACATAAAAAAAATAACCAACAAAATTTGGTCCAGTAGCTCTATTTAAGTATTTTTTAAGCTTAATATTAAGATTTAAAAAAAAATCAACATCAAGAGCAAAAGCCCTAGTACCTTTAGAAATATCCTCCTTTCACTTCCAAATACAAAAAAAAGTTCGTTGTTTGCCTACATTTCTACACTAAGATTTACACTTTTACAAACTTCACAATAAACATTGTTTTTTTTTGGGTGCTGCTCAAAAAAAAACCCAAGGACTAAGGTATATCACGATCTCAAAGTTGTTGAACAACCGCTACAAGTGTTGAAATCCGAGAATCTCTTAAGGTCCTATAGAAGCTTTGCTTGTCGAACATTTTGGCCAGTTTAAAACATTAATTGAATATAATATGCCAAGCAATTAGACACGTTGAGCGAGAGGAAAAGATTATACTGCTTTTTTCTTTTTCTCTCGCACACACGGCCGATGTGTATATGTGTCAAAACTTGACAGAATTTGTCTAAACGATATCAAAGTTACAAGCTTTAGTGGCAATTATTTCTGAAAAGCTTAACAATTGGCAAATTTCGTTTAAATCACTAATCGGCAGATTAATTTGCTAATAAAATAAACTAAGTTTAAATATTTCAGTCTACAAATTTAAAAAAAAAAAAATGTTTTCCCCAAGTTAAAACTTTAAAAAACAATTGGCAACAGCGCTACCTGTAGCGTGGTGTCCATCAAGTCAGTGCATTGTGCAATCTGGAATATGCCGAAATGTTATTAATTTACGGCGAGGCAAACAAAAATGCTAATCTAGCAACTCAAATTTACCGTAAAGATTTCCGCAACGGTACCAAAGAATTTTGGAAACGGGATGGGTGCAACCGAAAAATCCTGGGAGGTACATAAGTATGGAACAAGAGAAAAGAATTTTGGAAACTGCGGAAGAAAATCCTGGTATTAGTACGAGGTCATTAGGTCGCGAAGTAAACGTATCACATAACACAGTTTACAGCTGTTTTTAATTATAAATAAAAACCCTAAATAAAGTAGAACAGGGTTTATAATCTAAAATCACAAAAAAATCCCTGACATCTCATATTTTTCCAGAATGTGAAATATTAAAAATAGGTGATTAGTACACAAAAAACATATTATTTTTGATTTAAAAAAATATTTAAAAAACAAAATAAAAATATAATTAACATTTAAGACATGCTTAAACCTGTTTTCAATTTAGTGAGCTCTTTATCGATGCGCCTTTTTTATATTATAGTATTATTTTCCAGCTTTGCCTTCTTTCTCTCTAGAGCTTTGATCTCTGATGTCGCTTTTCTTTTTTCCTCTTTTTTTTTCGTTCTGTAGCTTTATCAATTCTTTGTTCTTCTAAATACCGAAGGGTTTTTATGTGTGATTGCCTAAAGAGTATTTTCATTTTTGGGGTTATTTTAATATTAACTAAGCCTCAATAAAACTTCACTGTATCATAAACAGTCCGTCCAGGAACCATCGATTTTTCCTGCATACTGCATATTCTCGATTAACATTTTTTTATTACCGGAGAATTTACTTTCAACTGTAGCATTTCCATAAGGAAATAATAAAACGATTGTAATATCTTCAAATAATTCAGCAAATTGAAGCCTATTCCAAATAAACTCTTAGGAAAAATCACTAGCATTGGAATTGTTATATTGATCAAAAATGTTAGTATATTGTTCCGATTATATTATTCTTATTTTTTTTCCAGAAATCCTATAGATTTTCCCGGACATTTAGAAAATCTTGAAAAATGCCTCGACATTTGTAGCTAAATTCAAATTCCCTGAAATTTACAGGTTTTCCAGTAGAGTATAAACCCTATAGAAAGTAAAGAAAAAAAAAACTAATTTTTACGCAGGGGAGGCTGGTACATAAGAGCTGCAGAGCTGCATATCGCCCAAGAAATCAGAAAATAGGCCAAACAATTATTTATTGCTTTTTTACCTAAATTAAAAAGATTAAATATCAATATTAATTGCCAGAAGTAATTTTTATATAAATAAAAATCTCTTTAAAAAAAGTGAAAATATAAAAAACCTCGCAAAAAACGTTCGACTCGATATGATGAAGCGGACCCGGTGTTGCCAAATTTTTTAAACTTTAAAAAGCAAATTTATATATATATATATATATATATATATATATATATATATATATATATATATATATATATATATATATATATATATATATATATATATATATATATATATATATATATATATATATGTACAGGGTGTCCCAACGATAGAGTAAAGTAAGTTTTTGCTTACCTGATATTATTTGTGTCAATATCGTTTCCGCCATAGGATAGAGGTAGGAAAAGCGCATATTTTAAAAATATTGGAAGTTATACAGGGTGCGTCACAAAAAGTGGGGTACGTAAAAGTAAGATTTATTTAAATGGAACACTATGTATTTGATTTTATTTTTGAATTCTATGTATTAATACTTACATTTTTTGTCATATAAAGCATGAGCTGAAATTTGATAGTTTCTGAAATATTCGGATTTAAAGATGAAAATAGTCATTTTCATGGTGTTGATAAATGGGCAGTTTCTACGTTACTTCAGAAATGAAAGCTTCCATATTTGGCAGGAGAAAGGACTAATGTTATATTAATGTTCAGCCTGTAAAATATTTCTAATTTGTTTTACAGGATGTTTATTATAACCGTCCAAATTCGCACAGTTTCAAATTAAAAAATCTCATTTTTTTTAAATGGCACACCCCTTATATTTTTATTTTGTTTTATTCAGGATTAAGAAACCTCTAATTTTTACCGAATATGTCCTATACCTATATTTAATAGTTATCGATAAATTTAGCTTTTTCCAAATAGCTACGTTGTATTCGGTACCATACCGGTAACATTGTATTGATCGCGTTAGCCATGAAAAACAATAGCTAGGATTAATAAAAAATTCATGTGTCAAAACAAAACACTTAAGAGTCGTGAATTTTAAGTTTTTATTCAATAGTAATTAAGTTTTTATTCAATAGTAATTAAGTTTTTATTCAATAGTAATTAAGTTTTTATTCAATATTACATCTTAATGTTAAATAAGAAATGTTTAATATTAAATAAATTTTTATTCAATACCACGTCTTAAAATATGTTCAAATAGGCGGCCTTCTTGTTGAATACACATATTTAACCTTTTTTGTATGTTGTGTCTTACTTCTGATAACATAAGGGGTGACACCGTACGACAAACTTCTCGAATTCTGTTTTTCATATCCTCCTTGGTCGTTGGTTTATTGACATATACCCGGTCTTTTATGTATCCCCATAAGAAAAAGTCTAACGGAGTTAAATCGCATGACCTTGGTGGCCATGGAATAAAGCCTCCACGCCCAATCCATTTTTCTGGGTATTGCCGATCCAAGAATTCCCGGACTTCACGATGGAAATGTGGAGGTGCACCATCATGTTGCAGCCACATATTTAGCCGCTCATCTAAATTAATATTTTCAAGTAACTGAGGCATTTCTTCACGTAAGAAATATAAATAGCTGCGGCCCGATAAAGGCTCATCAAAAAAATAGGGACCGATAATTTGGTTATGAAGGATACCACACCACGTATTTATTGACCAATGATTTTGATTTTGAACTTCTCGCAGCCAAAATGGATTTTCAGTGGCACAAAATTGAATTCGTCTTTCAAAATCATCTTCCCGCAATTCTTGATGAAGCTCAATGTGATATGGATGATATTTAAACTTGATTGTTGTTCGGTTCACAGTTGATTTAGAAGTGTTGCATAACGTCGCTAGATTCCTAGTACTCACCTGGGGATTTTCTTGAATATTTAACAATATTTCTAATTCTTTTTCTTCATTGGCTGCGTTTTTGTTAACAACTTCACGTTTTGAGTATTTAACACTGCCGGTGGAATTAAATCTCTCCATTACATTTTGAAAGCCAGTAGCAGTAGGTATCCGACGTTCAGGATATTTCATTCTGTAAATTCTTTGGGCCAACAGAGGGTTTTTTTCAGCCTCGCCTAACACGTAGATCATGTCAATTAACTCATTTAAAGGATAGTCCATGCCAAATACAATAACAACGAAATGAAGACGAAAAAAGTAACGTCAAATTTTAATTTACGACAATTATTATGCGTTTTGTTTTGACACATGAATTTTTTATTAATCCTAGCTATTGTTTTTCATGGCTAACGCGATCAATACAATGTTACCGGTATGGTACCGAATACAACGTAGCTATTTGGAAAAAGCTAAATTTATCGATAACTATTAAATATAGGTATAGGACATATTCGGTAAAAATTAGAGGTTTCTTAATCCTGAATAAAACAAAATAAAAATATAAGGGGTGTGCCATTTAAAAAAAATGAGATTTTTTTAATTTGAAACTGTGCGAATTTGGACGGTTATAATAAACACCCTGTCAAACAAATTAGAAATATTTTACAGGCTGAACATTAATATAACATTAGTCCTTTCTCCTGCCAAATATGGAAGCTTTCATTTCTGAAGTAACGTAGAAACTGCCCATTTATCAACACCATGAAAATGCCTATTTTCATCTTTAAATCCGAATATTTCAGAAACTATCAAATTTCAGCTTATGCTTTATATGACAAAAAATGTAAGTATTAATCATAGAATTCAAAAATAAAATCAAATACAGAGTGTTCCATTTAAATAAATCTTACTTTTACGTACCCCACTTTTGTGACGCACCCTGTATAACTTCCAATATTTTTAAAATATGCGCTTTTCCTACCTCTATCCTATGGCGGAAACGATATTGACACAAATAATATCAGGTAAGCAAAAACTTACTTTACTCTATCGTTGGGACACCCTGTATATATCCCAACAATATGCCCTCCCAAGCATACGCTATTGGTGTTAACACCAAAAACGTAATCTGGATTACCAAAGAACTTAATTGCTAAGATAATTTATCCCAATTAAAACGGAGTCTTTAATTTCATGTTTATATTATAAAAGAAAGCACTCAAAAGACACTTCTAGTAAAAAGAGGAGGCGAATACCAGTTTTTTTTTTCTAACAATGCAACTAAATAAATTCAATTGTGCCCAATGAACAAGTGCACTAAATTTCAAATTTTCTAAAATAAGAAATCATTTCTAGTAGTGTTAGAAGCTCGTTTTACCTACCTCTATGGTGGAACTCACTATCTGATATTTAAATTGAGACAACTTGCGTAAGTAAGCTGCACCTATATTTAAATCATGTACGCCTGCGCTACATTTGATAGCTGTGACTTGTCCTGTTAAAAGTGACGTGGCTTCAAACTCAGCTGAAAAAGTAGAGCACGTAGGCCAAGATATAAAAGAGCCCTGAGCAAGAGTACCTTCTTCGTTTAATCACCTTCGGGAATTTTTTAATTAAAATTGGGCTTATTCCTTAATAATAAAAAAAATTGGGTGAATATTCATAATGTAAATAAATAGGCTTGACATCAATTTTATGCTATTCAGATCATCCCGATGCTATCAATTCGATAATATTTATCAAGCAAGGTTTTAAGCGGCATATTCATATTAGTCGACTTTATTGATCGATAAAATTCAATCTATGACACTAAATTTGAAACCCACTTGATGACATTCACCCATGATTTCTTATTTATTTTAAATTGAAATGTACTGCTGAGGCTAAAATTTGACGATCTAATGGAACTTACCTCAGTCCAAAGGTGGATGATTTCAGAGATACAGTGTCAACAGTTCAATTTGGTTAGGGTTATTGTCGAAGTATTCGGCAAGGGGAGGCGGGTCTGTGAAGTGTTTAAATAAAATCTGCTTTCATTTTTACTAAAATTTAGAGGGCGCCACTTGTGGTATTTACACACATTGAAAACTAAATATTTTTTGAGCCATTCTGTATTTAACTTTTAAATAATAAATAAATTCCCATTCTTCTACGTCTTTAACCTAAAAAAATCTATTAGTCTGAGAGAAAGAGGGAATTTCTTTAATCCAAAAATACTAAAAATGGCCAACTCTCACCACGTATAACTTTTTTAGCTGAAAGACGTTAAGGAATACGTATTTATATTTACAATTTAATTACAGAGTGGCTCAAAAAACTTATTTTGTTTTAAATGTATGTAAATAATAATTTTTTACTTTACAAAAATCCCCCCTAGTCAAACATTCTGACAATACACCAAGTATTAAAAATTATTTATAAAAAACCAAACTTAACTTTTGACAGTATGTATCTTCGAAATCATCCACTTTTAAACAGAGGTAAGTTCGGTCATATTTAAGCAGCAGAAATATGCATTAACATTTTTTCCGCACCTTTAAGAGACATCCTGTATAGTGTCTAAGTTGTAATAATTCAATAAATTTAAAACAAGTTTTTGTTTAATGGTCGGTCTCTATGATGTATTTATTTATACAGCATGTCCCTAATTTGAGATATGACGTTATTGATGATTTTTTAAAAACCGAACCCAAGGTTTTTAGAAAGTAATTTTAAATTGTATATCAAGTTGTACATAACTGCCGAATTTTATTTTTTTCCTGTGTCATTCGCAAGATTTTAAAAACCAAAATTTTACTTAAAAAATAAACCATATTTTATTCACATTAATAATGTTTCTTCAATACTTGCTGGAAATATGGGGCAAGGGGCTTTCGATCGAATCGATCCCGCATGTCCACATTTCGAAGTTCCCAAAAAAAATCAAAACTTGTTTAGAACATTTCCTGTATAGTCACACTTGATAACGTAAAATGTCATTGCAACAAAAAGGTCCTATGAAATATTTTTATACCGTTATCCTAAACGATCAAACAGGATGACTGCTCTCAATTTTGACATTTACGATATCCCAAAATTTCACAGGACCTTTTTCGACCGCAATGGCATTTTACGTTATTGAGTTTGACGTCTGACTATACAGGGTGTTTAATAAAGAAGTTCTAAACTTTTTCTAAATTCCGAAATTCGGACAAGCGGGATCGATTCGAGATGGTTGAAAACCCAATATCCAATTTTCCAGCATGTATTTATTTGTAATTTTTTTTTTATTTTGTAATTTTCCAGCATGCATTTATTTGTAATTTTTTCGGGTCTCCTAAATTCAAATTTTATAAATTTGTGGTTTACCATTTATACAGTTTGTTTTAAAGTGCTTTATTTTAACAATTAGTTTTGAGTGCGAAGCCCGGGTCATATTCATCAGACATTGGGAGGTGTGTAAAATAATTTGTGTGATATGTTAAACTATCCACGAGTTTGCAATTACCTTACATATACATACTTCAGCTTTTCTCAAAAAATATTTTTAAGACAGGACAGTGACCTTAACGTTGGAATTATTACCAATAGTACAGTAACAAGGCAAACATTTTTTTTATATTTTAAGGGTTGGTACTCCGGAAATTTTGACAAAGAATTCATTCACAAAATGTTTAAATTAATAAAGTGATGTCACTAAACCGACCAGCATTTTCACGGAACGTAAACAGTAGAATGAAAATGCAAGTATTTTTACTATCACTGGCGTTTTGCCTTATTTTGGTACCTTTTTGCTTGGCAGATAAAACATCAGATGTATTATTTACCATTTAGCGTTGTTTATCAACCAAAGCTACCACAACGATCCAAAAATTCCTCACTATAAACTTCTTTTAAATATTTAAAAAAATTATTTAATAGACGAATATTTTTCTTCTGAATGTTTATTGCACCTTTTAAGCACCTTCTTGCCCTAAAATGATTAATTTATGAGAACGATGAGATAGGAAATTTAGCAACACTAACTATCTTTTTTTGCATTTTTCTGCAGATATCTTTTGTATTGATGTTGTTTATTTACTTCTTAAATGATCCGAAAAAAAATGCAAATTGCAGCAAAAAGGGCATAGTGCCCACAAATAGCATTGTTTTTCTATCTGAGTCTGAATAGTTTCCTAGACTAAAAGAACTAGCTCATTTTGCATCGGCTACTGGGAGAGTTTTATCGCATGTATAAATACTAATTAAGCATGCTGTCATCTCAATATTTTTTACATAATGATTTTAAGGATAAATCGCCAACTTCCTTGAGGTATCTAAAATGCTCTTCTCAAAGTGCTGCTGGTGTTCTGTATTTTGAATTTTTTTGTCGCTCACTAATATTTCTTTTGGTTTTTTTTTTGTCCCTAATATGATGTGCTAACAAATAAAGAGTTCAGTATATACCTATCTTTCATACATTTTTAGAGAAGGAAAAGAGATATAAGAAAATCAAATCAAACAAACTATTGGAGTACTCGCCTTAAAGTTTTCTAGAAAATGACCTGGACCGAAGTGGTCCCATTTCCTAGAAAATTTCAAGGCGAGTGCTCCCAAAGAAAACATATCAAAAACATAAATCTGCCACAAAACTATAGAACAGGAGTGGCCAACTTGATTAGTTCCAAGATCTACTGTTCACTAATGACACCCTGTGCGATCTACCAATTACATACTTCTTGAAATCTTAAATAAAACGGGATACTTCAGTACAGTCTGTTCTACGTATTTATATTTTTTACCTCTCCACGACCGACTGGACTAATTGTCGCGATCGACCGGTCGGCCACCCCTGCTATAGAACATATTTATAAACAACCTAGTAATTTTTATAGTTTATAACACATTACCCCTTATTTTACAAAATATACTTAATTTTGTATCAAAGATAAAAGAATGAAATTAGTTTCTCACCTTTTTGCCATTGAATTCAAAGGAATCATTTATAATTCGATAAGTTCAACTACATCTTTGTAGTTTTCCGATCTCTTGTTATTTGGGAAGTTGTTACATACAGTTTTGAAGCCAGTCCACGCTATATTTCCTTTTACCGAAAGTGTAGTCTTTAAAAATTTCTCATATTTTCGACCCAACTAAAATTTTTTAAGATTTGCCTCACACGCGCAATTTATCTTCTCAAATAAAAAAAAACACTTCCTTCTTTATTTAAAGATTTAAAAATTTTGTTTGTTAGTTTTACGTGCAAGAAATTTTTTTTTTTTCAGACCTGGGACAATGTTTTCACGCACCGGCCATTTTTTTTACAATATAATGTAGGTTTCTGTCTCTACTGTTTTATTCGCATAAAGAACAACAATATTTGGTATATCCACTATGTAGTTCCGTAGGTAATTTTACATCGGAATAGATATTCTTTAAGGTTCTTCGTATTTAATGTTTTTAGGTAATATACGCATTTTCTCAAAAGGTTATTTTTATATTTCTTGGTAGCAGAGACACTTATTTTAAAATTACAAATTAAAAAAAAACTAGACTGATGAATGACTGGCGATTTAGACCCTATTAGAAGTTTTTTTAAGAGTAAAATTCAGTAACCGTTTTTATACAAATCGATATGCGAACCACCCTTTACAGAACGATATGTATAAAGAAAACGACAGCACAACCGTTGAAAGTAACCGCGACATATCGGTTGTAATTTTATTTACTTTTTATGAAATAATAAGTAGCTAAACCTCACGCCATTTGATTATGAAAAAAAAAACTGTATTAATTTTTTTTGAAAATGCAAAAAGTGTATTTAAAAGCTAAATAAAAATGGGTTTGTTTTTAAATCAATTTTGGACTCATTAGAAAAGCTACGCATTGCGTTTTTTGTTTTTTTTTTTTGGTAAAAAAATATAAAGATTATGGAGTATTTTTAACTTACTCCTATACCAGGTATTTTTTAGAAAAGCGTCGCCTCTATAACTGTTAATTTTTTTAAATATCAAGGAAATTGAAGGGTATGTACAGGTCATAACTAATTTTTTCAACAACTAAAGGTATTATTAAACAAAAAGTTTTAGTGGCGTGCCACTTCAGAGGGTCACCCAGTATATGGTGTATAGGTTTCGTTTTTTAATTTTTGGGATATATTCGAATATAAAAGTTATCATATTTTAACCTTAAGTATTACTTAGATATGTATTTATATTAATCATATTTTTATTACGAAAGAAATGTCACGAGACGAGAGAAAGAATTCCCTCGAGCGAAAGAGGGGACTTCTCGTCGAGACGAGACAGCTATTTTCTCTGGATTCCAATGAGACAATAGTACTGCTACTCCCGTTTAGTCTCGCGGCAACACTTGCAACAAAACTTTTGCGACGCCAATAACTTTTGCACTAAAATGAATTGGTAGATGGCAACCAAAATGGCCAGAAATTACCTGATGATTTCTTATTTTATAAGTTAGGAAAGATACCCAAATTAGATACGTATTTTAGCAGCCAAACTGGGGTAACAAATCGGGCTAAATCACCTTTATATTATTAAACTAAAATTTCATTTTTTTTTCGCAACAGTTTTTTTTTCAACAAAAAGAGTTCTGCGTGTGAATCGTATGTATATTGTTACGAAGCTCAAGATCTCATTATTAGGGAAAAAGTTTGTTAACAAAAAAGTTAAAAGGTGACAGATTCAAATTTATTTTTATTTGTAATATATATTTTTCAATGGACTACCCTATATATTTGGATAATTTTAACCTTTTCTAAAATTTTTGGAAATAGCAGATTATGGCGCCAATACAAAAAACCCAATTTCCGCATATCCAAATTTTCCTTAAAATTGGGATATGCGCCCTTTTACGTAAACAAAACGACGTTACTATAATCCACCACCAGCACATCCTCAAAGCGTCGATTCTAACAATTTTTTTATTGTGTTATTTTGTTTTTGATGGCCGCTTAAAATATTTACTGAAGTGTGGAACGAAATATTTTGAGAAATCGACCGTTTAGCACCAATACGTTCTACAAACAGAATCTAAAATTATGTTCAGGATTTTATACAAAAATCTACTTTAAAAGAAAATTAAAAATAAAACTGGTAAATACAAATGCAAAATATTAAGAGTATTGTCTTCTCCTGAACATAATTTTAGATTCTGCAGACAAAAGGTATTGGTAGTAAACAGACGTCATATTATGTATGTTCTTTTATACTGAAGGCGATAGTCATACAAAATTAAAGTCATTTTTAGGAGCTAAAATATTTTTAAAATCTTTTGTAGTTTTAAAACATATTTTGGTCATGTCCCATTATGCACGATACTTGGACCAAACAGGTGTTTAAAAAAAATTAACCTCTAAAATTTAGTGATTATCTTGTGTATTTTGTACGAATATAAAAGCATAAATAATTTTTTTCCTTACTTACTATACAGGGTGCCCCAAAAGTAATGGGACACAGAGCAACAACAGATTTCTTGGGTCAAAATAATGCAATTTACGTAAACTTGCCTTATCCGAAAATTAATAATAACACAGATACAGGATGTTAAACGTTTTTCTTAATAATTCTTTAACCAAATGTCCTAGCGGTGCAAAATTTGGGATCTGGAGGTTTTTTGAGGCGAGAAATTTAAATTCGTCCACGCTTTTGATTTTTTAGGGCGCCAGCTACGGCCTACCTCACTTGTTTTAAATGTTGTTTTTTTAGGCTTAGAATATTGACCTGTTTATTAAAAAATACGTTAATATAAATCCATCTGCATCAAAAATGTATACTTTATTTAAGTCTCTAGGAGCAGCCGTTCTCGAGATAAACGCACTTTAATGGATCTTGCAAATTTTTTATGGAAAAATTTTTTTATCCAATTGTTTTTAAAACTTTGCATAGTGGTAGTTCTAAACACGCTGATCAAAGGTCTTCCAGGGCACAAAACCCGAAAACGCCTCCAACCCCCCCAAAATCACCCTCGAAAGTCACTGCGGATTGAATAAGTGTAGGTACTTCCTTTTTTTTTGGAACATTGTTTTAAATTTAATACGTAAAAAAAGCAATTCGGGATACTGCTGCTTTAGCTTGCAAAAAAATGCTCGTGGCGCCGTTATTTGTCTAATAATTATATTGGTCCAGTTTTAAATGGTCAGACATAAGTATATTATTATTACTATTATGTCTTTTTTTTTAAGTGCTATTGTGCTTTTAGCTGCATATTGAGTATCTCCCTAAATAGATAAGTTGTATAAAATATAGTATATTATTTTAAAATATTATTGTTTTTGATCACTTTATAGTTTAATATTGTTACCTATAATTCGTTAGCTTAATTAAGGCTTCTCCATTAGTACCTAAGATACTGTGCATATTTAAGATGCACTAACAAGGGCAAACAATTATCGGATAATCCTATTATGATGTTTTAAAGTTTTTAAGATATTTCTTTTGAAATTTTTCTTGCAGCAGTTTTTCTATCTGCACATGTGAACTTTTTGGTTTTTTAAAATTAGTGAATTTTTTCTTTTATGCAACAAGAATAGGACAGGCGCTATTTTTCTTGTCGCGTTTTGGCTATTTTGATCAATATTTTAGTGTTTTTAAGGTACCAATATTTTGACACTGTACACTTAACCAAAAAGAACGTCGAGTGCTGGTTAAAACGTATTTATAAATTAAAACAACCAACAATCATTTGTGCATTCATTTAATAACTTCTTAAAAATTTTACAATTTCTTCAGTTAAAAAGTTATCTTCCGGTTTTTTTTGCTGCAATTTCTAAACAACTTATTTAATTATTTCTAACATCTCTACGTATATAAAATGAATGCACAAATGAATTTTTTAGTCGTTATTTATAAATATATTTGAACCAATGCTCTACATTCTTTAAGGTTGAGTTAGCTGTATACTGTCAAAATATTTTAAGCTTGATACCTCATAAATCACTAAAATATTTACCAATAGCCGGAAAGCTGCAAAAAAAACTTGCGTCTGTAGAATTCGTAATAAATAAAAGAACATGCAGCAATTTTGAAAATTCAATAATTGAGCATGCGCAGATGCAACAAAAAAATTCAAACTGTAAAAATACCTTCATTTAACTACGAAAGCAATTAAAATCAATTGGAACGCACCAACCACAAATTCAGAACACTTAATACACTAAATCTATTTAGAAAGTACAAGATCTTTTCTAAAGGAGTTTGATAGTATTGTTTTGATATAAATACCTTTCTTTATAGCAAGAAAAACCAAATCGATTTTCCAAACACTTCTGATGTCCTCTGTGGATGGCTAAGAGTATCTGCTGCACTTTTCTTGATCAGTCCTTTTTCGTTGTAGATTCACACTAATGTTTTTAGCACTGAGTACGGTAACACTAACAAATTTTAACTGATATTCCATAATGGGTACATTACACTGCGGCTCAGGTAATAACAAAGTAAGATTATTAAATTATTTCTTCGATTAGGACACAATGAGCCAGGTAGACGTAAAAAGGTCATTAAGGGCTAAAATTATACACATTTTAAAATAAATTAGTAATTCGTACTTGCACTGGCTACACCATTTTTGTCTACTTAAGGTCTGTTTGTTATTCAGAAATAGTGTACACTATTTTACACTTTTTTTACGTCAGTGCTCTTATCAAAGGTGTATTTTAGGACTAGGTATGTAGAAAACGTGTAAAATAGTGTAAACTATTTCTGGATAACAAACAGACCCTGTTTAAATTGAAATCGAAAATGAATGTCTTGTAAAATATTTGATAAATTTAAGTATGAAATGAATGTTGTATTGTTACGGTTTAAAGAAGAGTTTTAAATTGTATACCTGTTAGAGCCAAACACTGAAATCTGTCATTCTCTAAAATGACTAGGCAGTATATCTATTGCCGGCAAATAGCTTAAAAACCTTATTTGACTAACAGGAGCTAACTATTCGTTCATTCCCAGTAATGCCTGGGCAAACAATGAATTAGAAATGATTATTACGCTGTTTTTCTAAAACGAATTCAGCCATAAGAGAAAATGACTGAATAGTTTGTCAAATACAGTAGTCTATTATGCTTTTTGCCGGCAACACATGTACTGACTGGTCATTTCAGGAAATGACGGATTTCAGGGTTTGACGACATATATAATAAAAAATGTAAATGGATCGCAACTTTTCGCATTTTTGTAAGTTATAAGCTTCGGTATTTTGAAATTTTTTTTTGTAGCTTCCTGATATTATTTTGGGTCATTTGTATCTTCTGTAATGTGCTTAATTCAGAAGGGAAGAAAAATATTAAATCTAAGTATCCAAAACCATGGACAATCTAGTAAATTTCCAAAGATTATAATTTTTTAAATATACATCGGTTTGTATCACAAAAAAATAAATACATTGAAAAAAATTAGTACCGCTTCTGCATTTGCACAAATTGTTGGTAAAATTTCTCGCCATGTTCGTCTGAAACTGCACCTTAATTTTTTAGAAAAGAAATTCATACAGGTGTGAAGAAAACGTAGCTTATGTGACATGTTGCAACGTTACGTATTGTAACACGGAATAAAATCTTTAACTAGACCGGTGAAATTTTCCAACTTCTTATTACTGAGAAAGTTGGTACATACACTTTTAAAAGCAATCTCTTGTCGAAAGTGTAGTATCAAATTTTGGTCTTTTGCTTTCCTGCACGCGCGAATTGCCGTCTCAATTAAAGAAAAGAAAAGGATTTCCTGCTCTATTTAAGGCTTTGACAAAAACTTTTATGAGCTTTTTTATGTGCCGAGGAGGAAAATAAATTTTCTGCTGCTCTATTGAGTGTTGAATCGTTTTTCAGACTTCTTCGACGACCTAATCTCGGTTGTGACTCTGCTTTCCAATGCGCTTAAAAAAAAACAATATTTGGTATAATTACTCTGAATTCCTGTAAGTAGTGTAACAACTTTTACATCGGTACAGATATACCTGCTTTGCAATCAGTCAAAGTATATTGTTAATGTTCTTCCGATTTTGTAAGTGATACAATTTACAGGTTATCGTAATGATTACATAAGTAGAAATCGAAATAAATCGTTATTTAAAAGGGAAGGATTTTTATGCAGAATATTTACTAAACTTTTAGCTACATGTTTTCATAATTAGAGACAAAACCCAAGAATTACATTAAAAATTTGTGGCTGCTTTCTCCTCGTCGTAAAGCGTTAATTACCGAAATCCTGCTGTAAAACATAAACAACAATTACGTCTTGAACAACAAATCAATAATTATTTAATTTTCACCAATTACCATATATAAGTGATATAACTTCCTTGCCGCAAGAATGTTATCACACCGTGTACATGGCCTGTACAATGTATAAAATAAAACGGTACCTGCTATATCAATAAGGAAATCTCGCCTTAATATTAAGCGCGTATTTAGAAACCTCACCTGTTATACAAGAAGTAGCTTTCACAAATATTTTTGTTGAGAAATAGATTTTATTATATAATATTGACCACTGTCTTTGCAACTGATAAAATTCTCAAAAACTCGAAAAATAAAATACTTAAGGGTTGCTTGTGGAATGAGCATGAGTACTAGGTACCCAAAGTGCCGGTTTTTTGAATGTTTAATTCATTTTTCCTCAATTTCGTCCGGGATGTTTAAGTACCGAAAGTTGAAGATATTCCTTCTTACATTTCTTGGTACTCTTTAGACAACGTGGTAGTTCCAAGGACGTTATACAAATAACTATTACTTCTGAACTACCATTCAACATCTGGGTAATGTCGACAAGACGAGACCTAACCACAACTAACCACACACGGTTTTCGCCTATGGTCACCCATCAGACTACTATCCACGACCGACTTTGTTGAACTTAGCGCAAAGGCGTTGATGTACTTTTTTAAACAGATCTACCTTTGAATTACAGTACATTCCACAATAATTCGTTTATTTCTCGTTTGACCTGCTACTGTTAGTTGTAGAACTCAATAAACTTTGGGTACCCGCATGTAGGTCCGGACTTAAAATTTCCTTTATTTATTATTATACCTACTTTTTGGTATATTATGTAGGTTAAAGGCAAATTGCAGGCGTTTAATATTAAGCAGAGTCTTTTCATCTTAGTTCATTAGTCGTTTGGAGTTTGTCAAGGTATTTTCGTGTGTGTTATTGAGCATCCCAAATAGCTAACCTAAACTATTAATATCACTAGGTAATCAGGACCTGTACCCTTTCAAAAGATGCTGTGCCTACACAATAGATATTTGTCAGGCAACTTATTTATGGCTTTGTTTACCAGTGAGGGTTGTCATTTAAATTTTATTGACGTCGAGAAATCAACGAATTATTGTGGAATGTACCATACCTGAGATTCGAGCTCACATCGCGCCAGTTGGATTTCGTGACGACCTCCAAGAAGAGGAAAGTAAAAAGACACAAGAAAGTGATTGCAACTGCAGATGTGATACTATTAGAAAGTCAATCTGATATTCTTACCAAAGTAGTACGTAGTCCTTACAACTATATTCGTCTTAACCCTAGATCCCTGGGAAAAGCTTTACAGAATGTTTCGTTCAATGCTTAAAAAAACTAACTTCTTTAAAAGAGTAAGTTTGTTGGTTTTAATAAACACTTTATAAATTAAGTGATATTAATTATAAAAAACAACAATAATTTTAAGGAGGTCTTAATTTACACATTCCATTCCGACAAAATTTAATTAAAAAAAGAAACTTGCGATTGTGTTAATTATGTTGTGATGTTATTAAAAAATTGCTCGTTTATCCTCTACTGCAATACTTAAATATCTAGGGCAAATACCAAATGTTGCTAGCAATGACTCATAATTATGAAATTTCTTATATAGTTTAGTATAGTTTTAAAATGATCAAAAGCTTGTTTGTCAATTACCATGGGCGTAAGATACTATTTTCAAATAAAACTAAATTAAAAATGACGTAAGCAAAAACAAATGAAACCGAAATTTACCCCATTGGTCTAAAAAGCCAGTTACCATTGTAACGGCAATAAATGTCCTGTCAAAACAAATTGTGTTTATTTATTTTTGCTTATGTCATTCTTTCATTTAAATTGGCAGTGGATTACTGTCATGAAACATAAAGAAATTAAACTCTAGTGTTCAAAAAAGTCTATAGAGTAAAAAAATCTACCGTAGAATTTAACTGGACTTCTAGAAACGTATACTTAATTTACTGTTGTAACTATCTCAAAAAATCTGAAAGGAGAATAGATTCCTCATAGAGGTAGTAGTCGTAAATAATTTTATGTTATACATGAGAAAAACGTCAGTTTCCAGCAAGGTTTTTAGTAACTAAACAGTCAGCGTTCTAAATCGAAGTAGGTAAACTCTATGCCTGCAGATTCGCCAAAATTTCAGTTTCAAATAAAACAATCATATTTTGATTTTTCCTTTCAGAGAAGTAAATCGTGAAGGCACCTTTACTTATCTATTTTACCTGCCATAAATCACACCAGTAGACAAAATCTTCATACGTCTTTTCATAAATATTTCGATATTTTTTTGGCAACATTTGATGGCATTTTATACCCATTTGTCTTTTATTTCAATAGGATTTTATTAATTTTCAGGCACCTTTTTAAAAAGCAAACATACAGCACTTTTTTGATAACTTTAATCATATTACATGTAATTATTACTTGGGAATTTAAACACGGTTTAAATTTTGTTTTTCGCAATGTTATTAATTTCTTGACGGTTTAATGGTTCTGATCCCACAGAAAATATTGTATGTACCCTTTACGTAAACACTTACAAACTCCCTCAGCTGACCGATTGTTAAACCAACTCTAAGCTTCGGGCGTTATTACTGCATTTTACTACCCTTGTACAAACATAACTTTTTTGTACTACCCAATTATAGATGGTAGTATTAGATCCCCAACCTAATTTTCCATAACATTTATTTGTAAAAAAAATAAATACAGTAAAGTCTCACTATTCCGGCACTATTAAAAACCAAGTTGTGTCGAATTATTGGAATGTTCGGATTGTACAGGAACATCCAAGATAAATAAAATAAACCTTTATAATAATAAGGGCATATGTATTTCGTACAATTATATATTTCCATAAGACACAATAAGATATTTTAATTAACTATTACCGCAACTGAAGAAGGTCACATAGGGAGCGAAGGGAATGCGCGGGCGGAGAGCAGTAGTGTAGGATGCCGGATTAGTAAGACTCCACTGTAATTGAAAGTAAAGAAAATTTCACAAAATCTTTCACAATTTACAAAAACCATATTAAGCAACCAGGGAATCTACCCAAAACCGAAAAACATGCAAGTGAACCATTCGGCTTATACTTATGTCATTGGATTGGCTAACTAGCAGAGTATAAAAAAATCTAATATAGTGCTTATTTTTAGAGTTAAAAATCAACTAGGACCCAAATATTTGGAGAAATATTTGATTCCGCAATGAAACATTGTGTGACTGCTTAAGACTTGGTAATGCCCTGTTACCGTATGTCAAGAGCTCATCCTATCTGCTTATATTTCAGCGTGAATCAAACAATACCTTTTTAGTCCAAGAAAATAGGTCGTGAAATACGAATTTGAGGTTAAAACTTGAATTTTTGATATAAGTTACTGTGAAGAATCTAAAAAAGGAACTGTATTTTTTTAAATTTTGAGAAAACTGTAAGTCCAAGAAAAAAAAGTTTTAAATAAAAGTTGTAGAACGTAAAATTCTACATAAAAATGATTTTATAACTTTTTTACTTAAAATTGAAATTAACGGAGATAGGGTAGCTAGAAGCTAGGGGATGATATCAGCAACTTTAAAAAATCATAAATTATTGGAAAATGAAAAAACTCTTAGTTTTTTTTTATTATTTATATAATTAACAACTTTAATTCTAAAAAAAAATCTCTAGAATTAAAGTTGTTAATTATATAAATTATTAAAAAAACTATGAGTTTTTTAATTTTCCAATAATTTATGATTTTTTAAAGTTGCTGTTATCATCCCCTAACTTCTAGCTACCCTATCTCAGTTAATTTTAATTTAAGGAAAAAAGTTATATAATCATTTTTCTGTAGAATTTTACCTTCTACAACTTTTATTTAAAACTTTTTTTTCTAGGACTGACCGTTTCCTCACAATTTAAAAAAAAAAACTTTTTTAATTTTTTTTTTACCCCTTCCCTGGGGTGATATCAAAAAAAATTACAGGTCGTTTTTAGATTCTTCAAAGTAACTTATATCAAAAATTCAAGTTTTAACCTCAAATTCGTATTTCACGACCTATTTTCTTGGACTATTTGTAACTTGGAGTGAGGCCAGTTAATAAGGGCTAGCTGTCATTTAACTATAACAAACTGTAGGGTTAAAGTTTATTTCAATGTATTTTAGGAAAAGCACTTAGTTAAAAATTCTTTAATATTAATGTTATTTTGTTAAATTTTTTGAGTTGTTAACTTATTAGCATTATTGTTAAAATTGCCAACATTCCATTTTCAATATTCTTCTTCAAAATATTTAAGTTTTGAATCATAACAAATCTTAAATCTCTAGTGAATTTTTATAGCCCATTTGCCACCCTAAAAGACTACTTCTTTTAGGTCGATGAAAATTTTAGTTATCATTAAGAAACAACATAAAATGTATTTAAATAAGGCAATATACATTTTATATGACCTTAAAATAACTTTGGTTGTACAGACTTGCGTTTTAAATTGAACAATTACCTTTAAAGAAAAAAAAACATCTATTTATAGAAACATAAACAAATTCCAAGAAATAACTGAAGGATAATAGATAAATTATGCTATTAAAAAAATACTAATAACACTTTCCTCCTTATATGCAGCCTTCCTTTCTTTTGAAGGCAAAGTAAATAGGAAGACGAGTAAAAAAAAAGAGTATTAATCCTTGAACTGCAGAGAAAATAAAGAAGCAGAATATATATGCGTCATATCTTTATAATTATTTCTTGATTCTTGGATCTCAATAAAAAATCCGTTTATTATTCAAAAAAAGTGTACACTATTTTACACTTTTTTACGTAAGCGCTCTTATGGAAGGTTAGGACTAGGTGTGTATAAAAAGTATAAAATAGTGTAAACTTTTTTTGAATAACAAACAGACTAAAGAATCTTTAAATAAGCGGATGTAAGCGCTCATGATACTAATATATTTTAAAAACTGTTTGATAAATATTTTTCGATATTTTGAATTTTGTACTCCAAATTAACATGTTGATTGTGGCGACTCGTCCATGCAGGCTCATTCCACATTAGGTATTATAATTTTGACAGTACATCCTACCAAATGTACCTTTTTTATAAGAAAAGATAAAAATCTGGATATTGTGCTTTAGAATCAGTAAACAAAGTCCAATTTTTTCCAAAATTCAACATATTTATTTTGATTTTTTTTCGGGTCCAAAATTAATAAAATACGAATTCCTTGCCCCCAAATAAATGAAATTTATCGCTAATAATACGATTAAATTATTTTACCCCGTTAAACAATAATACAACTAAGAGTAATATGTTTAAAATGATAAAATAACATTAAATTACCAGCAATGAAGTTAAAAAACAAACACCATAGAACTGGTCTGTAATAAATCTTTATATATTTATAAATTTTAGCTTGGACGATTCCATATCTCGCTCTCCTAGCAACAACAAATTAAGACATCCAATTCCTAGGTATCCAGCGTAATCTTTTATTTATCACTGTGTGGGCGCAGTAAGGATGCAAACTCTGTCTAACAAAATCAAGACAGTAATCAATATAGACCCACGGAAGAGTGAAAGCTCTGAAGTAGATAAAATAATGTTTATAGTATTCAAATATCTAATTAAAAGTAAGAAAATGCACCATGGCTTGTTTTAAGTTGTATAATCTCAGGAATCTTTAGCCAGAGCTGTCGGTAATTGAATAAAAATAATTGAAAAATCGTATTAAATTACTTCTCAGTTATTGGATTACTTTAACTCAATTACTTTCCGAAAAAGGTAATTGTATTTGGAATATCAATAAATAGGATAAGGTTATCGTAACTTACTTAGAAATTAATTCAATTATCAAATAAATAATTGAATTACTACGAAAAATTCAATTACCTTGCTTTATGGAAAACTGTCGGAATTTTGGCCAGCCAAATAGAGCATCTTGAAACACGGTGGGCCGCTTTGAATCTGGAGAACGCCGCCTTCGTGCAGATTTCGTATTTTCGATTAATGCTTACCGCCACCGTTTTTATACTTTTTTTTGTGAACAAATCTGTTGATGTTTGGGGTAGAATAAAAAGAAATTTTTATTTTGGAGTCATTTATTGTTGAACTTGCCGAGAAAGCATTTTGAATAATGTGACATGTGCATATGATGCAAATTAGTATAAATATTTTATTTGTTTAGTGTATCGTATTTAATATATGTGGTAATTTAAATAGAGTAGTTGCTAAAATATTCAATTACTTTTAGTTTTAATTAATAATTAAATTACTTTTAACAAACATGCTAGTATTTGGTAATCGTAATTTACTACTACTTAGAAGAGTAAATTGTAATTGTAATTGAATTACTTTTTATAAGTAATTGCGACAGCTCTGTCTCTAGCCAAGTCAATGCGCAAGCTTTGGCCAACATCCCAATACAGCATGATACTGACCACGCAGTTGTATAGGGAGACAAACTTTATTTTGAGTTAATTTAACAGAACTTACAAATATGGAATTTTATTGCCGTTTTTATATTTTTATAGTTTGTGTTTAAGATTAAAATGTTTTATTTGACAATTCACTACTCCATACAGTCTAAAGGTGTTACTCTAAAACACCATAGAAGTACAAACGATAGAATGTAAATCTCATATGCACAAGTTGGCTCCCACAAAAAGCAGACAAATTGATAGATGTTCAGTGGTTGCTGACTCTCCCCACCACTGCTACAAACAACCATGTCTTGTCCAGCTATCTTTCTTTTTATGGGAGCCAACTCTCATATATGAAAACCATAGTCTATCCTTCATATTATGTGGATGGGCAATAAATAAAAAACATAACCAAACTTCTGGGTCTATGTAAAATATAAAAGATACTAAAATGTTATATGATATCAATATTTTCTTGTGTCATAGAAATTTAAAAATAAACAAAAGAGATATGTCATAAATTAAAGCTCTAGTTTATATTTAGAATCAGCTTTGATACTTGAGAGTAAATTTGTTAACTTAAACTGATTGCCAGACCAATTTGTATCTCATTCAATAATGGGATTAGTAAGACAAGACAGAAATCTGGCTGTTTATTTTTAAACAAAATAAAAGAAAATCCATAAATTAATTTGTATATGAATTATTGTCGGCGCATTTTTAAAAAACGTCCACCCTAATTTATTCCCCATAATAATCGAAAAACCCTGTTGGTGAGAAACAGTTAAATCAAACTAATTTATATTTTTAGTTAAATTTACTTCATTTAAATACCTTTTAGTAATACAACAAAATAATTCTGAGCTATTAAAATGATCATCACCATTCAATGAAAACAATGTATTTTTATAAAACAGGATCATCATAATGTCAAGATATTTTAAATATATTTCAAAAAATAATGTATTTTAGAGTTTTTTGATTTAATAATTATTTATACCATTTCTTATACCTGTTAATTTCAGGTAAAAATATTTTGTTCTGCGGAGGCTAAATGGGGAACTAAGACTAAAGTGGCCACTTTAATCCCTCTAAATAGGCAATAAAGTGGTATATTTTTTTTCTACTCCAGTCAAAATATATTGAGAATAACATAAGCAAAAATAAATAAACCAAACTTTGTCTCATTGGCCCAAAAAAAAAGTAACTATAGTAACCTATGCAACTGACCAATGGATAATTTTTTTGTTCCTTTGTTTCTGCTTATGTTATTCCTTGCTTTTTAAACTAACTCATTTTGTTCCATGTGCCGATTAAATCAGTGACTTATAAAATGTTGTAATACATTAGTAGATCACTATTACCTTTAGTTTGAATTAATATAAATTTAAACTTAAAAACCAACCCATCCAAATTAGATAAATATTTAGATTTTTTCATTTCATTGGCCCAGTTGACAAAGTTAATACTATACCTTATTCACCTTAACTTTCACTACTGTCAGGCTTTTCATTTAAAATGTGGGTGAAATTTTACTTATCAGACTCCATCATGAATCTAAAAAAAATCCGGCAACCTCTGATACTATTTCACCAGTCTAGATTTGTAATATAAAAGCCCCCACAGACCGTTTTTTTAAGCGGTTTTAACCGTGGCGATTAAAGTCGATTAACATTGCCAGTTTGTGAGCAAAAACTGAACATAACACCGTCGGTAAAGTGTGTGGTGCAGAACATTTTTAAACGTCATTCTTGTAACAAATAAACACGCTTCATTTACGTTTTTGGTAAACGCCTGCAGGCTTTTGGAGACTAAAACGGTTTAAAAATAAATTAAGTGTGGGAAATAAAAGTTTTAATCGTCCGACTAAGCAGTCCTAATCGGCGATTAAGAAAGTTAAAAAACGAGTCTGTGGGGCCCTTAACAGCAAAGCACTTTAAATTTGAAAGCTCTAAGACAATTGATGGTAACAAATGTTATAACAATATATCATCTACTTTGGTTGACCTAAATGCCTGAAACATATAATGTCCCCTTAGTATTAGTTCATTATTTAAGTCAATGGATCTGCGAGTTTAAAAAATACTTGTTAGTACAGGACCTTCTCCCGCATTATTTAATAAGGAATATGTAAAATATCTAGGTATAGAACAATGTTCCCACTTGTTCAAATAATCCTAGTGAAATGTTGCAAGATTTGAAAGCTATCACCATTCTGAAATCTACAAATTTTTATACAAATTTGTTTTAGGCTAGAACTTTTCAAAACATATTAAAATTACTCTTGGGGCCATCCAGGCAAGTTATTAAACCTTAATAAAAACAGAAATCGATGAAAAATTACAATAGTACGCCACGCCATTACAGCTTTATAAAAATGTGCTCCCAACAACCTGACAACCTCAAACTTATTTTTCTCTGACCTAAGCCAGACAAAGATGGATGTATGATCGTTGTGTTTATTTCATTATCATAAGAGCCATCAGTGGACCCATTTTTATTTCAAGATTTTAGCAACTTACCTCGCCAAACACTGACTAAATCTTCACAAAAACGCTCAATAGGTTTGTAACTACTTAAAAAAAGAGTCTAAATAGAGAAATTTGATGAAATGGTAAAAAATTCACAATTTTCTTCTTAGGCTTTGTCAAAGTTCTTGCATGGAAAACGATGAGTCACCAAGTAAGTTTGACAGTTGACATTTGACAATAGTAATGGCTGCCGATAATTTTGATGTTTTTAAGAAATATATCCTAAATTCTAAAATCATAGAATCTATCCAACTCTTCGGCAAGCTATATTCCTCTATCCGTCGACGAATTAGCACGCGGAGAGAGAGAAAGAAAGCAATTGGACTTATTGGTGCTCTCGCACGCTTATTCGCACGGCCAAGCGGCAAAGCTGCCTCTAGAAGGTATATGCTCGAAGAATACCTTATAGCCCTTTGCATAATCAATTTTAACTTTAACTAACCCTTAGCAGTAGTTAATCCTTAAATGACAAAACAAGCAATGTGATTATCAATATTGGAAATTTAGTTAACGCTAAGGTTCTTTAAAAATGTTGATGCAAACGGCCATTACAAGAGCAAAAGGATTTTTAGAAACAATTATTTTATTATTAAAAACCGAATTTTTTTGGCCACCTTTTGGCCCTCTGTCAGGAACTAACAAAACTAAAAAGCATGACGTGTCCTATTTTGAATTTTATATATTTTAAAATGCAAAATATATACTGATTTCAATATAATTTTGCTGAAAAATAATCCATATATTTTACTCAACCAACTATGTCTTGCCTTACTCTCTAAAAAATACAAAAACATCCCAAGATTAACCATTTAAATTAAATTGACCATTCTACTATTATTAAAGAAAAGAATTTAAGCTCCTCCCTCCGTGTCTAGCCGCTTTTAAAAGCTGTGTTCCATAATTATTTGATTCTCTAGGCAAGACATACGTCCGGTCAATACTTTTTTACTGGTCCTTGGGCGGTGCTTACAGAAAACTAGAGTCATTGTCGTAAGTAAGCTTCGAATGGGAACGTAGTTCTTGCTTGTTTGTCACGTATCCTCGACTGTCTCGACTAGAAATTCGACAGCATTTCAAGTAGTGTCCAAAAAACGTGTATATTGAGTGTTGCAAATAGTATCAATAGTTGTCAAATTGTATCTATTTTTTACGAAAAATCGTAAAATTATCAGAATATGTCCCATTTCCAGCTCCAGGTGTAACTTGTGTATTGTGTTGTGTTTTTTTTTTGGAGGCGTTTTCAGTGTTTTTGTGCGGGAATTTTCGGTAGTGACTATTGACATTTTCGTCAGGATTTGAAAAAGAAACGTTTCCAAATGAAAAGAGACTTCAAAATGAGGCTTTCAAAAAACGATAAAAAGGACTTGGACAAATTTACGAAGTTTTTGGCTTTGAAGGCTACTGAAGTGATTGTGCAGTCTCGTCTAGGAGAGAAGGTTTCCACACCTTGCAAACCCCACGCAAATGGACCAGATTGGGTAAGTTTTCTAATGCTTTTCTTATTTATTTTTACATAAAAGATGCCATATAATGCCAAGTTTATTTGTAAGTTGGCAGCATCAATAAAAGGCTATGTTATATTGCAGAAAGTGAATCAATTCACCAAACTATTTGTTTTTTGTATTACAGTTTAATCTAAACATAAATGACGTTCCTGAAGTAGTAATAGAAGCCAAAAAAGTTCTAAACAGTGAGCTTTTGCTGTCCAGAAAGTTTCCCTTTTGTATAGAAATCTCTTTACGTACAGCTGAGGGTGACAATATGGTCTTGGAAACTTGGTGTGCTAGACTCTTACCTGAGCAGTGTGATCCAAGCACTACTAATAGCCAGACTATCTATAACAGAATGGGAATTTTGCTAAAGTCTTTGGTTTCGGTGACCAGAGTAACTCCTGCCTACAAGTTGTCACGCAGACAAGGTACTAGAAAAATTTTATTTGTGGATATTTTATTCCAATAACTAGCTTATGGTGTAAAGTATATTATTGGTATCAAGCAAATTTTTACGTTACTTACAAATTTTGGTAGTTTTTTACTTATCGCCTTTTATATTCAAATTTCGTATAATGGGGTTTTTTGAGGCACTGATTACGAATGCAAAGTCATTTTTTATCAGAAACTTTAAGCTTTTGAGTTATGATGCCCCAGTTTGACCTAACCTCAAAACTGCAAAACCTTTCCTAAAATTATGCCTTCTTAAAATTGGTCACATTCAAAATGGAAGATTTTATGGTGAAACACCTATTATTTTAAAGGATAAATTTATTCTCACGTTTCTTTAGTAATTCGTTTTAAGAAAACACACCTCCACCAAAAGTGTATATTAACTTTTAAAAAGTCAACAAAGTTGTCTAGGGATTTTTTAGACATGTTGGTATATCAAAGAAGAACCCAAACAATTGAATGCTTCATCTTTAGTTTTAAATTTAAATGGTGTTACAGTAAAGTTTACATTAACAAGAGTTTTTTTAGTGTAAAGTTTCAAAAATGAGATGTTTTTTTTTTAATCTTATTAATATGTTTTAAGTGCACTGTTAGATCCATTATACTTAGATGCCATCTAAAAATAAAACTGTTAGTAAGTATTTTTACTCTCTCTTGGAGTAATTAAAGGTGTGGATTTTTTACTATAAGTAGGCTATAAACTGTATTTGCCTGTTTGAACTAGCCACAGAAAGTCCTCTAAAACATTGTATAATTGATATTTACCATAGAGTAACCTTGCATCTGTATTATATATTGCAATAATAAAGATTGAAATAATGCTCTTGCTTGAATTACATATTTTTTATTTATTTTCTTAAATTAAATGTTAAAAATAATTCAGTATTAATAAGTAGGCACTTACAATTGTTTTGCGCGTTCTATGTGATCAACATGTAATCTAAAAGTCCTTAGAAATTTTTGTTGACTTTTTAAAAGTGAATTAAAGAAAAATAAAAATAAATATATCCTTTTAAATAATAAGTGTTTTACCCTCGGTTTTACCAAAAAATCTTCCATTTTGGGTGTAACCAATTTTAAGAAGGTGGAATTTTAGAAAAGTTTGTGCAGTTTTGAGGTTGGGTCAAAGACCCAAAAAAACCCACGATTCTAAATTTAAATAAAATCGGCGAATGGCCCGATTAGAAAAAAATTACCCAAATTTTTTATAATCTATTTTGATTCTGGAAAAATTAATTTAAATAAAAAGATTAATTGGCTTCTTTAGAATGTAGGTAAATATTTGTTAAATATTTTTAAAATATTGAACAAATATTTGCAATCTGAAGAAAAGCCATATTATAAGTTACTTAGATACATATGTTGAAACGAGAATTGACATCTTTACATCATAATAACCGGGTCCGATGTCCTTTAGCTCCATTTGATTAAAAAAGAAATCAATATTACAGATAAAAAGAACACGTTTTGTTTAGTAGATTTCAATAAGAAAAAATTCGAAAATTCTACATTTTTGCAGAGAAAAATTAAATTAAAAGTAAAAAACACTGTTTTTAGGTTAAGTAAATGGCCAGAATTTGCGACGTTGTCGGATAAAAAAACAGGATTTAAATTTAGCTTTAAAGAGTTTAAAGCATTATGGATTAAATTAAAATACACAAATTACAAAAAAAATAAATAAGGTAATTATCTGGAAGTGAGGTCAACCCTATTTTTGCCTAAAAAAAAATTAAAAAATTAAGATATCAGACATTTTTGTTCATTTTGTTCGAAGGCGCATTTATGATAAAGAAAATTTACAATTTAATGAGGAAAACCTAACGACAACTAACCAGAACTAGGTAATAGTTTGGAAGTTGTTGTTTGTTAGTTCTGGTTAGTTTTTTTTTTAAAAAAAAAACTTAATTTCGTAAATGGAAAAAACAACGTTCATTAATAACAAATTATTAGAAAACATTTGGCAACAACAAACAAAACGAAATCGTATCATCTTTTTTTGTAGGTATTCTTTCTCACTTTTTTCATGTTAGTCGGCCATATTACTTTAGTATATTTTATATGGAAAATAAAGAAATTATTTTATTTTGTGATAATGTGGGTGAAAAATTAATTTTTTCAGACCCTATGTGTTTTATTATGGTGTAATAAGTAAAACAAAAATATATCAAAATATTGCTGTTTAAAAATGGAGCTAAAGTGCACCGAAGCCATAATAATCATTATATCTTGCATATTTAAAGAGTTTTTTTTACTATTTAAAGTAGCAAAATCACAAAAGAATGTTTAATTTTTTTAGGCTATATTTTTTTGTCTATTTTAATTTTTTTGCTTCTTGTTAAAAAAAAAAACAAAATATTTTAACAACTTAAGGTTAAGCTAGCATATCCAAGACAGGACCTTGGTATACAGAAATTAATTCTTTGGTTTAAACATGCTATATACATAAAGAAAAGTTAATTTATCAAAAATTGTTTACATAAAAGTTTAAAAATAAAGCAGTTATTATTATTACTATTTTAAAAATTTAAAATCAAACCACATGCTGCAGCTGCATTTTGTTGGCACCTCATGTAAGTTAATTTAGTTAGTAAATGTCCACTATTTCATTGTATTTATAAACGTAAGCCGTTTGTATTAAGCAAAACTTACACAAACCTAAATAATAACCTTAAAACTATCACACACTATTGTACGAATTATTTACCAGTGGTCAACCTGAAAATCCCACATAAAACCGAATAGACATAGCCATTATCAAAAGCAAACAAAAAATTGTATGCTTTTACAAAGCAGTGGTCTAAAATATCAAAAAATCAGGATTGTATTAAAGTTTTTAAATTTTTATGTTTTAAAATAGTTGTTAATAACTGCTTTTTTTATTAATATTTTTTTGTAATTTGACTTATCCTTACGAGTTTTACAAGTTGTTAAAATTAGTGACTCAACTTTGGAAACACCCTGTATATTTGATAGAATTGAAGTAACTTGTTCTGATCAGAATATTAACACAGAAAAAGAATTTTAAATAGATATTTAAGTTTAAATATATCCTTTTTTTTCAAAGGTAAATAAAATACATGTTTATTCAAAATAAAAATATAAATTATAATAACGAGAAATAATATCAACACATTTAAAAAAATATATTTTGTTTTTTTTTGTTTTGGTTTAACCTCATTTATTAAATTGGTTCATATTCATAAACAAATTTGTATATAATCTAGCGGTACATCATTCACTGTTTGATTAAGTTTTTTGCTTTTCCTGTATTCAAATTTAAGTATGATGTATGTTAAATAAAAGTCAATAAATCTGGTTGACCTAGATCCTGGCTCGAATCTCTTAGTTTAACCCTAAATAAAATCATGAACAAATAGAAAATCAAAGAGTAACAAAATTCAATAAGGCAATAGTCTAAAATTACGGCCAGAAAATCCAAAATTTATGTATGATTTTACTAGCTGAAGTAGAATATATTTTTTTGCTAGTCGACAATAATCATTTTTTTTTTGCTATAATAGGACCAGATTCATATGTTATATGCTACAGAATGTACATGGATGAGCCACTGCATCATTGCCTAGGCGAGGGCTTTAAGCAAATCTGTGTTGGTCAGATTTGCACTCCTATTGGTACCTTACAGTTGACCTGCGCCTACCGTACTAAAATGACAATTTCTCCTACCCAGACCAGCAGGGACAACTCGATTATGTTAAAAAGTGACCATTTTAATACCAATTTGAGCCCCAAAAATAGGAGATATAGCCAATGGTAAGTACATTTTTTTTAATTTTTGTTCTGTGTTGTATATATTGAAGTCTTTTAGTGAAATCCGTCCTTTCAGGAAGATTATAGCCACTTTATCAAGGGTCGGCATGTTGTGTCGTAACATAACCTGACTAAATGTAAAGATTGAAAATTTTGTGAAGAGGCGGGTTAGTTCTAGTTAGTTTTGTATTTACAATTAATTAAAAAAAAGTACAAAGGTACATTTTTAAAATTAGTCAGGTTATGTTATGACACAATATCATTGACATAATACATATAGAGTGCTGATGCTGTCCTGCCGAATTGACCACAAGAGTGAGAGTGAGTACTATACAGGCCACACTCATGCTCTCTCACTCTTCACGAAAAGACTAAGACATATAAAATTTAACCTAAAAAACCCACTTTAGACAATAGACAAAGCCTTATATGTAAAAAAACAAGAGTTGTTGGATGTATAAGCTGGCAGGTATGTATTTGCTAGAAACCCTTTTGAAAGATGTATATAACAGAAAAGGAGGCATGATCCCTCTCAGAAAGACTGGAACACTGGTTAACTAGACAAAATGTTAAAAAAATTGAAAAAAATCAATTTTGTTTACTTTTATCGCCAATAACTTAGTAAGTGTTGGCCGTAAAAATAATTGTAGGGAGATTTAAGTTTTGTAACCAAATTTCCTAAGAGATAGGATTAGTTAGAAATCGCAAAATGTATTAGGCTTGTTTCAAATTAGCAATAAACAAAAAAACAAGGCAAAAAATTGTAGTGTTTTGCATGGATTTTTTGGACTATTTGGCTAGAAAACGTCATGCTATTGTGAAACATTATGCCAAATTTTGTTGAAATCCATTCAATTACTTAGTTTTTGTTTAATAGTTTTCCATCATCCAATATCTTTAAAAAATTGAAAATATTTCAAAATTCGTAGAGTCCAAAGTATGGGACCTAGACATTTTAATTTTTTTTTACATATACTAGCGATTCTAAGCTATTTTTAAAAATTACTATCGATTCATTTGAGCGACCTCAGCAATTGCTTATAGTTATTAAGAATTTCTGAGGCAGTAGTTGTTTCAACAATTTTGTTTAAAGAAATAAAATAAGAAAATTATTTCATATAACCACCACTAACCAGAACCTGTGTGCCGAAATCCATTTTAAAACAATCTAATCTAATCGAACCTAACAAGCTATGTAAAAATCACAAAATTTCCACCAGGCATTTAAGTTTAAATTTTCAGAGAGAATGTGGCAACGAGATGATTGTAGCCAATGTTTTTTCCGCCTGCGTCCGCTAGAGTCTCTGATTTAAACAAAACATCAAGTTCATAAATTAAATAGTTTATGAACAGCTGAGGCAACACTGCATCAACGCTCAGTAACAGCAATGGCGACGAAACGATCTGGAATTTTTAACTTAGAAAAAAAATTGTTGTCCTTCGCAACGTTTCAGCTAAGTTATGTGCCCCCTGTATAATACTTGTTTATGTCATAGCGGTACAACTAGTTCTTTTCGCACATCCATAAAAAATGCGAACCTACGAAATTTAGCATTGGTTAAGTGAATGGTACAGCAACACAAAACGTTACACATGTACACCTAAGACTAGAGCTACTTTCTAATGTGTAAAAAACCCGTTTTAAATGTCTGCAGTACCAACGAACGACCTTACCCGGTTTTGTGTGGTTGCAAAATCGCGTAATGCTATATATAGAATGGGCGGGTATGAGATATCTGGCCTTAAATGGTTGCAGGTGATATATTTTTTATTTAACTATATTTTTTTGTAATCATCCATTTTTTTTTGTTAATGTGAATAACCATTACTTATACGATGTTTGCGATTATTAAACTAGTTTCCTAGTTTATTGCTAATAATTTTACTTATGTATAAATGATCCTATCTGATATGTCAAAAAAAATCGAAATTTGCTGTCGGATAAGAAGGAAGAACTGGCTTAAAAAATTAATATTTTAACCATGATAAATACTTTTGTTTATACATATATAGGTTTCACTGTAACTTTTTGAATATTAAATTTGTAGACGTTCATTGCACAGTGAATCCAGCCGTAAAAATATTGAACAAGAAATTACCATCATGTCATTTAAAATTGTATCGTTAGAGAGGCAAATTATTTTCTTTTTGTCACGAATGTTATTATCTATTTTTCGCAACGTTTTAACAATGATTTTTTACAAAAACCCAAAAGGGAAATTAATGTTTAAATCAATAATTTAAAGATCGTATTGAGCCGACATTTTTTAATTTTTTTTTTATACTGAGCTCTAAAGTCAAGTATGTACCCAGGTCCCTAGAGAAATGATTATATTTTGTTAAATACATCTTTACACATAACCTCTTTCGTTATTATTATTGCAAAACTTTTACTTAAATTTAATATTTTTTATTAGTCCCTTTTTATAAAGACAAATTCTAATTTCACTCGACAGAGAATCATGAAGTTATATTTGGCAACACAGATGCATCTGTGACCCAGCTCATTGGACTGTCACCGCCATATGGCTTTGCTTGGCGTAAATTTTATCAGTGGCTAAACTCACTTCTATATCCATCTCTTTTGCGCTTATATTGAAAAAGCCGAACTTTGGTGCCGGTGATGATAGAATCGCCTATGAATAGAATACCCAGTCTTTGTATTCTAAGGCGTCTTTGGCCTAAATTGTAGATTCCCTGTATATCTGTTTATTGGTGCAAAATAAATCTATTTCTATTCCTTATTATCTACATAAACAAAAATAAAATAGAAATACACTCAACGCACGCTAGTTCTACCAAAGCCAATGGAATACGCTGTAACATGTACTCTAAATCTATGAAAAATAAATCATAAAATGACCCGTGCAGATTTAGATATTTGACATTGAACTCTTATGAAACGGTTAAATTTGCACCGTAATACTGTGTGAGATGGCTATTTTTAGATAATTTAAGCCGGCCTGAACGTAGTTCTGCACCTTGGTTCTCTGCACTTAGATTGCAGCCGCTTATTTGTCGGTCCAGTGATTTTCAGGTATTTGTTTTAATATCCCGTGTTGCAACCTGCGGGCATCAGAATCGTACTTTTTGTCAGTGAGTTAACAGAATGTACAATTTTTCCAAAAAAAAAAACAGAAAACGAGTTCAAAGGCCTTAAAAATCTTAAATAATAATATTAAGTAATCTGAAATCTATTCATTTTCGTTTAAAAATGACGTATGCAAAAACAAATGAAGAAAAAGTCTTCCCATTGGTGACTTGCGCTCGTAACCATGGTTACTGGCTTTTCAACCAATGTGATAAATTTTAGTTAATTTTTGCTTTCGTCATTTTCAAACGAAAATTGATCTACTTAGCCTTGGTAGTTTTTATTTAAAAAAAACAACATGTTTAACATTCGCCATGATGCAGTTAAAACAACGGTTTGAATGTTTAAAAAAGCATTGTCAGTTTATCAATTTAGTAGCAAACTGTCAATCAATTTTAACTTAAAGTTTTATACAATTCTGCATTGTAAATTTAACAACGATCATTGGCCGATAGTGTGTAAGGGCAAACCAGTCCAGGTTAAAAAAAAGCATAATAATTCATAACCTATGTAAAATTTTGCTGTGAAGCAGTTTTATATAATTTTATATAATAAGACCAAGTCTTCGCACTGGAGGCATATTTTCTGTTAAAATAAAGCACTCCTTGAATGTTAAACCACAAACGTGAGCCAAAATTGGTAAATTGGACAGGCCCAAAAACAATTTAAAAAACCGTTAAATTTAATCATTTTTTACTGGATTCAAACAAGAATGAACACTACGCTTTAATTTGCTTTCACAAAACTTAACAATACGACTATAGAGAGGCGCGCAATGTTCGCTAGCGACACCTGCTAGTTAAATAGTTAGGATCGCTAGGATAAGAACGACTGAACGGGCAGCACGGCGGTGGTAACGGCTTTTTTGTATATTAAATAAAAAACCTCACTGTAATACCAATATGTTTCGAATTTTTATGCAGCGCCAAATGTTGTACTAGTAGTAACAAAAATCAAAACACATTTTATACGATGTTAGCATTTTTACAAGCAATTATTTTAATTGTGTACATTGTTAACAAAATAAGGGATTAAATAATGATATTAATTTCACAATCGTACCGATTTATGGTACTTCTCTTAAAGCCGCCCTAATTTGACAGTACAGGATTAAAAAAGTACGAACGTAAATTATCTTAAACTCACAAAGTGCAAAGAAAATTATAATGATTTATAAGACTTCGACGGGATTGACTAATGATTCAGTGAAAATACAATACGTGTAAAATAATTTAAATTTATTGGCAAAATTACAAAGCAACATGTAATTTTGATAAGTAGTTGTAAAAATACTCTAAATATTTATTAACGTTTAATGACAGCATGCCAATATTTTTTTGTAACTATACAAAAACTATGTCTACATCACAAATAATGTTTGTAATTTTTAAAAACTTTTTATTGGAAATTGTCCAAAAATTCTGTAAAAGTGCTATAAAAGGCAATTATAAGTAAAAAAATGTCTTTGTGTACACACTGTATGCTTTGAATTGCATTCACGAAACTTTGTAGAATTATTATGTGATAATAAAGAAACATTTTTATAGGGCCAAAACAAATATCTCTCCGTTAAAAGCAGGGCTGGCAAGACCCAAAAACCTACTTGAAAAACCCAGTGGGTTTTTGTATCAAAAATCCATTTTAATTTAGGAAAAAACCAAAAAAAGAAAAAAATATTCTTAGGATCTAGATTTTTACATAATTTACCAAGGGTCTTACCTATTATGGATTTATGCAGATATATACACATTATATAATTAAACTAAATTAAAGATCAAGAATATTAACTGATTGCCATTCTTTGTCATTTTCTGCACATTGTACATCATTAGGAATATCTAGAACATCTACCATAGTACATAGCACATTAAGAACTTCTTGATCTTCCAAGTTTTCCATTCTTAAGGTGGATTTATACTGGATCTAATCCACCTTTAGATATTTTTTTTATTTTCCAGCACCAAACCAAAACAAATTTTTAGGTTAAATCTTCATCAAGAAATGTCAAAAATAGCAGAAACTCCCAATAACCCAAAAACCCAAAAACCCACCAACTTGATACAAAAACCCGGGTTTCTGCCAGCCCTGGTTAAAAGGAACTCTTTAAATGTTGAACCACAAATTTGGCAAAAATTCTTAAAATTCCAATTTCAAAAACGGGCAATATAGGCAGTAGGTAAGGCTGAAAATTTAGTCACTTTTTACTGGACTGAAAATAACTATGCTTTCAAAGTATTTTTAAAATAAGATTATAAACAGTGGGTGTTTACCTTTCTTTGTCACTTAGTCGACAACTATTCACAAGAAGGCTACGATCTTTTTTACTTTTTTCCATTTTGTTAACTATCACTTAACGCTGTAAATAAACCCATATCTTTGTTAGGTAATTAACTTGTTCGATAAATTATGTACCAGATTCTTTTTGATTGAGTTATTATAAAAAGACCGTAATTATTGGAGTGAAAAACCTAATTATATATGAGATTAATAGGCGATTTCACCTACTCCATATCTACAAATCAAAATTAGTTAAACAATAATTTATCTTTTAATAAAATATATTAAAATTATTGTATTTATTCTTACACTAAAACAGAAAATAACAAATAACCTCCCATTTCTCCTTAACATTATCAATCCAATAGAAAAAAATATTCCAAGAAGCTATTGAACCTTTTAAAGGCCTTTTATCTTTCACAAAAACATAAAACATTATCTTGAGGGACATTCGTTGTACATCAGGAAATGCCCCGTAGGCATAGTAAAACATTTGATACCACTTAAATATCCATAAAAACGCATGCTATAATTAGCCTATCAAAGAATTTAATTCATTAAAGAAAAGGAGTTCTGTTGTAGTAAACTTACTATTACTACGTTCTCAAATGTTCTCGATTTACCACACTTTTATTAGCTTGACCTGTATGTATGTATACAGGGTGTCACAGAATATGTGGGCAATCTCTCGGAATCTAATAGAAAACCTAAAAATATTATAACAAGTTCCCATAAACTTTTTTCCTATGACCCTCCCCTACGAAGATACAGATGCATAACGGATGCCCCTAAAAATCGTTTTTGTTTAAATAAATATTGAAAAAATATTAAATTACGCCTAGTAAAAATTTATTTAATCCAAAAACGATTTTTGAGGCATCAAGTTATTCATTAAAGAAGGGAGTTTGTTGAGTAAACTTTATATTCTACGTTTAAATGTTCTCGATTACCCATTTATTGCTTGACCTGTATGTATGTATCTAACGAAATCTTTCAACGTAATTTTCACCTATCAAGAAGTCCGAATAACTTGAGAATTTGAATAGGGGTCAAGAGCCCATGACAATACAATTATTTTATAACTTCGTTCTAATGTCCTAACTAGGATCATCACAATAAAAAAAAATCTAGATTAGTTTGCAGGTTAAGTGTATACCATTCATAGTAAACGGTAAATTTCATTATTCTTTATTGAAATAATTTAAAAAATGCCACTGAAATATACGTAAAACTAATAATTTGTACAATTATGGTACCATCATTTTTTAACAAGCATTTAAAAAAGTATTTTGATTTTGGGAAAAAAATAATAGCAATATTGAAAATAATATATTCCAAACTAATTTTAAATGAAAAAACTTTGAAAAAAATGTAAAAAAATCCATTGAGAATTCTAAGAATAAAATAATTAAAAAATGCATCTAAAGATTTACTAAACATCGAGGCTCTTGATTAAGATTATTTTTGGTGTTCTTTTATTATTTATGGATTTTGGTTTCACATGACTAAAAATCTGCTCTGTCTTAACTTTCATCTTAAAGCGAAGTTTGGAACATAGTTATTATGTAAAGTTGTATTGTTTACAAGAGACAAGAATTGCTGCTACTCAAGGCTTGATCTTGAAATTTAATTTTTATAAGCAAGGCTGCCGAAACGTTTGTGTTTCCAGTCACGTACGCATTGTTTTAAAAGTATTTTCGGTTTTTAAACTGGGCCATAGGATCATTGTTTATCGGATTTTCGTTTGGGTTTTTAACCGCTTCATTTTTACCTGACTTTTCTATTATTTTATTATATAGCAGATGTTACTTCGTTCACTTCCCTCCTCCAAATAGAAGTTTAGATCCAGATGTTTCGAAATAGGGTTCATTGACCAGGAAAGTTAAATCCCTTTTAGGTATGTTTCAGACAAAGTTTACAAGACTTAAATATAAGTTGGGTCACTTGTCGACGTCTTAGAATACACAGACTTGACACATAAGTTGTTTTAAAAAATAAGTTGTTTAAAAAATGAGTTACTATAAATCCCTCTGCATCAAAAATGTATACTTTATTTAAGCCTCTAGGAGCAACTGTTTGCGAGATAAACGCCCTTTAAAGGATCTCGCAATTTTCTTATGAAAAATGAATTTTAGCCAATTGTTTTCAAACTTTGCATAGTAATAGTTCTTAACACGCTGACCAAAAGTCTCTGAGGGCACAAAACCCAAAAACGCCTCCAGCCATCCAAAATCACCGTCAACGGTCACTGTGGATTTGGGGACTTTTGAGGTTAATTTTGGGGGGGTTAGAGGGGTTTTTGGGTTTTGTGCCCGTGGAGACTTTTGATCAACGTGTTAAGAACTATCACTATGCAAAGTTTTAAAACAATTGGCCAAAATTCAATGCAGTCAATGTCTGCGAATACGATGTTTAAAAAGTCACAATGCAAACTGTATAAGCAAGGGTATTTATCATGGATAAAATAGGATTTTACTTTTTAATTTATAGCAGGTCAAACTAAACAACGTTTTTTACGTTTTGTTCTTTGTTTACATATAAAAAACAGATATTTGAGTTTTTGGAGTTTTCTTATTGTTTATGTGCACAAGTGAACATATTTTTATTAAAAAATACCTTTATAGTTTTATATTGTTAAAGTACTGTTAAATACCTTCCATATAAAGTTGATTTTTAAATATAGGCAGCTAGCATATGCAGAAATACCGAACATAAAAATTCAGCTATATTAGTCACCTACACATTCTCCGCCAACGTCGATACCAACAGCGCCTAATATAAAAGCTTTCTCTTATTCATAACGTATGCGTGGGCTCTGATTCCAGACACCTTATTTAGGGCCTTATGATTCAGTTTTCAACAAAGAATAATAGGAGGATATAAAAAAATAGTTTTAAGTCTTAAGGCCGTTTGATACGATCATATTTTTAATAATTTTTTTTCACGCAGTAATGATATTTAAAGTAACCCTTTGCAAATGAATAATTTTGCGCTCAAATTTGATATCAAAAGGTAAGCCTAAAATTTCAAACACGTCCTAATTTTCATCACAAAACCGCGCTTCTTGCATAAAATTTAATTTGATTCAAAAATACGTTAAATCTCTTCGTTTGACTATTAGAAGACGACCTGCTAAATATATTTTTTTTGGAAAAACTTAGTTTTGGCGTAACATCGCTTTAAACTTCATTTTTGGTCCCTTAAGTTTGATGTCAGACCAAAACGACCAATCAAAAGGGTCGTGGCGACAAGAGCAGACGCCTGTGCTCAGCGTTGTCACATTCATAGATTTTTTTACTCATATACTTTATTTAATCCATTATTATACAATAATAATTATGCCACTTGGCAAAAATCGCCAAAAGATTCTGTAAATTTCTTTTATTGTAACTATGTTGTCTCTTATTGTTTTTAAATAAATGTTTATTATCAGCCATGAATTGTATTGCTATGAAAACATAAATTCAAAATTAAGGTTAAGAGATGTTTGTTTTTAAATATTAGCCTACAACTTTTCCTCCACCCCAATTTAAAAACCACCCCAGACAACTCTTTTGCAGTATTTGCACTCTGCCTACCTGAACAGAGTTACCCCAAAAAATAATATCATACCTTATTCTTGACAAAATGCACGAATGATAGAAACTTAGAGCAGCTTCGAGACTTACGCTTTCAACAATTATTCTCAATGCGTAACAGCATTTTGTCACGTTCAAACACACGTCATCAACATGGATTTTCCAGTCCAAGCGGTGATCTACCTGCACACCCAGAAATGATACTGAGTCCCTTATTCTTACTGTAGCTTCATTCAAGTTTACCTCCAAAGGAGCACTTCCTTGAACTCCAAACTGAAGCATTTTTGTTTTATTGTTATTCATTGTTAGGTTATTCGCAGAAAACCATCTTCGAAGAGTCTGGAGAGCCATTTTCACGTGTTTCTTTCCTATTGTCCTCACTAAAAATTAAAGACGTGTCATTGGCATAAAGAAACATTTTCTCTGTCAGTACTTCAGGCAGATCATTTGATCCAGGATTGAGTGATGATTCCAGGAAGGGTAGAGGCCCCAGTATAGAGCCCTGGGGGACACCTTTATTTACAGACAAAAAATCTGACAATAGAAGATTACCCTGCTCATCATTTTCCACAATACATTGAGATCTATTAACCAAATAAGACTCCATCATTTTATTTGATACACCCCTTATTCCGTAACTTTCTAACTTTTGGCGCCTGGCAATGTGCTTTATTTTAAACATACGAGAAGTAAAGAGAAGTGTTGGCAGTGTTTCTGGGACTCCTACTTATTTTTATCATATATTGGCGCTTTTAAAATTATTAGGTTAGTAATCTAAAATAATGAGTAATAGAATGACTATGCATTGCATTATTCCAAAAAAAAAGTTTATTTTGGATTGTGTGCAACTAAACCTAATACAATGTACAAGGGTTAATTAAATAAAAGGTGGTTCAGGTTTTTAATGAAAAATTATGACAGTTGATAAAACACCTTTTTGCTTTATTGATATAAAAGAAAAATTTACAATATTTGCGGATTTTATAACTATTTTATGAAACACCAAATATACAAATGCTTTATATGAAGCCATGAAAATGATATTTTAAAAATCAAATCATGATGTAACTCTTACTTTCTTTTAATATAACTAAAACTAATATCTTAACAGTCAAATGTATACTCAATAACATATTTTTCAATGATGAAATTATGAAATTCTCTCCATGTACTAAGTTTTTAGGAATTTATGTCGATGTTAAAACATATAAAAACAATATGTAGTAAACTTGCATCTGTCGCACTCACATGGCGTAATTGTCTATTTCATGAACTGAATGTCCCGTTGCTGAAGTGGAACCAGATAGTGTAATAATATTTTATTTCACTATCTGGACAATTTTTATGTCCAGTTTATGAAATGGATATACCATTTTTCCACTTGGTGAAACGAGATGGTATTACAGCATCTAGACACAAAAATCATCTAGTTTCTGTACTGTATATTTGGCATTTATCTATTAACTGTAATACAATGCAATGACCCAACATTTTTGGTTTGTTGTGGTTAGTTTTTTCCGTGTAATGTTGATCAAGAAGCGTATAAAAATTATCTTTGATATTAAACATTTTTGCTTTAGTAGTTCAATATACTGTTCATGCCATTCAAAACACCGACGACTGATTGTTTCACTAAGTGGACAAATGCCAAATATACAGTACAGGAACTGGACGATTTTTGTGTAAAGATGGTGTGATATAGTCTCGCTTCTTTAAGTAGAAAAATTACATATTCATTTTATGAACTGGACATAAAATTGTCCAGATGATAAAATAAAATATTATTAAACTGTCTTTTTTTTTTATCTTGGGATAGTCCACGAAGGCTGGTGCCTAAGTACTAACGTACCGTGGGTGTCTTCAGTGTGGTGAGAGGGAGTTTGTTCACACGGGACTTAAATTTTTGGAGATTGGGAGGAGAAGGAAAAACTTCTGCGGGCAGCAGGTTCCATAGTCTTGACACTCTAGGGATGAAGGAACGAAGAAAGCGGGAAGTCCGGGGCCTCTCTAACTGAACTGTAAAAGGATGCATAAAAGTTGCACTACGTGTTGCTCTGTTGGGAGCTGCCAGAGAAGGAATTATACTGGCCAACTCCTCTGAGCAGAAGCGGTGAAAATACCTATAGAAGAGCGACAGATCCCCTACAGCTCGACGGTGGGCAAGAAGAGGAAGCCTTTCTGTGAGCGTTGGATCATTAATAAGACGAACGGCTCTTCTTTGAATGGAGTCCAGAATGCTGAGTGTTGTAGGGGACGCCATTCCCCAGACATGAGAACAATATTCTAAAGAGGGTCTGATTTGGGATACATACAGAGTGTACAAATTGGAAGAAGAGAAATATTTTCTGGCTCGGAAGAGAAATCCAATCTTTTTTTAAGCTGCCGAAGCTATGGATAAAATGTGTTTGTGCCAGTTGAGGTTATTCTCAAAAGTAACGCCGACAAGATTAAACGACTCTTTGTTCTGCAGAACTTGGCCGCTCATATGTAAGGGATGAGCATTTGCAGACTTTTTTCGCGACAGGGAACAAGACTGTTTTCGAGGCATTAAACTGAACAAGATTTTTGGCGCCCCAATCCAAGATAAGTTTGAGGTCTTGTGAAAGAGATATCTGCATTGACCTGCGCTTGTTTTCGAAATCAGGATTACACGGTGGCTTAAGAATTGAATACTAGATTGGAGGGTACTATCGTCAGCAAAACTATGAATGGGATTGATTGTCTAAGAGAGAAGATCGTTAATGTGTAGAAGAAACAGCGTGGGTGCCAGCACTGAGCCCTGGGGCACCCCAGCATTAATTTGGTAGAAGCTGGAGGAATGACCATCTACACTAACTGATATACGTCGATTAGAAAGGAAACTGGAAAGCCAAGAGCAAAGCTTAGGTGGAAGACCGTAAGAAGGAAGTTTGTTAAGAAGCCCATCATGCCAGACCTGATCGAAAGCTTTGGATATGTCAAGAGCAACGATCTGGGATTCACCAAGAAACTCAAGGGACTTGTTCCAGTTGTGTGAGACAAAGGAAAGAAGATCAACTGTGGATCTACAGTGACGGAATCCATATTGTCTATCATGTAAGATCTTATGTTTTTCCAGATACTTTGCAAACAACTGAAAGAAGAGATATAGGTCTATAGTTGGAAGGGAGACTTTTGGATTCTTTTTGGGGACAGGTTGCACACGTGCAGCTTTCCAACTCTCCGGGAAAATGCCCGTGTCGTAAGAGATTCGAAAAAGGCGAGTTAAGATGGGTGCAAGCTCGGGAGCACATTTTTTTAAGACGATTGCTGGTATGCCATCCAGCCCAGACGAATTTTTAGTATTAAGGGAAGAAAGAATACGCTTGATCTGTTTAACTTTAAAAATTATATCGGACATTTTATGAGAAACAGGGACAACTGTTGGAAGGGAAAGATTAGTAGGAGGATCAAGCGTAGAATTGGCAGCAAATTGTTTGGCAAATAGTTCGGCTTTTCCTTTGGAGGTAGAGACAATTCCATCTTCAGAGATTAGGGGTGGAAAAGAATTTGTGCAAAAGTTCTGACTAATATTTTTGGCAAAGGACCAGAAAGCTTTAATGCCATTTGAGCAAGAGAGAACTTTATCTTTTATTCGATTGTTAAAATGGTCTTTTGCTTCTGAGATGGTCTGATTATACTGATTTCTCGCTTCGATGCTAGCCTGTCGATTTTCGGGACTGGGGTTTTGACGAAACTTTTTGTGGGCTTGAATTTTTAAAAGTCTGGCTTTGTCACAGGATTTAGAAAACCACGGTTTGTGATTTGAAGTTATGGGGTTCTTTTTAGTGTGGGGAATATAGGTCTCAATGCCTAGTTGAATTGTTTCGGTAATTTGTTTACATATTTCTGAAGGATCGTGAGTAGAAAAGCAGGTAGGATTCCAAGGGTAGCTGGCAAAGAAATCTCTCAGGCCATCCCAGTCGGCCGAATTGTAGTGCCAGACGGTTCGTGGCGGCATGCTTTCAGTTGCATCAAAATGAGTGGAGTATGATACTGTGACCAAACCGTGGTCAGAGCGACCGAGAGGAGCAGTTACTGATGCTTGATAGAGTTCGGGGGTGGAAGTAAGAAAAAGATCTAGGGGGTTAGAATTATGGGTGGGAACCCTAGGAAAGTAGGTAGGTTCCATAATTAGATTGGTGAGCGAGTTGCTGATTGCGAAATTTTCTGCTGCTCTGCCTTGTGTATCAGTTTTTGTGGATCCTAGCCAATCCTTATTATGAACATTAAAATCCCCGAGAACGATTACTTCGGCCAATGGAAACTGAGAAATAATATTGCCGATCTTTATTGAAAGGAAATCAAAGAGCTCGTTGTAGGAACTGTCGGGCGGGGACCGGTATATACAGCAGAAATTTGGCAGAAGATCTGAAAAAAAGTTTAAGCCAAAGAATATCAGGCCTACCCGATTCGAAGTCAGAAACCCTAGCACAAGCCAGGTCGTTGCGAACGTAAGCACAAACGCCGCCATGGGGTCGAAAAGATGAAATGAGTTCATAACCGGGGAAAAGGAGGTGGTTGGTTGCTGTTTTGGGACTTACTTGGGTTTCGGTGAGAAATAGTATGTGGGGTTTGGAGGATTGAAGATAATGGTGAACAGAGTTTACGTTGGAATTAAGCCCACATATATTTGTAAAGGATATTAGACTTTTCGATGGTGGCCCCCCAAATGTACCCCTCGCCCGGAGAACCGAATGGAGGGGTATTTTACCTCCGGATAACTTTACGTTCGGGTGTGCCATTCACGAAATGGACAACTACGCTAAGTAGGGACACATCTAATGGATATGCTATTAGTGTAATCTCTCAGGAATTAGAAGAATTTTCCATTTTGAAATCCATTTTGCTTCAATTAAATCGATTATAAGATATGGCATTTGTTTTTGGGAAAATTCTCAGTATCTATTATATTCAGTGTTTTTCTTGCAAAAGAGAGCAGTTTGATATATTTGTAAAGTTAAGCCCAAAGATTTAACACTGATACGAAAGGTTCGTTCCAACCCTGCAAAAAGCCGTTTGTTGTACGGTCACGCGCACGCCCAGTCAATTAAACCCGTTCCAACCGGGTGTATTACACGATCCTATACTCTTCCAACCAAATAAACTTGTGATCTTCGAGCGTATACCTACTAGAGGACGCCCTGCTGCTTAGCCGTGCGAACAAGCGTACGATAGAGAAAGAAGAATAGTAATTAAACTTTTTCCTACGGGAATATTTGTTTTTTTTTAAGATTATACAAAACAAACCTACACCTAAAAGCGAACCCACCCATCTATTCTTTTTGCCTGCGTTAATAAGATAGTCCTCCGTTATCATAGTAACAGGGGCTCCATCATTCTTGAAAAGTGCCCAGGGTCCCCAAACGGTAAAAGACGGCCCCGGTCCACCCTGTATACACAAGATTTTATCTCTAAAAAAAATTGTATTCAGTGTAATAAAATACTCAAGCACACCTAATTTTTACACATAATCACCTGCTTTAGAAACGTATTCACTCCAGCTGATTGGGTCTTAGAATTGTCCTTTTAGTACGTCTTAAAGAATCCCGAAACGATGGAAATCGCACGGAGATAAGTCAGGGCGTTAGGAAGGATGGTCAAGTTGAGTCGTTTTAAATTTTGCGCAAAGCCTGTCCTCTTATTTCAAACTTACGCGCTCAAATACAACAATCTTTTATATTTGATCTGTCCTCGTATATTTAAATGTGAAATATAATAGTTAAAACAGTACTTAGAACACAATTAAAAAAAAACTATTTTTAGCGACCTGTCGGCGCCTTTTACATATTTTACCGAGTCCCCTTTACGTAATGGCTACGTTCGAAAACATAAATGAAAAACAACAATTATAATGGTGTAAATTTCCTAAATTTGCAGCTTAAAAAATAGCGTTTATTAAAAGAACCCAACCGGTTAAAACCGGATAGAAATTGTGTTTATTCGTAAAAAAGATAAGACAATCAGAAAGATGTTTAATTAAAGTACTTTATTGTTTTTCGGTACATTCATACTTAAATAATATCTTAAAATTTGGTTATCGTGTGTTTTGACGCCACGATTATAGTTAATAATAATTAATACATCAAAGTATTTGATCTTTTTGCCGACCATTTTTTGTAAAGAGCATTGAAATATAATTCTGGAAAATAAAAAGCTGCTTTAACTAACCAAAACTAACCAGGACCGACCTGCACTGTGAGTGCTTTTGAATTTGTCTAAATTATCCCTACATAGAAGTTATTAACAAAATTTTAATAATTTTCAATAGGGTATTTATTACGGGCCGCAATAATTCCATCCTGTTTCGGTCAAACCAGGTCAACATTCATTAACTGGCAATTTTATTCAGGATAACCTTTATTTTTGGGCCACAATTTGGCTATTATTTTTACCTAATCGATGATTTGGTCCGCAATTTGACAAACCTGGGCCACCAACCCCGTTTGGCGCCCGTATTGTAAGTCCTATTGACTGTATAATAATTAAGTAGCAATTAAATTAAAAGTGTTTGCTCTCAAAGAAAAAAAAATGTTTTTTTTATAGGTTTTTCTGTATAAAAAAGAGGAAAAAAGCTAACTTTTGTATAGATTTTGGTTTTTTATGTTCTCTGCACCGCTTTGCAAAAGATAACACTGATGGTTTGGTATTCAGTTTAACAAGCTTTTATTTAACTTGCAATGTCTATGTTTCTTTTGGTCAAATCTTGCAACTGAATTTTAAAGCAGATATCTTAACCGATTGAGCTGAAATTTTGCATGCACGTTTGGTTTGGATGACAATGCATGGTTAGCTAAGTGACGCTATTCTAAATCCACTATGGCGAACCGCCCAAGATGGCGAACTAGTTATTTTTATACACTCCCATAGGATGGGTATTCAATGAAAGGGTTTGCTGAGAATAATACGAAAAATAAAATGACTCTAAATCCAATATGGAGGACTCCCAAAGATGACTATGTTTAATTTATACACCCCCATGATATGGGTATTTAATGATACGCGATGACTTAAAAATAAATAATAAATAAAAAAAAATAAAAACAAGTTTTAATTAACATGTTTTAAAAAGAATAATTTTAAATTAAATTACTGGGCACTGTGGGCATGCCCACAACCCTAATTCATTAGTTGTAACTGGTAAAGTCTTACTTTCACGGTCTATTGAGATGGATAACCTGATGATAAAAAGGATGTCATAGAAGTATTAAGATCGAAACGCCAAAACGCTAAGTCTGTTTTTAAGCAATTATTTGCAGAGGCGATAGAGCAAGCAAAACAGTTGGATGTTACATTACAATCCCCATGTTTAATTTCGGGGCAAACAAACAGGTACAATTATGAGGCAAAATCGGTGGAAGAGTACTTTCGGAAATCAGTATACATACCTCTATTAGATTCAAATATTAATGATTTGGAGGATAGATTGTCTCCGGCATTACTCGACCTCTTTCTTTTGGGATTTTTTATACCCATCCCAATTGACAGGAATTTGGATATCGATATTGTAAAAGTGAAAAAACCGTTGCACATGTACCGACAGTTCATTAGCGATAATGAATCTACAGATTTAAGTAAATACCGACTCTGGATGACCAAATGGAAAAGAGAATCTCAAAATAATTTGGTTATACCAGAGTCGATAGCTACACCCCCGGTCAGCATTTTCAACTCTCCGTAGGATCAAGTCTTGGTTGCGCGCCTCAATGGTACAGGAAAGATTAGCTCTCTTAAATATACATAGAGATGTGCACCTAGATGTCGACGAAATAATTAATATTTTCGCAAAAAAGAAGGCTTAGCTTGAATTTGTAATTTAAGCATTTATCTATAGTATGTAGGGATGTAGTATAGATAAATGCTTAAATTACAAATTAAAATTGTAGATTTAAAAGAACTAGCCCCGGTAATCTTTATATCAAGCTTGAATTTATAATTTAGGAATTTACCTATACTATATACTGTGTAGATCAATAAAATAAATTACAAATTCAAGCTTACGCTTGAAGCTTCCCAAAGAAACCATATGCCTACTGAAAATAAAAATAAAAAAATTGGACTTTCTATACAAAGCTGCTGCTGCGGATGCTAACTTTGTATGGGAAGTAGAATTTTTTTTATTATTTCCGGTAAATGGTTTCTTTGGGCAAGTTGCTCAGATTGATGGTCTTTATGTCCATGGACTTAGAGCATAGACTTCATACAATGGTATAAAGGGTCAAATTCCCCAACACCCTGTATACTATACTATAATATAGAGTAAAAGATTTATATTTTTGGATGTTTGTAACAAATATACTGAAAAACTGCTGAAACAATTTCAAAATTTGTGACACCGTTAGAATACTACATTTTTACTTGTGAGTAACATAAGATTTAAAAAATAAATTTTCGCTCTTGTAAAGCCAGGACATGTTTCTAGTTACTGATTAAGTTATTTGATGTAAAATGGTGTTTAATTTAGTTTGTAATCAATGCTATCGTTTAAAGATGCAAAAATATTAAATCAAAAAATCATTTAAAACGTAGGCGTAGGTAAGTCCATGATTTTCATGAGTGAGTTCGTACTCCGACTCGCACTTGGTCGATGTTTGGGTGGTTGTGCCCACAACCTTTATTGAGGGCTGGATCTGCGCCTGATTACACAATTTATATGATATAAAAGCTGGTCAAGAGATTAACTTTTTTATTAAAAAAAACATTTTTTTTTCGAATTACTAAAGTTAAAATCAAGTTACACATTGTATTTTTGTTTATTTACACAAGTAAATCACGCTACCAGCTTTTATATCATATAAATTATGTAATGTAATAAACTAATGGGTTTAATTCAATTTAAGGTTTATTTTCTTATTTTTAGTACATGTAAAGCTTGTTTTTAAAAATGTTAATTTATTAGATACTATAGTTATTTTTCTACTAAGTGCGCAAAGTGATACTTTTTCGCACGCCAAAGCAGTTAAACGAACGACGCGAAGCGGAGTTCGGATAAGCTTTAGTTTTTTGCGTCTGGAATCTTCACAACAATTAGGTTGCCTTTGTCCTCGATGTCGGATGTTTTCATTTTTGCGAGTTCTTTTCGTCTGCAGGCGCCAGCAACTCTGAAAATGGTCGCAATTTTTTCAAAAGATATAGTTAATCAGGTGCTTCATTAATAAATGTAGATATTTCTTCTTTTGAAAAAATCCTTGACTTTTTTGGCCAAAAGCCTACATTTAGTTTCTTAATAAATGCTGCTAACTTATAAAACTTGCCGATAGCTTCATTTTTCTTGATCTTTAAAACACTTTTTAGCATGGAGTATTTCGACCATAAAGTATTTGGACTAAATTCCTTGCTTAATTTGAGAAAACAGGCTAAAAGTACCTCCTCTTTCAAAGTTCTAACGCATTTTTCTTCACACCATGTTTCAAATGAATTATACTGTTTGTCGTACTTTTCTTTTGATTTTGCCGCCAGGAGCTTTAAGTTGGCCAAACTTGCGGCTTTTAAAACATTGTCGGGCAATTCTTTCTCCATTCTTAGAAACTTATTTTAAACTTTTTACCGAATTTTCTGATGCTTCCGTGACATAAGAAAATGTTTGTACTTGGTTGCTGCAGCAACAAAAAAAAATCTTTGATTTTTTATTGTTTAGCATGGTGTCTATGAAATACATGGTGCATGGAAAAATTGATATGGGATATTTACTAAGCGCCAAATGTATCTAAAATTCAATAAAGCACAATAAAGAATATGCAGAACTCTTTTTTTTTAATATTATTTCATCCAGAAGTTATTAATACATTAAAAAATCGACCATAAATACGGCAAATATGCAGAACGAAAATGCGTACGCAAAGAGTTTCCGTGCGCAAAGTGAAACTTTACGCACTCATTTGCGTGCGTAAAGTAAGTACTTTGCGCACGCAAGTAGAAAAAATATTTCTGTAAATTGCCATATTTCAATAATATTCTTAAAGTGTTATCGAGAAAATCAATTTGGTTTATATACCTGAGATACTTTTGGCTAATGTTGTTTTGGTTTATGTTTTTATTTTATGGTTGTGATTTACTTTTGTTTTTTTTAAAGGGTGAGTTTTTGTAAAAAAATGGATAACCAACCGTTATGAAAATTTGTTTTGTTCAATTACCACTTCATGCACTAAACAGAATCACTACCCTCTCGTGAATGTGCCTAAGTACTAATTAATTATTTTAAGGTATCATTGTTAATATTTACATGTCATAAATCGAAGTATAAATGGCTTAAATAATAGTTTTTTTTTAATTTTTGTAAAATATTTTGTTCAGTGCAATCCATCCTGCCTGTGTTAACACTAATTTATTGCTCTTAGTTGTTCCGTTGCGTATTAAGATAAGACTTAATAATAAGCGATGTTAATAAGTGGCAGATTAAAAAACAATTATGTTTTTGCGTAACCTTGTAGTAAGTCCCAAATCCCGTGATTTACGTAATATATTGTTATTAAAGTTAGTTTTGTGGCATCTATTTTTATACAATATTGACATTGTACTTTATGACTTGCCGATCAAAATTTTATTCTTTATTTCTTTATTACTTTTTTTATTTTTTTATGTTGTTTTCGTTATGTGTTATGTTAATTATGACAAGTGCATTGTGTTTTTCTTAACGATTTTTAAAACAGTTTTAAAATAAGTATTTTAAAATTGGCGTTACGTAGCAGTTTCCTGAAAAAAAAAATAGAAAAAGGATGTTTATTGACAAAAAAAATTAAAATTCAAGAAAAGCGGTAAATATTAAAAAAACCTTATTTAAAAACAAATTGTTACTAATTATCCTGCACACCTTTCTTAGGCACAGTTTTAAAGGCCGTAAAATAATTTGATAACTTTTTATGCCATATTTTGTATACCAAAATCGACAGGAAAAAAATATTTAAAAGTAAAAAAAAAGATGAGAGTAGCCAACTTTAAAAAATTATATCTCGGTTACTACAAATCCTAAAGACTTTTTCCAAAAACTGTTTAAAAGAACATGATAACAGATTTTTTTTCTGTGAAGCAATATCTAAACCTAAATTCACGTGAAAAAAAGTTATGGGAAAAATTTGATAAATAATTTTTTTATTTTTTCTTCGTTAAATTTTATTTTTTTTTAAAATTGACTTTTTAACTGTTTTAAAGAACATGATAACAGCTTTTTTTCTGTGAAGCAATATCTAAACCTAAATTCACGTGAAAAAAAGTTATGGGAAAAATTTTATAAATAATTTTTTTTTTCGATTTTTTGCTTCGTTTTTTGAATATATTTTTGTCATTTTTTTTTCTTTGGGCTTTAGAAGGTGAGATTTCGATTTAAAATTTAATTATGAACCACTCTTTTGTCAACGTATGTTTAAAAAAAGTGCATAGAATGTAAGTTAAAATTAAAAACCTCAAAATTACCCCTATCTTAAAAATGCACCCCTTTAAATGGTATTACTTCGCAGTTTTTTCATATTTTAGGCTTAATTGAACGTATGAAACAATATACCCCTTTAACTTTGTAGTTTGATTCTAAAGTACATTATCAACAGCCTATAAGAAGTCGATTGTCATCAAAATGGTAAAATAATAAACTCAGATTGGTAACCTTTTAGACCAGCTGGATATTATTTCGTGAAAAAATATCATTTGCTATCAAGACAACCCACTCTTCATATAGCTGAAAAAACCATCTAAAAAATTAATGATTAAATAGTTGCATTATCCACCCAATTCGCCAGATTTAGTTCCTTTTGACTTCGGGTTGTTCTCACATCTCAAAAACGAAGACAATACTTATAAAACAACCTAGTATAAATAGGATATCTTAAATTTTGTAAACACTTTTTGAATTAAGTGGTTACGTAACATGGGGTATCAACATATCTCTTTAAATGAAAGTGGTTTAAGGCCGCGATAAGATTGAACACAATCTCTAATCTTAATTAATATTTTTCTTACACGTGTAAGTGATGATTTCGTTTGGCCGGATCGCTTTCCTGATTCGATCCTGTTCTCTTTTTTTTGTTAGTTTTTAGTTTACCAATATTAGGTTGAACGAACTTTGAAATCGTAAAACAATGTATCGTAAATACCCGCATTGACATCAAAACGAGAGTCAGCAACAACAGATTTTAAAACTATTTTATGTATGCATTTAAATTTTTACTACATGTAACAGGAATGTTTCTTATCGCTTTATTTCTCGTTTGCATTGCCCGTTAAAGTCAGATGAATAAGTGGTGATATTACTTAATAAAATTCATTAAACATCTTTCTCGAAAAGATTCCTTTCCTCTGACGACTGTCAACTTGTTTACCATTTTGTTTTGAACTATTATATGCCATCTTATTTTTATCGTTTCTGATTAAGGTTGTCTAGTCGACTTTGATTTCCTGCCTTTATTATGATTGACTGTTTTGTACTTTACAGTTTGTGATGAAGGCCAGTTGTCTGTAGTTACAAATATAAGTATTTGCAAAAAGAAATACAGCCATTTGCACTTAAAATGATTAAGGTTTAAACTAGCTTTAGTAACCATAGTATCTTGATCATTTTTGTTTTATTCATGACATTATTATAATTTTGACAGCATATGTCACCAAATAAACTTTTTTTATAAGATAATATAACAATCTAGAAGTTACGTCTTGAAATTAATAAATTAATTCGATTTTTCTACGAAGTTGTTTACATTACATTCTTATTGGTTTAAAATAATGGAAATGCGAATTTTTGCCCTTCATTGTATTATATAAAAGCGAAGTTATTTCCCTAGAAAAGGTTTTTTTGTTCCTCCGGGAATAAAGCATATTCTTCAGTTTCTTTAAAAATGGTTTAAAAAGGTTCATTAAATCCGAAGGTGATTTTGGTGGAATTAATTAAAATTGCCTGAGACCAAATTCGTATTAATCTTGATTTTGCTCTTTTAATATTAATTAAAACCTAGCGACCGAAATCAGCTACGCCATTTTTTAGACATGGAAACAATGTCCTAAAGAAGTTCTGCATACAGAGCAGAGCTGTCGCAATTACTTTTAAAAAGTAATTCAATTACAATTACCAATTACTCTTCTAAGTAGTAGTAAATTACGATTATCAATTGCTAGCATGTTTGGTAAAATAATTCAATTATCAATTAAAACTAAAAGTAATTGCATTTTTTATTTAAATTGCCACATATATTAAACACGATACACTAAACAAATAAAATATTTTATACTAATATGCATTATACGTGCACGGCACACTATTCAAACTGCTTCTTGGCAAGTTCAACATTAAATGAATCTAAAATATAAACAGATTTTTTCACAAAAAAAGTATAAAAACAGTGGCGGTAAGCATCAATCGAAAATACTAAATCGGCGCTGAAGGCGGCGTTCGCCGGATAAAGCGGCCCCCCGTGTTTCAAAATGCTCTTTCTGGCTGGCCAAGCTTTCGGCAGTTTTTCCATGAAGAATAATAATTAAATTTTTCGAGTAATTCAATTATTTATTAGGTAATTGAATTAATTTCTAAGTAATTTAATTACTTTAAAAGTAATCGAATTACATTCTAAGTAATTGAATTACTTGGGATTCGTGAAAATCAATTACTAATTACGATTACATTATCCTATTAATTGATAATCCAAATACAATCAAGTAATTGAATTAAAGTAATCCAATTACTGAGAAGTAATTGAATACGATTTTTTAATTATTTTAATTCAATTACCGATGGCTCTGGTACAGAATATATACAGTAGAAGGGAAAAATCTTCTCTGGCTCAGAAAAATCCGAGCTTTTTAATAACCTTTTGTTCTGCAGAACTTGACAGCTCATAAGTAGGAGATGAGTATTGACAGAGTTTTTTTGCGATAGAGAACATGATTGTGTTTCTTAGGCCATACACTAGACAAGATTCTTGGCGCTCCTATTTAATAATAAGTTAAGGTCCTATGAAAGATATCTGCGTTACCCCGAGCTTGTATTCCAAATCAGAAACTTTCTTAAGAGACTAAGTATTAGAGTGCAGGGTACTATCGCCAGCAAAACTTTGTATAGGATTGATTGTGGGAGAGAGAAGATTGTTGATGTGACGAAAAAATAGAGTTGGTGTCAGTACTAAATCCTGGGGTATCCCAGCATTAAGTTGTAGAAAGCTAGAAGAGTGACCATCTTCAATCAGTGGTAATATTAAAAGCTTCAAATTCTGGATACTTTTGATTGCATTTTACCATGACATTCACATCTGTGCAGCGTTAACAGAAAAAAATTAACCTACATAGTTTCAGTGTTTGGTAGATACTTAGTAAAGTGGCTGAAGCTCGGGCTGAAGTATGCCTAAAACGCATACATTCTAGAATAATGCTGGGGCATTTTGCTTACAGTACATAATTAGTCGACTATTTAAGCCTAAATAAATGAACACAGACATCTTGGCAGCAAGTTTGTTCATGGGAATAAATAAGAATTTTATCAAAATTGGAGAATTTGACTAATTTTGGCAGATGTCAAACAGGAAGAGGCTTACGCAGGGAGGTCTCTGTGAACAATATCTAGGTTCTGTGATATTGAACTTCCATAATGGTATGGGATCCCATTCACGGACGACCTTCACCTGTCTGCCAACCGAATGAAAACTATTTTTTATCAGATTTATTATGTGATCAAATGTATTGCGAATGGGTTGTCTAAAAGTTATGGTCAGGGCTATAAGTAATGAAACATTTTTTGTTGTGAAATTTTTAATAATTCCTGAATAATGTCACTTCTTATTTTTTTATTTTACATGACAATACTGATACTCTACTAATTTTTTTTTTAGTTAATAACTTTAATAATTTCTTTAATTTTAAATTTACGAAATTAAAGAAAAAAAAATAGTGGTATTTCAGTACTGTCATGTAAAATAAAAAATAAGAATTGACATTATACAGGGAGGGAAAAAATATTTATTTTAATTATTCACAACTTTGACCATTTTTTACCCTTTGAAAATTCAAAAATTTCCAAGATTGCAATTTACAGACGAACCTGTTTCGGTATCTTAGGAATAAGGAGATTTGGATCAGAAAAATGATCCTCTGAAGTTAACAGAGTTTACATTTTAGATGCCCTAGATTTAAAGGATCGGACAAAAATATGATCCAATTTGAAGTAACTAGATGAGAAATTATACTGGTGTATAAAAAGTAAGACCTGTGACGGTTACATCAAAGAACCAAGACTAAAACTTAAAAAAAAGAAGAATCGGTTTTAGACTTTTTTATTTTGCTAGTGTTATGTAAAGTACATTCAATTTTCATATAGAAAAAGCAAATCTAGTGACGAACTTGTTTGAGATTTGGGCATGAGCTTACACAATTAGAAGGTGTGTCAGATTGTCATAAGTAAATCTGCAGCAGTTATAATTTATACGGATCGGTCAGAAATCTCATGGGTTTTTAACCGCGGGCGAATTTTCGAGTGTATAAAAATAGAATTAATTATAGCTGGCAGCTAAGTTAGACTAGACAAATGTTATTTTTTATACTGAGTGTTTAATAAAAAATGTAATCAAATATTGGTTAGTCCTGGGTTATTTTTAGGGTTTTTAATGTTTGGCCATCTCCTTTTAAACTTTCGGGATCTCCCTTCTAACTATAGACCTATATCTCTTCTTTCTGTTGTTTGCAAAGTAATGAAAAAATTAATTAATTCCCAAATCTTAAAGTATCTGGAAAAACATAAGATCTTACATGATAGACAGTATGGATTCCGTCACAGTAGATCCACAGTGGTTCTTCTTTCCTTTGTCTCACACAACTGGAACAAATCCCTTGAGTTTCTTGGTGAATCACAGATCGTTGCTCTTGACATATCCAAAGCTTTCGATCAGGTCTGGCATGATGGGCTTCTTAACGAACTTCCTTTTTACGGTCTTCCACCTAAGCTTTGCTCTTGGCTTTCCAGTTTCCTTTCTAATCGACGTATATCAGTTACTGTAGATGGTCATTCTTCCAGCTTCTACCAAATTAATGCTGGGGTGCCCCAGGGCTCAGTGCTGGCACCAACACTGTTTCTTCTACACATTAACGATCTTCTCTCTTCCACAATCAATCCCATTCATAGTATTGCTGACGATAGTACCCTCCACTCTAGTATTCAATTTCTTAAGCCACCATGTAATTCTGATTTGAAAAACAAGAGCAGGTCAATGCAGATATCTCTTTTACAAGACCTCAAACTTATCTTGGATTGGTGCGCCAAAATTCTTGTTCAGTTTAATGACTTAAAAACACAGTCATGTTCGCTGTCACGAAAAAGTCTGCCAATACTCTTCCCTTACATATGAGCGGCCAAGTTCTGCAGAACAAAAAGTCGTTTAATCTTATCGGCGTTACTTTTAAGAATAACCTCAACTGGCACAAACACTTTACACCCATAGCCTCGGCAGCTTCAAAACAGCTTGGATTCCTTCTTCGAGACAGAAAATATTTCTCTTCTTCCAATTTGTACACTTTGTATGTATTCCAAATCAGCCCCTTTTTAGAATATTGTTCTCATGTCTGGGGAATGGCGTCCCCTACAACACTTAGCATTCTGACTCCATTCAAAGAAGAGCCGTTTGTCTTATTAATGATCCAAAGCTCACAGAAAGGCTTCCTTTTCTTGCCCACCGTCGAGCTGTGGGGGATCTGTCGCTCTTCCATAGGTATTTTCACGGCTTCTGCTCAGAGGAGTTGGCCAGTATAATTCCTTCTCTGGCAACTCCCAACAGAGCAACACGTAGTGCAACTTTTATGTATCTCTTTACAGTTAAGTTAGAGAAGCCCCGAACTTCCCGCTTTCTTCGTTCCTTCATCCCTAGAGTGTCAAGACTATGGAACCTGCTGCCCGCAGAAGTTTTTTCTTTTCCTCCTAATCTCCAAAAATTTAAGTCCCGTGTGAACAAACTCCCTCTCACCACACTTAAGACACCCACGGTACGTTAGTACTTAGGCATCAGCCTTCGTGGACTGTCCCAAGAAAAAAAAAACACTTAGGGATAAAGCAACTAAGAAAGTGGGAATTACGGGGCTTCTTAAGTTAACCTATAAAAGGATGCATAAAAGTGGCACTACGTGTTGCTCTGTTGAAAGCTGCCAAAGGAGAAATTATGCTGATCAACCCCACAGAGCAAAAGCCGTGAAACTCCTTATAAAAGAGTGATAGTTCCCCTACAGTCCGTCGGTGGGCAAGAGATGAAAGCCTTCCTGTAAGCGTGGGTTTATTGATAAGGCGAACAGCTTTTCTTTGAAAATGGAATTAAGAATGCTTGGGAATGTACAAGTCTCCATTTCCCAGATATGAGAAGAATATTCTAAAGAGGGTCTGATCTGGGATACAAACAGACTATACAGGCTAGAAGGAGACAAATGTATGTAAAGATAAGTTACTAAAGCGCAATCTAAGTTCGCACATTTAACAGCCGAAGAAAAGGCTCTTTTAGCTTCCACACTTGTAGGTGGTACTGTCAGTGGATATCTGTAACACTGATGTAAATATAAAATTATTAAAATTTAACTAAACCATGTTTATTAGGTGACTTTTTTTTAAATTAGGTTAAGAGTATTAAGACTTATCATAAGTAAAAAATCACCGATAAAGAATATAGAAATACATTTCACACGAGTACCATAAAAAACAGATTAAAATTTGATCATTAAAAAAAATCGGAATTTTCGAGATTCTGGGATCCCGGACTTTAAACCCTAGGCATATTGAAAAAGAATACAAATAGGGCATACAAAAATGTTTCTTGTAGAAACCATTTCGCCATTCCTTATACTGTTTCGTCTCTTAAGTAATCATCATTTAAGCCCTAATCTTAATATAAGCATTATTGTTTTTTAAAAACATGGCTTCCAACCTTAAACATAAATAATATAGATAATTTAAGTGACGTGCGAGTCTGATATATGTGTTGTAATACGGAGGAGTTTTTGCAAATAATACAATAATATAATCTACTGTAGTATTACTAATGCACTAAGCGGTAATAAGTGTTGTCTTTTATTTTTTACTAAGTAAAGTAGTTACCTAATTTTTTTTTGCAATAAAAGAAAATTGGGAGATTTTTACCCACTGATTCCACTATTGTTGGTGTTCTTCCATGTTTGTAAGGAAATAAAAAAAATGATCAATGTCAAATTTTATAATATTTAAAAATACAATTTCATCCAGTATGGGTTTCAATAAAAAAAATCTCATTTTAACATACTCCCTTCTTCTGTTCTAAATCTAAACTTTGTGTTTTGGGTTCAAATTTTCTTTCTAATCCGAGGTTATATTTGTTATGGTAGATAGTAACTCTATTGGCTTTTACCAAATCAATGCTGAAGCATTTAAAGATTGTTTTTTTTAAATTAATTATCTCTTCCCCACGATTTACCTCATTCATGTTTCCACGGGCAATACCCTTTATTCTAGTATTCATTTTTTTAGCCGGTCTTTAAGCCTCGTTTAGAACATGTCTTTTTCACGGGATTCTTAAGTACTATTACTAAAAGTTTTATTCAGTTTAAAACCTCAAGATTATAATCATATTTAAATGGATAATTTGCTTTGATCCTTTATAGCATAACATAAATACATTGCATCCATATTCACGGCAGCTTCTAGAAAACAGCGACTCTATCTTCCATCTGCAAAATCTAAAATTATTTTCAGGGAAAACATAAATATACTTTAAAAGAAACGCAGAACGAGGGAAAAAGGTTCTAGACATATCTCGATAAGCGATAAGTCTGTCTCTAGGTAGGTGTATGCTCGAAGATTTCAACAGTCTCTTCACCTTCACTGTTTTATCTGCTTTTATTAAGAAATGTTTTGTGGTTTCCATTGATCAATTGCCTAGTTTTGAATTAACAAAAGAAAAAGTTCCAGTTCTAATATGGCGGACCGCCCAAGATGGCAGACTAGTTATTTTTTATGCATTCCTATGCTTGGGTATCAAACGAAAAGGTTGGCTGAGAACAGAGCTGTCGCAATGACTTTTAAAAAGTAATTCAATTACAATTACCGATCACTCTTCTAAGTAATAATAAATTACGATTGCCAATTACTAGCATGCTTGTTAAAAGTAATTCAATTATCAATTAAAACTAAAAGTAATTGAATGTTTTAGCAATTACTATATTTAAATTACCCAATTTCATTTGATTCTCTTATGGAAATTAAATTACCGTAATGTATTTGAACTACCGTTATTCTATTCCAAACTTCAACATTTTTTCTACAAAAAAAAAGTATAAAAACGGTGGCGGTAAGCATCAATCGAAAATACTAAATAGGCGCGAAGGCGGCGTTCGCCGGATTCAAAGCGGCCCGCCGTGTATTAAGATGCTCTTTCTGGCTGGCCAAAATTCCGGCAGTTTTTCCATAAAGAAAGATAATTGAATTTTTTTATTGTAATTCAATTATTTATTAGGTAATTTAATTACTTTCTAAGTAATTCAATTACTTGGGATTCGTGTAAATCAATTTTCAAATAACGAATACATTATCCCATTAATTGATAATCCAAATACAATTACCTTTTCAGAAATGTAATTGAATTCAAGTAATTCAATTACTAAGAAGTAATTTAATACAATTTTTCCATTATTTTAAATCAACTACCGACAGCTCTGGCTGAGAAGAATACGTATAATAAACGACGTCACTCTGAATCCCATATGGCATTAGTTACGTTTTATGCACTCCAATGAAGAGGGTATTAAATGAAAGGGTTTGCTAAAAAAAATAACAAAAATAAAGTTACGTTACTCTGAATCCAATATGACGGACTTTCATCTATAACTTGGAAAATAAATTAAATATGCGCTTCTAGGGGTTTTGGATGTCACCTCTCCGTGATATTTTTTGCAAAATTTAACCCTGATTCAAAGTCTGCTAGCTTCAGTTTCTGTACCAATTAAATTTTATAGAAATTCAATATAATTTCATATCAAGGTCCAGAATTTGCTGCAACGTGGGTCTAGAGCAGACTTGCAGAGCTGGTGGACAATTTTGAGTAGGTTCTTGAGGCACTTTGTAAATTTGTGTAATTGTCCTTGAAAGACCCCTACAGATAAAAGACAAGGTCTGACTGAAGCGTAGGTTAGGTTAGGTTTAAAGTGAGTGGACTTTTTACTCCCTCCACTGCGACCGCTCGGTCCATTGTGGGTCACACCTTTTTATATTTCTCCCAATATGATCAGACTTCTAATGAATCCGATATCAGATTGGAAGAGAAAGTTCTTACATCTCCTCTTACTCGTGTCGCTACCGGACACGAGCACAATATGTGTTCTGGTGTCCCTGTCTCCTAGAAAGTATGACGAGCAGACGATTAGATCCATCTGCCCTCCTCTCCCAGTCTAGTGACGTGGGTAGCTGCCAGGTCCTTGTTACAGGAACCAGATGTTCCTTCTGAGGCCGTATCTCCGGCCTTTTCCTATGAAAACGGTCCTATCCGCTTTCTGTTTAAAGCCAGGGAACCTTTTTCCCTACAAAAGCGGTTCTGTCCGACTTCTGTATGAATTCAGGGATCCCTTCCTTAAGCACCCGTATGTTCGGGATGGATTAGCCCTTTCCCGTAAAACAGGAGACCTTTGTCTGCTTGTGACCTTGGCTGGCACCTCTCGAAACGGATTTATCTGTTTCGGCCAGCACACCTTTGTCACTTTTTTCCTATGAAAGCGGTTCAGACCGCTTTTTGTTTGGAGCTAAGGAAGTAATAGTCCACCACGACAGAGCCCCGCATTACCGCAGTAAGATTAGATACTCTCAGAGGTCGCCCTGTATCTCAGAGGCACCGTTGGAGACACCTGTTTAAGGCACAGGATGTCATTCACTCATCAGCACGGTATGCTAACACCTTGAGTTAAGCCTTGTGTTCGTCTTAGCTTCAGATCCCGTTTCATACGCTAGCAATAAGAGTTGCCGGCAACCAGCAACTCTAGCGCATGTTCCAAAAGATCCTACTGGGCCCAACCACGACAACGACGTTCGAACACAGCGTAGCGGTTCCCTACCAACTCGTGAATTAAAAAAATTCAAGGGTTGGTAGGGGGTCGCTACTCTTCAGCCAGACCTTGACTTTTATGTTTAGGGGTCCTTAAAGGACAATTACACAAATTTTTAAAGTGCCTCAAAAACCTACTTAAAATTGATCACCAGCTCTCGGACTAAGAGGAACGTTTAGGAGTCGCGCGTAAACTTTCTCGAACTTGCTGAATGGATTATTTGATGCGTACAACAAACTCTTTTGCGACTTTAAGAGCCTATTTTTTGTATTGAACATATTCTATGGATTCCCTTATTCTGCTGCCTAATTAAATAAGTACTTACACGGACACTTACCCATACATCGTAGTTCGAATTTGACACGGAAAAGGCGTAGAACAGTCACATAAGATTGAAGGCTTTCGTAATATTTTCTAAATTTAACTCGTTTTTATGCCACAGTGTACAGGATGGCGCCTTTTGGATGGATTTTTAGGGAATTGGAAAAACTACAAGAAATAAGGCAAAGATTTAAATTTTGCACACGTTGTATAAAATTAGGTATTTATATTATAGTAAACTCATCAATTCTTAAGATGATTATTTTTACAAAAATAATAAATATTATTTTTAAATTATTAGTAAATTGGCTTATAAACAAATGATTTTGTTTAATAATTAAGCAAGAAATAAGAATTACATACTGATAGCTTTTCTAAATCTTAAATTGTGATTTAAATGAAATAGCGTTTAAAAATTTTAAAATATTAATGTGACTTCGAGAGATGGAAAAAAACGAAGAAAATGCTTTACAAATATATTTCGCTAGATATCTATAAAGACGACAACCAATCATGAATATTTATAAAATACTAGATGAAAATCTAGTTGCCTATGGATCGTTGAAAAAAATAGTAAAAAAAACAAATCTATATATATAATTTGCTAATGTGGATATATTTATATGTAGGTAGGTATATATATTTATTTGTCTGTCCACGTGATTCTGAAGTTATGGCTTGAGCTAAAATCATGAAATTTGGCACAGTGGTAGTCTTTAGCAGTGGCTAGAACCTAACGAAGCCCGTTTTTTGAATTTCGCCCCCGGGACAAAAAAGGAGCAAAAAAGTGTTTTTTTACCGTTAGCCGTACGGAAGGCGTCTTACGGAGACAGAGACTACTTAATATTGTCTCTCGCCTGGCGGAGACAGGCTTTTCATCTAGTAAATAATAAATAAATAAGAAAATAATAATATGTTATACATGAAGTGCTTAGGTTCTTGCTGTTTTTTTCTCTTCATAAATTTTGTTTTTTTCCAAAAATAACTATTGTTTTGAAAATAAATATGTGTAGTATCAATAATGAGGAAATTTTATTTTGAAATGAATAGGTGAATAATATAGAGGCTGTACATTTAAAAAAAAACTGCATTATATCTTTAAAAATGTAACAGATAAAAACTGAGCACGGCACTGGATTCTATGTAATATTCTACACTTTTACTTTGTTTTCTATCTTTGCTAAAAACCGTGACACAGGGATGTACTAAGATCGTCAAAATTTGGAAAACGCCCTTTATCTCCGAGACAAATCAAGTTAGCCGCGATCTGTTTTATGTTGTTGTTTCTAAAATCGAACTCGGGAATGTGTCATAAGATTAGCTCTATCTCAAGTAGTTTTCCCAACACCCTAAAAATATAGCGAAAAGGCGCCACTCTGTACAATAAATTTTAATATTCTGTATCTTGAATAAACCTTTTGTCTATTACATACTTTGTTGTTAAGAAACTAGGCAATAAATCTATTAACCTTTTAAAATATATTACGCTGTTTTAATTTGGAGAAGTGGTACTAATGTGATTTTTATTCAATAAAAAAAGTTGTTTGGACAAACATGTCTGGTTGGAAAACACTATTTCGCATATATATATATATATATATATATATATATATATATATATATATATATATATATATATATATATATATATATATATATATATATATATACGCGAAGTGTTGGGTTCTGTTATATTAGAACCTTTGAATGTTTGGTCTCTTTTACTGGAATGTGCAATTGCACTTTACGGCACTTTAAACAACCACGGACGTCATACACATACCTACCCAGATCCCGCTCTAGCCTTTCGGCCATCCTGGGCAAAAATAAGAATTTCCGCCCCAGAAATTGATTTGGAGGTAAGGTGAAGGGAGGTATTAAATTAAGTTAAAAAATTAAATAAGATTTCAAATACAAAATACACACAATTTAAAAACAATTCTTTTTATTTTAAAAAGAAAAAACATTAGCAACATGCAGATTAACAACTTAAAAATAATTAACAAAAAACTTTGTTGCAATCTTTTAACTCATTTAGTCAAGGCGCTAAAGTTTTGTGAACCATTTGATATAAGAAATGGATCATTGGCACAAGAATATTGGATGATTGCCTTAATTTATTGTATTTAGATTAGCGTACATTTTATTTTCGAACCTTTACCATTACGAAAGAACATATACAGGGTTGTGATTTAATAACGGATAAATTCAATAAAAGGGGAGGTATTTCTTTTTCGAAATAATCCTTGGACACGTCGATTTTATTTTTGGATCGGGCATATTTTGACATCAAATGTAGATATACAGGGTGTCGCAAGAAACTCTGACAGGAAAAATATTTTTTTCCTAAATGGAACCCCCTGTATATTTTAGCACTTTCGGATTCTCCGTAAAATTCTGGACATGTTTTATGTATAATACCTATCTTTAACTGTTTACGAAATAATTACTTTTAAATAATAATTATAATACTTTGTTTCAACATAAATTGATTAATAATTACATTCCACATTTTTGAAATTTATTTTATCAAATGCTGGGAGTGGCCGCCATTAAGAGCTCTGCAGCACCCCAGGCGATCGTTAAATTCTTGCTGTACATTTTCAACTGTGTCTGGAGAAATATTCCTGATTGCATTACGAATGCGATCTTTGAGGATATCAAGCGTGTGTGGCTTATCTTTTTATACTTGATTTTTGACATAACCTCAAAGAAAGTAGTCCAATGGATTAAGGTCGGGTGATCTAGGTGGCCACTCTATTGATCAACGTCTGCCTATCCACCGATTGGGCAAAAAAAAAACTTTTAAATAATTGACACTTATTTCAAGTATATGTCAAATATTCACAAAGAGAGGTGTATAGGTAATCGAAATGACTGGTTATAAATGGTTCATACTGATTTGAGATGCTCTTAATGGCGGCCACTTCCAGCATTTGATAAAATAATTTTCAAAATGTGAATGTAATTAATGAATTTATGTTTATTATTTAAACGTAATTACTTAGTGAATAGTTGACGATAGGTATATAACATTATACATAAAAGATGTCCAGAATTTTCCGGAGAATCCGAAAATGCAAAAATATACAGGGGGTTCCATTTAAGAAAAAAATATTTTTCCTGTCAAACTTTCTTGCGTCATCCTGTATATCTACATTTGATGTCAAAATATGCCCGATCCAAAAATAAAATCGACGTGTCAGAGGATTTTTTCGAAAAAGAAATACCTCCCCTTTTATTGAATTTATCCGTTATTAAATCACAACCCTGTATATAACAATAGTAAAAAAAAATTAACTTAACATATTTTCTTCTGGACTAAAGTAAGAAGTTTTTTTGGCTAGAATTTTTGCTTATTTGGTACAATTCGGTATAAAAAAGACAGCGTCGCGCTACAGATTGATTTTAAAGCTTTTTATAAATTCATAATAAAGATTTTATTGTTCACAAAGAAAATGGTAAATGCCTAATCGGCAAAAAAAATTAAATACTGGCTCCCAAATATTGCCGCTCTGGGCAGATGCCCCGGTTGCCCCCTCCCTAAAGCGGGCCTTGTACCTACCACCCACATTAATGCTTTACGTATGTTCAGGGGCTTTGAAAACCTAAGCTTAAAGATTTTTTCTAATATATGTTATTGGCAGGGACTTATTATTTAATTTCCTTTCCAAAAATGCCCTGTATTCTGTAATTGCAATAATAAATGAAAGTCCTTCCTGTTTCGATTTCTTTTTGTTTTATTTAGAGATTGTTCAAGAATTGTACTTTAAAATGGGTTTATTATTAAGAATAATTAATTTTGGCTAGAAAATAATAATAGGATTAGGTTCTTTTTAATTTTTTAACTTATTTACTACAGGCCTTCGAGCATAGTCCTACTAGAGGCAGCTGTGTGAATAAGTGCAGGCTTGTTCGCATGACCAAGCAGCAAGGATGCCTCTAGTGGGTATATTCTAGAAGGTACTACCTGTCAGGAGCACACTTAAAAAGCCTCAATACCCAAAAACCCTCTGATTGTGCTTCGGGACCATTGTTAAGTGAGCCTCAAACCTATTGAAAGAATATTTTGAGGTTAAAAAATAAACTATGTTGAAAGTAATTACCGTTTATTCGAAGTTACTTGTGCTAGAACAATGGAAGCACGTGGGGCTTTGTACTTCGGATATTAAGGTCTTTTACTGGATGGTTTTGCTGCTTCTGAGTGTTGCAACTTTAACCTCCCAATAACCATAATCTTTTAGAGTTTTTATTTTGACTAAGTAGACTAAAACTACAGCAGTTTTTCCTCAAATAAGAAAATATTAATCTTTATTTACTGTTTAAGGAAATTCACTTGCGACAGTCGTACACCAAATTATCGCCTTATAGTACTTAAGTAAAGCCCGGTTCCTTTACAATTTAAACCCCCAATCTTGGATGGACATCTTTTATCTTCGTCTCTTCCAAGCCATTCGCCCCGAACTCGCCCATCTCTCTCTCCCTAACAAAAAATTGATTGTTGAACGGGCCGGGATACCCTTGACTAGTACCAGTACGGATCATTATATTTTTTTCTATTTTAGTTTAATTCGTGGTGCTGTATTTTGAATGGACCATAAATTTAGCGCTGTTCCAAATAAAATCAAATACGCTTTACCAAAAGTAAGAGGTATTCAATGCTGAAAAATATTATTTTTATAAGAGACTGTACACAACACATGAGGTCTGATCGTTATTCAGTAATATTTTAACTTTTTGGACCCACCTAGTCCTAAAATACACCTTCCATAAGAGCGATTACGTAAAAAATAATAAAATAGTGTACACTATTTCTTAATAACAAGCAGACCTAGTCAACTTTCAAAAATCAATGTCTTTTTAACAAAATGGTCAAAAAATTTAGGGTTTTTAAAAGTTTTTTTAATAGTTTGATTTATATCTCGCTTTACAAACGGTGTTTAATTTTGTTTTTTTTTTCAATTAGATAAAAGACATTTTTATTAACCCTATATTTCAATTTCATTTAATTCTTAGGAAAAGCTTTTTTACGAGTGAACTACCTTAAGAACTGTTTATATTGTGCATACTTTTCGAGAAATTTTACTATTGTTTCTTATTTTAAATTATATAGCATCTTGATGTTGTAGCTTGCAGGTCAATTTTCACCTTTGAAGCTCACAATTTGCCACCTATGTAGATAAAAAATTCTGTGAAAACAAGTTATGTAAACAGAATTGATTTCTGGGTCGGTAGGAAGTTCTTTAGCCAATTGTTGCCTTTCTTCTCTAACAACCAGTTACGTTATCAAGAAATACTACCAAATGTCAACAGTTTAGCGTAGAATCGCGCGAAAACTGCAAATTACATTCCTCCGTAAGCTGTTGTTTTTCCCATTTGAAATTGGCACCGCGCAAAGTCCGCTGCCATGCTGTACTCAACTCAAGTCAGTTTAGCTCAAGTCGCCGAGTAGTACCAGACGCGGTCTCGGTTGCTATACATCCCGGGTTAATATAGCATCCATTGCTATACAAGTCGCTTTTGATCGGAGAAGAGTGACTCTCGCATTGACCGGTCGGTTGACTTAAGGATTTTCTTTAAATCGCCATTATTTACATATTTTTTTCGTTAGTTTATCTTATAAACTTCACCCTAAATATCAATTAAGTGACATTACTTAAGGCCTTGTTACGTTCCCAGGAACGCTATTCCGTCAAAATTACTTTCAAAAAGGCAAATATGGTGGGCACTAGGATGATGTACCTATTTCGGTTCGTATAATATATATTTATATTATTACATGTTTTTTCATAACACGTTTTTTTTTCTAATTCACTTAAAGTCAAAATTAAAACCGTTCAAGGTTTAATTTAAGGATTCAGGCTTAAAACTATACAAGCATGTTCACTATATTTAAACTCTTTTCTGGGGGAGGTTTAAAATACTAAAATAAGTCATAAAAGTATACGTACTATGAGGCAGGAAAATCGTATTTTTTTATTTTAAACCAACAAAAATTTAAACTAATTAATTGGTTTAATTTAATTTAAAAAAATCGGTTTATGTGGTAACATGTGGTTAATCAATAATATCATAAACAAAATACAGTTTGGCAATCAGATGTTTGAATTTCCATGACAACTAAGATAAGGGTTAAATCTTAAACATACATTTTATACAGATTAGTTTATTTTTCTTAGAAATTGATTTAATTCACCAATTATTAAGCGCTTAATAGAAATATACAGGGTGATTCATGAGGAAATGTCAATACTTCAGGTACATAGTCATGGGTCCAAAAATAAACATAAAAGCCTATACAAATATTTTTGTCCGCAAGGCCTTCGTTTTCGAAATACAGGGTGTTAAGATTTTTATTTAATTTTTCTATTTTTTAAATAAAATCTATGATAATGTAAATATTGGAGTAAAAAATTGGTTTCCGGGAGTTTTTTTGTAGGGGGAGCCACCTACACTTTTTTTTACTATATTGAACAATCACAACTTTTTGGTACGACCTTGTATTACATTTTTAAGTAAATTAAATAATTGTTTGGTCATTTTTACGTTAAAAAGGTATACTTGTTAAAAGTTGATGTGAGCAACCGTTTTCGAGATATTTGGATTATAAAAAATTACGACGCATCTGATTTAATTATAGCAAAATTTAAAAAAAATAAATCAAAATGTATAATTAAACAATATGTATTTTAATTTTTAATAAAATTATTATTTGTAAATTATGTTTGGCAAAACATAAGCAGGATTTTATAATTTTAAAAAATTCCACTATTTACTTCTAAGCACATGTCAGTTCTGTGGTGAACACCATGTTTCTCGGAAACGAAGGCCTTGCGGACCCATATTTTATGTTTATTTTTGGACCCTGACTACGCACCTGAAGTATTGACATTTCCTCATAAATCACCCTGTATATAAATAGTTGATTTCTGGCTTTTAGATTGATATGTAGTAAATATTGGTACTATTTTGATTAAATAATAATAGGATTTCGTTGGTAAAGCCACTGATAAAAGCCGAATTTTCAACTTAAAAAAAATAAGTGCTTCTTTACCTTACGCTTACAGGTGTCTACCTTATAGCTTTTATATATTTTTTGATGATAAGATTAATATATAGTATAGTTGTTGCATTTTTTTCACTGCAGTACTATTAGGAATCCATTCTCATTTTATCAGGATTAAAGCCACATAATAGTCTAGTTCCAACTATAAATTTTCTGTAAGTTTTTATGCTAAAATGATTTTTGATATGTAAATATGCCTATGAAAAAGAATTTCTCCACTGACGATAGTATTACACCAAAATATATTTTTTTTCGCCTTGGATTTCAACCGGTGTTACCCAAGTGGTCTATATCGACCTCCAGGGGTGGGTGCGACGACCTTCCAAATGTTTAATTCTTTCAGAGTGAATAGCACTGTCAGCTGTTAAAACACATTTAAAGGTGATAAATTTACAAAAATTTAATATAAGGTAAGCCACCAAAAATGTGGCAAGGGGTTCCCGACTGTCCACAAAACAAAAAAGTTTGGGGACTCTGGTTTGACCGAAAATTTACAGAGTTCATTACATATATGGAATACTAGGAAAATGGCATTTTGATAATGTTAGTAAAATATTAGCAAGTAGTTGTGAGGTGCATTGTAAAGTTAAGCACAGTTTATTCTCTTGATTAATGAACTATTTGGTCATTAATTTAGGTTGACTTTAAATAAGTTTTTTAACTTTTTTGGGTGCAAATTTTTGTTTTTTAAAACTTTATTGTCGACTAAAACATAATAGTCATGTGCAGTGCGGATCTATGATTTTCAAAATTTTTTCTCTAAGAAGTAAGACATGTGATCTACACTAATTATGATGATATTGGCTTCAAGGGGAACACTGGTAAAATAAATTATTTGGGAATTTGCGAAAAAAGATTTTTTCGGTGCCATCCCCCTTAGGAAAAAATCGAACTTTTAAAAGCAAATTCTCTTTTTATATTTTTTTGTAAATTTGAAAAAAAATTACCATCAAATTCCAAATTTCACAAAAATATCTGCATTTTTACTTAAAATTAGGGGCATCTGAATTATTTGCATAGGGAAATTGAGTCAAAAAATTTCAACGAGCTATCGTTTTTGGAAAAACATAGATAATTTTGCAAAATGAGATTTGGCGGTACAATTTGATAAAACTCACGACAAAATACAAATGGAGGATTCGTTTTTAAAACTTGGATTTTGGGGGGGAAAAAATAACTTTTCTTTACCAAAGTGTTCCCCTTAACGCCAATAGCATCTGGGATATATTTATTGTGTGTCCCAGGTCTCACTTTTTATAAAAGTTTAAAAATCCTACATACCCCACTGGTCATGTGATTTATTCGACGTAAACCTACAAAACAACGTTTTTCTAAACAGCCTTTGGTACAGCTCAGAGTAATTTTTAGAACGATGAAAATTTTAAACGTTCTGAGAACTATTTTGTCTCGTGTCAATATTTCGGGCTAAAACCATTGTTTTTTTACCGTTTAAAACAAATATCGAGGTTGCTTTTATAAGCGGGCGTATGTGGAATTTAAAATTCGTTGAAGATACGCCCCTAGATTTTCTAATGTTTCAGAAGGTTTTTAAATGTAAATTATTATTTTTAATTAATTTTACAAGACTGAAATAGTTTTGGGTAATAAATAAACTAATTATTAAAACAGTATTCCGTTTTTATTCGGATGTGCACATGATAATGGTTTAATAATTGTAACGGAAATGACTAATGAAACATGTAGGTTTTTGAATCCCAAGCAATTAAATTTAAATTTGATCTTAATATATTATAAGTTTAATCATCCGCTATTAAAAGCTTCTTAAGTTTTTTTAATATTCCGGAAAATTAAAAATGTTATTTGTTATTAAAAGGTTTAATTTCCGATAAATTCTGAAAGTAATAATTATCGTTTATTTGGTTCACTCTCATTAACGGGGCCTCTATTTTTAAAATATATAGTATGACCCTGTCTGATGTTCTTTCTGCTTGTCTTGTGGCTCTGCACAATGGTAGTTTTGAGCTTTTGGTTGCCTTTTTTTGCTTTCAAGACCGTACCCCCAGCACTGGTTCAATGTATCGATTTTAACTGGAGCCCGAGTAAACCCTGGGCTAGCTTACACCCGAAAAGTATGGCTTCCTTTATCGGATGCTTCTAGATTCTTCCAGAAATACGACTGTTTTACATTTGATTTCATAAAAAGGCACATCTTTTTTCTCAGAAGGAAACTGACTAAGTTCCTATTAGTGTTCTGCATAATACGTACAGGGTGGGCATTTTATTAGGGTCCTATACATTTTTCAGAAACTGCAGACTTTTGAAAAATAAAGATGGGACAAAAGTTTCTTGGATTAATTTATACTTGTAACTAATTTTACTTTCACATATACAGGGTGTTCATTGTGTTGGCCACCGGTGTTTACTTCCTTATTTTAAATGGGAATCCTATTTATTATTATATATTTAGAAAGCGCTTCCAAAGACAAGTTCAACGATACGTAACAGTATGGGTCTGTGTTGCAACGCTTCGGATTTATTGAAGTTTTTTTAAATTTTTTTACCAATTTTTAAATGATACAAATACGGTAAATATATATATATATATATATATATATATATATATATATATATATATATATATATATTATATATATTAATTTAAGGGGAATTTATATAAAAATAAAAAATTTTTTGGGGTTAAATTTATTTTATTGTTTTTAAAAAATAAAATTTTAATATTATTTTTTTAAAAATCAACATCCTTTAAAGCATTTTTAAATTTTATGAGTAGGTAAAGTAGTATTTCTAGGCAAGATTTAAAAAATTTATAAGAAAAATTGTTTGATAAAATGCCCAATACCGAATTTCATAACCATAGGCCTACTTTGATTTTTACGTTTAAATTATTTACTTATTATAATATATGAATAAAAAATTAATTGGTAAACAAAACGTAAAAATCAAGTAGCCATTTATAATTCTTTATAATTTCTTTATAAACTTTTTTTTTTGAAAATATTCCTACTCATAAAATTTAAAATCAAATAAGGATGTATTTTTAAAAAATAAAAATATGCTAAATTTTATTTTTAATCAAGCAGGCTGGATCCAAAGGTCAAATTTCACCCAAAATTTTTTCATTTTTATATAAATTCCTATCTGGGAAACGTATATTTAAATTTTTCACTAAAAAAATACAAAAAGTATTTTATTTATATTAGGAGGAAGTTTTTTTTTTAATTTTAAAAATGTTACAGTGTTGCCAGGATTTTTCTGTCGTAAAATTTTTTAAGTTTTTTAAATGCAAGCCCCTGTATAAAAATCCAAATCTATATAAAGAATTAAAAGACCTTTTTAACGATGTATAACAACATGGGTCGGCGAGTCACCGTTTCGAACTTATGAATAATTTTCTTCAGGAAAAGTATTTTCTTTTTCCAAATATACTACACCTTGTATGTATGTATGTATATTATGAATTATTATAGGGAATTTGGTTAACTCATCTTAAACCAAATTTATTGTATTGATTCATAATATTAAGTATACGGGGTGTAGTGTGGTTGAAAAAAGAAAAATATTACTTTTCCTGAAGACAATCATCAATAAGTTCGAAACAGTGTCTCGCAGACCCATGTAATACATCGTTGAAAAGGTCTTTTAATTCTTGTATGGGACCCTAATAAAATGCCCAGCCTGTACATATTTTTGTTCTCCAGACGACCAGGCTATGTATGTGAAAAAGGGCGTTAAGTAGTCTGTATAATACCTTTAGGAAAAATTAATTTAATGGTAATGGAAAATGTCATTAAAAATATTGAAAGTAATTCAAAGACGTCAATGAACGGAGAAAAAAGCTTTTAAATAGTTGGCACTTGTCACCCGTGTTTCAATCTAAAATTTATGCTAATAAATTAACGTAATTGTTTAAGTATTTGGCAAAAGCATCGCGCTTGTTGCTAAGGAAACCTTTTGCTTTAAAATAATGTTTTTAATTTTAGCTTGATAAAAAATAAATTTAGATATTTTTAATGAGAATAGGTAATAAATTTTATAAATCTTTTAAAATAAAACACATGATATGTGGCAGGAGATTTTTTTGTAAATTACAAAATCAAACAATGTTTAAAAAATATAATGATAAAAAACACTAGTAAGCTCTGGAGTTTTGCTTTTCTTACTGAATTGGGGAAATTAGGGCGCCAAAAATCTTGTCCAGTTTAATGCCCCCAAAACACAGTCATGTTCGCTGTCACGAAAAAGGTCTGGCAATGCTCATCCGTTCATATGAGCGGCCAAGTTCTGCAGAACAAAGAGTTATTTAATCTTGTCGGCGTTACATTTGAGAATAACCTTAGCAGTTTCAAAGAAGCTTGGATTTCTTTTTAGGGCCAGAAAGTATTTCTCTCCTTCCAATATGTATACTCTGTATATATATATATATATATATATATATATATATATATATATATATATATATATATATATATATATATATATATATATATATATATATATAAATTTTTATTTATATCGTATCTTTGGGGGGAATAACATTGTACAAAATCCCATGTTGGGTTTTGGGGCCAAATAACTGTTCGCAAACCCCCGGGGGATGGCGCTAATTTTGGGGGTTAACTGGACAAATTTTGGCTTTTCAGCAAAAAGAAAACTCCAGGCTACTGTGTTTTTTCTTAAAGGTTGTTTGTTTTAAAAAAAATCTCCTGCCAAAATTCATGTGTTTAAAAGATTTAAAAAATTTTTTTACTTTTCTCTTAAAAAAAATCTTTTAAAATTTTAATAAAGCAAAAAAAAATTTTTTAAAAAGCAAGATTTAAAAAGGCGTAACAAATTGGGTTAAATTTTGGCAGAAGGAAAAAAGGATTTTGAGGTGTTTTAAAAGCACCCCGCGGGAAAAACGGGCCAATTTTTTGACTTTTCCCCAACCCCGGGCCAAATTTTAAAAAAGGGTTTTAACGAACCCCCCCATTTTCCCAAAAAGCGCCAAAAAAAAAGGAGAGTAAATTTTTTTAAAAATTAAAAAGCCCTTTTTAAAACGATGTATTCTGGGTCTGCGAGACACTGTTTGGTTTATTGATGATTGTCTTCGGAAAAAAAGTAATATTTTTTTTTTCAGCCCCTTTCCCCTTATCTTATTATGAATCAATAAAAATTTTTAAAATGTTTTAACCAAACCCCAAATTTTAAAAAAAACCTTGGGGAAAATTTTTTAGGAAAAAAAATTTTTTTCCAAAAAAGATTCTTGGGAAGCCCCCCTTTTTTAAGAAGGGGTTTTTAAAAAATTTTTTTAACAATTTCAAAAAAAAATTTTCCAATTTTAAAAAATTTTTAAAAAAATTTCCCCTTAATTAAAAAAATTTTGGTCTTTTGAAAAATTTAAAATACGGTTTCCCGGGAAAAAATTTTAAAAAAAGGGTTTTGGGGGAACATTTGGTTTATTTTAAAAATAAAATTTAGCATATTTTTTTTTTAAAAATCAAAGCACCCCTTGACCCCGAGTTTTTTTTAAATTTAATGAGTAGGTAAATGTTTTCTGGGAAAAGATAAAAAAATTAAAAAAAAAAAATTTTTTTTAGAATAAAAAATTTTATGCCCGAACCCCAAATTTCATAAAAAAAACCTCTTTTTTTTTTACTTTTTTTTTCCAATTAATTTTTATTCATATATTTATAAAAAGAAAAATAATTTAAACGTAAAAATCAAAGAAGGTAAAACCTGGGGAACCTTCCCCTTAAGTTTTCTTATAAACTTTTAATCTTCCCCAAGAAATACTCTCCTAAAAAAAAAAATTTTTTGACATTTTAAAAAAAAAAATTGTAAATTTTTTTTAAAAGGCTTTAAAGGTAAAAAAACTTTTAAAAATTCGCTCTCCGGGACAATGTATATATATATATATATATATATATATATATATAAAAATATATATATATATATATATATATATTTTTTTTCGTATTTTGTATCTTTAAAAAAGGGTAAAAATTTTAAAAAAATTTTAAAATCAAAATCGAACAGGCCCTTTTTTTCCCGTATCGTTGAACTTGTCTTTGGAAGCGCTTTCTAAATATATAAAAAAAAAATAGGATGCCCCTTTTTAAAAAAAAAGGGAAGTAAACCCGGGGCCCCTTACCTGGCCCCATTTATGTGAAATAAAATTAGTTACAAGTAAAAATTTAAACCCCAAAAAACGTCCCTTTTTTTTTTAAAAGTCTGCTTTTTCAAAAAAAAGGGACCCTAATAAAATGCCCCCCTTTATTTTACCCCAGAACATAATGGAAAACAGTCTTTTTCCTTCTAAAAAAATGTGCCTTTTATGTCAAAGTAAAAAATTTTTCGGAAAGGGGAATTTTCTAAACCCAAAAAAGGAAGCCATTTTTTGGGGTAAAAACCCCGGGGTTTTTACTGGGGCCCCCTTAAAAAAATCGATACTTGAAAGTGCTGGGGATGGGGTCTTGAAAAAAAAAGGGGGCAAAAAGCAAAAATACCTTGGGGCGACCACAAAAAAAGGCAGAAAAACATCAAAAGGGGTCATATATATTTTAAAAAATGGGGCCCCGTTAAAAAAGGTAACCCCAAATAACCGAAATTTTCTTTGGGGAATTTAGGGGAAATTAAATTTTTAAAATAACAAATCATTTTTAATTTTCCGGAATAAAAAAACTTAAAACTTTTAATGGCGGATTTTTAAATTTTAAAATAAAAGAAAAAAATTTAAAAACCCCTTGGGAAAAAACCCCCTACATGTTTCATTAGTCTTTCCCCTTTAAAAATTATTAAATTTATCATGTCCCCCAAAAAAACGGAATATGTTTTAATTTGGAAACCAAAAACTGTTTCATTTTTTAAAAATTAATTAAAAAAAATTAATTTACTTTAAAAAAACCTTGGGGCTTAGAAAATCTAGGGGCGTATTTAACAATTTTAAATTCCCAAAACCCCCCTTTTTAAAAAAACAACCTCGAATTTTTTAAAAAAAAAACAATGGTTTTTGGGGAAAATTGACACGAACAAAATAGTTCTCAGAAAAATTTAAAATTTTCATCGTTTTTCCCGAGCTGCCAAAACTTTTAGAAAAAAAATTTTTGTGGGGGTTTCGTCAAAAATCACATGACCAGTGGGGTATGTGGATTTTTAAACTTTTAAAAAGTGGACCTGGGAAAAAAAAAATATCCCAGATTATTCTTAAAAAGGGGGAAACTTTTTGAAAAGTTATTTTTTTCCCCCCAAACAAGTTTTTTTAAAAAGAATCCCCCCTTTTATTTTGTCGTGAGGGTTTTTTCCGCCCCCTCTCATTTTGCAAAATTACATGTTTTTCCCCAAAAAAATGGGGCGTTAAATTTTTTTTCTCAATTTTTTCCCTATTGCAAGAAATAAATTCCCAGGAATTTGGGGGGCCCCCTAATTTTTTTAAAAGTAAAAAATTTTAAATTTAAAAAATTTTTTTGGGGAAAAAAATTTGGGTTAGATCCGCACCTTTTTTCCCCCTTTTTACTATTATGTTTTTTTCGACAATAAAATTTAAAAAAAAAAAATTTTCACCCAAAAAAAAAAGGAATTTAAAGTCAACCTAAAATTTAAGACCCCAAAATTCATTAATCAAAAATAACTTTAAAAAAATTTCACCTCACAATACTTTAATTTTTACTAACATTATCAAAACCATTTTCCCCAAATTAATATGTAATTTTAAATCTGTAAATTTTTTGGGCAAACCAAGGGCCCCCCAAATTTTTTTTGTGGACGGGGGGGGAACCCCTTTTTCCCCTTTTTGGTGGCACCTTTAATTAAATTTTTTAAAATTTTCCCTTTTTGTGTTTTCCCCCTGACGGGGTATTCACTCTGGAAAAAATTAAAGGAAGGGGGCGCCCCCCGGGGCGATATAGACCCTTTGGGGGAAAACCGGGGTTAAATCAAGGCGAAAAAAAAAAAAATTTTGGTGTTACTCGAGGGGAAAATTTTTTCGTCAGTGGAAAAAAATTTTTTTTATAGGTTTTAAAATCCTCATTTTAGCATAAAAACTTTTTAGAAAAATTTTTTGTTGGGGAAAGACTTTAAACTTTTGATAAAAAGGGAATGGTTCCTTTTACTGCAGTGAAAAAATGCAACAATTACTATATATTAATCTTATCATCAAAAAATATATAAAAATACCAAATTAGACCCTCTTTAGAGTATTGTTCTCATGTCTAGGGAATGGTTCTCCTACAACTCTTGATTGCATACAAAGAGAGCTGTTTGTCTTATTAATGATCCCACGCTTACAGAAAAGCTTCCTTTTCTTTCCCACCGACGGGCTGTAGGGATCTGTCGCTCTTGTATAGGTATTTTTATGGCTTCTGCTTCAAGGAGATGCCAGTATAACCCCTTCTATGGCAGCTCCCAACAGAGCAACACGTAGTGCCACTTTTATGCATCCTTTTACAGTGCAAATTGAGAGGCCTTGAACTTTCCACTTTCTTCGTTCCTTGATCCCCAGAGTGTCCAGACTATGGTACCTGCTACTTGCAGAAGTTTTCCCCTCTCCTCCAAATTTCCAAATATTGTAAACCGTGTAAACAAAGTTCCTCTTACTACATACCAATGGTACGTTAGTACGTAGACCTTAGCCTTCGTGGACTGTCTTAAGATAAAAAAAATACTACCGTTCTTAAATATCCCCATAATATGCATATTCATAAACTCAACACTTGATTGTTTAAAAAAAAAATACCAGGGAAGATTTTATTTTAACTAACACTAAATGCCAGGCTTTGACAAAATATTATTGACCTCTTGTATTTTGGCATTTCAGATATGTATTGTTACCTTTTTCAATTTCCTATTTTCTGATTTAAATTGTAAATGTCTCATGTGAATTAAATACATTTCATTGTTACAAAATAACTCTAAAATCCTTTTTACTAAAACGAATTTTTAAAAATGAGACGGTTTCAAAAACAAACCAATTAATACGGTTTCAATCATTTTTCTAGGTATGTTATAAAGGCGAAAATCCATTTTGAAGGACCAAAATGGATGTTTCAAAATTAATGGTGTAAATAAAAATTTTAAGAAAAAGCATATCAGTTTTTGGAAAAATTGTAACTTTTATGCTAATATTTTTAGAGTCTTTTATTAGAATAGCTAAAAATAGTTCAGACGGATCTGCCAAATTAATGTATAATAAATATACTAAGTGACATAGAAACCCGAACACCCAGTAAAAATTATTTTATTTCAGTAATATTTTACACAAATATCAGGATGGTCGTAGCAAGCAAATGATTAAAATTTCAATCCAATTTCTTAAAGATAGACTAAGTTTATTATTTGATTTGTTTAGTAATGTGTTGCGCCATGGTGTCTTACACATTCATTAATGCGCCTAGGCATAATTCTAATTAGGTGATCAATATCCTTCTGGGTTATTTAATTCCAGGCCACCTTAACCTCGTGTCGAAGCGCAACCAGAGTTTGAGGTGGCTGTTTTAAATTGTTTAGTCTTCTACGGATCATGTCCCACACGTGTTCAATGGGGGACAAATCGGGAGACCGTGGTGGCCATGGCAGAAAATTAATTTCGTCATGTTCAAAATAGTCCAACGTTACTCTTGCCACATGTGGTCAGGCATTATCATGTTGAAAAGTTGCGTTTTGGAGAGTCCTAAGATATAGAATTAAATGTGGCTCGCCTATTTCTTCAATGTAACGCTGAACGGTCAAACTTCTTCTAATGAACACTAAAGGAGACCTAGAGAGCCGTAAGCAATGGCATCCCACACCATAATTCCAACAGTACGATTAACATGCCTCTCAACAAAAAATTGGGGATCACGGCGTTTTTCCCGGCGCCTTCTTACTGGTGCCCGACCATCTAAACAAAATCGGGATTCGTTGCTAAAGACAACTGTGTTTCATTTCTGGTCCCACGCTAGTCGTTGTCTACTCCAATGAAGTCAATTGTTTCGATGGTCCAGAATTAAAGGTAAGATCCAGTGAGGCCGGAATGAAAAAAGAACAAAACTTCTTATTTGACAATAAACTGTTCGCACTCCAATTCGCCTTTCATGTTCTGTAAACCACTGGTTAGCAATGGCCCTGGTTGTAGAGAAACAATAAGCTAACAATCTTAGGCGGCTCGGCGGTCTTGAAGAGGTGTTGTTCTGCGAAATTCTTCCTCTTTGTGTTCGGCCTTCTTGAAGCCATGCCTGACAACATCTCATCACAGTATCTAAACTTCTTTGCAGTCTAGCACCAATATCCCGGTATGAAAGTCCAGCTCCCCTAATCCAACTATTCGTTCCCGTTCAAAGTCGCTTAATTGGCGATAATTTGCATTTCTTCTTACTCTCAACACGATCATTGACTATCCTGATCATACTAATTTTTAATATTTTGTTTATCATCTATCATATATTAAAAACAAAAAAAAACGATAAAAAAAGAAATGCAAAAGTGATAAGGTAATTTTATCATGTGTTGTTTTTGTAATAATAAACTTGTAAAACAAAAGTTAATAAAAACAAATCATTTTTACTGGGTGTTCGGGTTTCTATGTCACTAAGTATATATGTATATTATGTGCAAATAGTCCAGTAACTTAAAACCTGAAAGTACCCAAAGCTGTAAATAAACCTTCAATTCTTAGGTCTTCGCGGATGCTTTCGAGCGAGAAAAAGTTTATCACGATTCCGACGTGGAAACCCGCATAAAATGACCCCCCCAAAGTCCCAAAAATGAGTTTCCCGCGAATATCTCTCTAGACAAAAAATGAAGATCACCTGAAAAAAATCTACCAAAATGGTCCCTACCATTTTTTTCGCAACACCAATATTTTTCGCCTAAACGGCCGTCAAAAAATCCATAACATTCCACACTGAATAGATGTGGTTAGTTGTGAGTCCGCGAGTCACTGGTGTGATAAATTTCCCTGATTTTTGGAAAATTATTGGACTTTATTAGAAAAAAAAGTACATTTAGAAACTGGACACTCTAAGCTTGATGATGATAATGATATGCATTGAAAAGCATTTCAATAGATGATGAGTTTTTGATTAGCGTTTATTCTACGGATTTTTCAGAACTCCGGAAACGGCTAAAAATTGCAGATGGGCAAAACATTTTTTTTTTATCAAAACGCAAACCGTATTATAAAAAAGAAATGTTAGTAACAAACCATTTTTTCAAAAAATATCAGTAAATTAATGAGATACTCTCAAAATATTGAGAAAAAAAAATTACCGCTTTTTTTAATATTCTAGAAAAATCAGAATGGACCGAAACTCATATGCAATGATAGGTACGGGTTTTTCCATTAAAAAATGTACATTATTGCCCGAGTAATGGAACAATTCGTCCACTCGCTTATAAGTGAATTCATAAAGATAGCGGCATTCTAGAGGTAGAGCGGCAGCTGAGATGAGGGAACTTTTGGGTCCCTTTATCTCGAAAACTTAGATTTTTCGAAAAAAATTATAAGGACCGTTTTTGTGGATTACAAGGCGATCTTTATTTTTTGTCTAAACAAAAATCCTCCAATTCGCATATTTTGGCAGATAGTACCGGGAAACCCATTTTTCGGGCCTTGAGGGACCATTTTCGCTCGAAAGCGTCCCCGAAGACCTAAGAATTGCGCCACAAGGGAAAACTGTACAGATTTATTTACAGCTTTGTCCCTTCATTTACTGCACCAAAATCAAAGTACTGTAAAATATACCTTTGGATTACCAAACCAATAAACAAACTACTTGGTGTCCCCATTACGATTCCCTTATCTAATGCTGATGGGGTCAAAGAACTTGCAAATTTTGTTAATGGTTTTATAGTCCCAGATTCATAAGTAATTACCATTATAATTTACTTTGCAAATTGTTTGATAATAAAGTACCTATTTTGCGAAATGTAGTAGGGGACACTGGAGTAATAAGGTTAAAAAATTCGGTGGTTTGATTTTGGTAAGGTATTATTAAAAAAATATATGTGATACCAGGTTTTTTGATGCAGAAGCTACATGCTGAATCCTTCCTTTGTAAGAAGGAAGGTTATATATGAATAATATGTTCTTATTATACCTAGTGGGGTAATAAGAATTTGCCTGTGTTAAGCTGTATATCTCGTATTCATGCAGTCTTGGCATGATAAGAATTTTTTCTCAAATGTTCCTATTACCCTGAGGAAAAAAGTTTAATCGGACAATCGGTTCAGGAGAAGGGGTTCACTTAATTGTTAGTTGTTGCTGTATTTCAATGGATTATATTTAATAATTTGTTAAGCAAAAATTAAGATACCAGAACTGCTACCATTGTCACTTATATTAGAGTTTATGTTAAGTTTTAAAAATATAAAAATCTTTTTTAAAAAATTCGTCAAAAAAGGTAGAAAGGTTTAAATTTCGTATTTTATTATCGAAGTCTTAAAACAATTTTGGGTTTTTCATGAATTATAGGTCAGAGAAGCAGGTGAATTAGGGAAACCAAAATTTTAATATGACTATCATTTATGAAAAAAATAGAGAGAATAGTTTCTGTACATTTTCAAGTAGTAGGGAAAAAATAAACAACACATATACATTGTGATCTACAGTAAAAAACATTTTTTTTACATTATGCACCTAAAATCTTCTACCCATAGCCTTGTGACCGAATTATGTTTCTTGAATCTTTTAAAAACAATGCTTAAATATCATACAACGAATCATTCTGATAACACCTAGAATAGCCTTACACACACACAGTTTGTCTTGAGTGAATAAAACTATTCAAACACCAGATATAGGGGGCGGTTCTTATTACCCGATGTTCCTATTACCCCAGCATCCCCTGTTAATATTAAGCACCAATTTTGGTACAATGATGTTAGCTAAGTAATATCGCGAAAATATATTTACATTATTTTATAACAGGCTTCTGACGAAAAAAATATTTTGAAACTTTTAAGAGATCTTGGTGTTTCCTATTTTTTTTTAAATCGTGCTAATTGATATTAGTTTTTTAGTATAGTCAGAAACTCAGTATAAAATGACGTTTTTTGGTGGTATTATGATCAACTATAAAAAATGAAAGTTAAAAAAGTGCCATCGTTAGAAAACATTTCTTTTGAAATTATTGACTTTTTTAGTCCTACTTTTTTTCTTCTTCCTTTTTATCCGAGAGCAAATTTCGGTTTTTAATATTTCAAAAGTGGATATTATACGTAAATAGAATTGTCTATAAACAAATTTTTGTAAGGTAACCATATAACATATTTAGTTGTGCGCAGTATAACTAACAGGCAGCACGATCTCTCCCTGGCGGCGTTTTTGATATTTTTAAGCCCAAAACACGAAAGAAACGATTACAATTCAAATAAAGGAGACGGATCATATCTCAGCAAAACGTTGGCTAAACTTGCGCAAGAAAAATGACCGTACTTTTCCGCCAATTCATGAAAGCGTGCTGCTTTCTGTTAGTTATGCTGTGATATTTCTGTAAGCGTGTGACGCAATATACTAAATTTAAAAGTGGGGTAGGGGCGCAAAATCACCTCCCCCTCCCAATGAGAAGCTGTTCGCTCCGGCCCTGGCTGTGATACCAATATGATAGCGGTATGTTGTGGTTTCCTAGCAAAAATTAGTTATATATTATCAATATTATGATAAATCGGATATTTTTATTCGGGAAATTGATCTATTTAGAATATTTTTGTTGGATTAGCCGGTTGGCCAAAAAAATTTAAACATCAATTAACTGTAATAATAAAACAATAAATTAATCACTTGAAAAAAAGATAGTTTTAAAAAATTATTATGTACTTAGGTAAATGTGTAAAATGAACGCCATTGCGCTTATTAAAATTCTTTAAGAAATGAAATGAAACCCTTCATTCACAAATCTGCCAAGGTTATTAAAATATAAAAGAAATTTTCCAAAATTGGCACACAGGCCCCATAAACACAAAAGTGGTGTGTGCTGGGTGTCGGAGTAGATTTTTTGAGTACTTTTTCCTCTGAACACGGATCTAAAGTCAAAATTGGGGGTCAAACAGCAAATAATCGAGAAATAGCGTAATTTCAGATATTAAAGATTTTTTTAAAATTTAAAACGTCAATATCTTAAAAACTATTAATGATGTAGGAAACTTTATATGACATAAACCATGTATTTTTACAAGACCTTTAATTTAAGTTATATAACCTTTTTGTCTAAATGCAATATTTTTCGACATATAATGAAAAAACTAAATTTCAGGATTTTTTCAAGTTGTAAAATTTGATTTTTTTTTTAATTTTTGGATTTTTTTTCCAAATTTTAAGTGATTTGGGGTTGAAATAAATAAAATCAATGATTTATTATTAAAAACAAAAATCACATTAATAAAAATATATTTTTTTCCCATTTTGGACTGTCAAAATTACATTTTCGTTTATATCTCCTTTAATATTTATCTTATCAAAAATGTTTATATAACTTTTTTATAGACAATCTAAAAAGCTTTCTTTTTGTTCTATGAAATGTTTTGTATCTCTTATAGTTTATATAGTCGTCCAAACATTTCGTGGTACCAGGTTTCTGCCGGTAAATGTGTCGTGTCGGTTTTTTGGGATTTTCTTGATTTTTTGCTGTTTGACCCCCAATTTTGACTTTAGATTCGTGTTCAGCGGAAAAAAATACGCCAGAAAATCTTAGTCCGACACCCAGAACACTGCTTTTTTTGTGGGCCTGTGTAATTGAAATTAAAATTTTAATTTTGCTTTAAATAAGGAAATGAGGGATTCTGATGAGTTTTTTATTATGACGTTTTGTCACAAATTTTGTTTTATTCATATGAATTGCATTTTTAAAGTGAAAATTACTCAACTACCGAAACCCGACCAACTAAACAACTTAATTTCTATCATAATTTATAACAATTTTATTCAAAAAAAGACAAAATATCTTGCGTGACCTAACATCAATTTTTAATCAAAATAATAATAGTATTGTTCCATATTGATCCATGTGGAAAATTATTGTTTTTCTCTACAGGCAAGGCCACTGTTTGTAGGTCAGTATTTTAGATGGATTACTTGTTTCCAATAATTCATTTTTTGTCTATTTTTACATAGGTTAGTGTGTTTTCTATTTGCTAATTACTTTCTTGTTTTAAAATGTTCGATGCCAGGCGTCTAAAGAGGTTAATGAGTTTATGAAATTGATATCTTTAAAAACGTCGGGTGTTTCCAGGTCAGGTTTATTGTTTTTTGCTAAAGCATTTTTTATAAGCATTCCGTACATTGCAGTCACTATGAAAAATATTTAACAAGTAACAATAAGTTTGCATTTACGGGTTTGGTTATTTATTCGCTTATTATTTTTAATATATTTTTTTGTTTTATCAAGAGAACATAATATACAGGCTGTCCGGAAACAACATCAGGAAACTTAAGGTAGTGATTCTACATTGAAAAAAATGCTAATAAGTTATGTGAGAAAATGTATAAATCTCTACCATTACCAAGATACAGGGATGTAAAATATCATTTTTTGTTTAATTTTTTTGGCATATTTATTTTATTCTTTAACCGGTTAAGTTGATATTTGGTATAACAACAAACCCATGATAATGTTAATTTCAAGCAAGGCGACTTGATTGCGGGAAAAGTTAAATTACGTATGTAACTGATTTCAAACGCATAGAAACTTTGAAGTCGATTTTCTTGCTGAACGGTAAGGATTTTCGACATTAATCAGAAGAACATTATTTTTCAAGTTTATAATTACCTCTAACATGTTATACTCTGTTTGAAGATATCTGTTCAAATAGAAAAGTTATAAAGGAAATTAATATTATGTTTCAGGTAAAGTGCCCTCTAGCGGAATAAAAAATAACCAATTTGTTCTTAGAATTGTAAAGTCAACCAAACTTGTTTCTTATACCAAATATCAACTTAATCGGTTAAAGAATAAAATAAATATGTCAAAAATATTAAACAAAAAATGATATTTTACATCCCTGTATCTGGGTAATGGTGGAGATTTTGACATTTTCTCACATAACTTACTAGCATTTTTCTTCAATGCAGAATCACTACCTTAAGTTTCCTGATGTTGTTTCCGGACACCCTGTATACTTTTGTGAGAAAAACTTAAAAATTGTTCATAAAGTTGTTTATTTAGAAAATGTATACAGAATAACTAGGATCGCTAGAAATTAAACGGAGAATAGATTATGCAAGCAAGATAAGACTTAAAAACGGAAAAAAAAACTCTAAAAAATCTTTGAAAATTCTAAAACTATTGCTGTTTCCGATACAATTTGCAAAATGGAAAATTTAAATACATTAGGTATTCCAATACAAAAAAAGTCAATGTCTACTTGTCGTGTAGAGACTGGGGCACCCCCTTCCCCAAGTATACGCCACTGACCATATTGGATATGTGCAAGTATACCGTTACGTTAAACCATGCAAAAGTAAGCTTAATTCGAACCTTATACGCTGATCCGCAAATTTAAATTAGTGTTAAGACTTAATCCGTTCAAAATTAGTAACCAACTATATATTGTTGTAAGTTTCGAAAGAGGTGTGTATCTGTAAACGACCATATAGTAATCAAATCAATCAACTTTTACTACTAAAAAGAAGTATTCGTCATTCCCACTAAACCAAGGTCGTACCAGTGTACGACCTTTCTATAATACCACTAACATTTTTTTACGTACACCGGATGCTTGAAAATGAATGGGTTTTACTATCTCTTTAATGCTATTATTAGTCTGTTTGCAGCGTTAGTTCGCATAATGTTAGGGAAATATCTAACAATGATTATAGCTATTTTCAGATCCTCTGACAATTGTTGCTATCATTAGAATTAAAACATCATAAGACTAACTCATAAGCACACAATGCCTAAATATTTAAAACTTTTTTATGTTATACATATTTTTCTGTTATATATGTTAGTTATTAGGGAGAACCCTAAAGAAGCGCTAACCTTTTGGAACCTGTTAAAGAATAATGTATCTACATTCCAGTTGTGTAATTACTGAAATTGGACTTTTTTTAGTTTTCAACATCCGGCACGAAGGACCATCATGTTTCAACAAAAGGCCATAACTTCTTTAGTGTTTTCTGTAAAAGATTCAAAAAGTCTGATCCACATGTCGTAAACCAAAATTTCTGGACCCTATTATGTTTTATATAATTATAAATGTATTAGGGTTTGTCAAAATACTTAATATATAGATATATTCTTTTATTCTACTCTGACGTAACACACAGAACTCATAGACGACATCCCTCAGCCAGGTCCCGCCAATATCGCCGACCGACCTTCGAAAGGTATGTCTTTACTCAACCTCGCACAGCGTGCAAAACGTCAGTCGTGGCCACCGTTGATTGGCGGATTTTGCCCGCAGCCGTTGCGATTCCGACGTTCAATTGTTTCCGCCAAGCCTCCTAGATCGTAAATATTAGGAGCCTATCGCTACGTTTAATTCACAACGTCCCGTTAACGTTATCTGGGCCAATGTCCATTTAAACCTAGTTAAAATGTGGCTTTCACGTTTAAATTCTTGCACTATCGCGATTACTGGCTAATAAAAGTATGTGGGATTGCAAGGAATGCAATGTGGATGTATTTAAAAGTATTTTTGCATTCTTTTTTGGCTCAGCATGAGGTGAAGTGTTTTAAAATCAGCCACGTAACCGGTTTATAAGCGGAGTTACTCAGAATAATTTAAGTGAAAAGACTTAGATTAGAGGTCATTCGCGGTCATTTTGTAAATCTAAAAATATTTCTTATTTCTGCATGAAGTTGGTATACAGAGGTACTAGTTATTTGTACAACTACAGACGCCACTACGGCGTGGACTAGGATGATGCCGTAAAGTTTATGTACATATTTCGGTACTTGAATAAAGTTAGCGGAATGGGGGCGGCGGTTAATGGATCTAGTACATATAAGACCCATCACCCACGGTATTTAAAAGCTTTCAAACTCAAATATGTACTCTTAATTAGTGCGAGTAAAACAAATAAAGTATATCCCCTTGTCCATAGCACTTATTTAAGTTTGCTACACTTATATGGGAGTTTGTCCTTATGCTCTTTTTCTAACCCTTTTGCAATAAAGCTACATTTTTTTTACATATTTTTGATTAAATCAGACCTTTTTCTCATAAGTTAGTACAGAATTTCAATTGTGTGCTAAAAATTGTCCGATCTCTGAAAGCCACACTTCTCCAGTAGATTACCTCTTGATAGTCTAAAAAATCCAGATTTATGTCCCTTTAATTTTACAGCTGAAAGTCACTAGGTGTCAAGTCTGGCAAATGCAGTTAGTGCTTTACCAATTTAAACCCTTCTTGAGAAGGTCTGACTAGGGGCATTGTCTTAATGGAACAGTCTGCCAGTTGTTAACTTTCCCGTTTTCTAATTGTATCTCGTAGTGTTGTCTAAATCATCTTTAACAGTTAATATACAGATATATTATCTTATTCACACCATAACGAAACACATAGAACTTACAGACATAAATTTCACTTTTTGATGATGACACGCCCCAATAAAATGTCAATATCAGTGGACTGGAATTGGCGTTAAACCCTAAATTTGCAGATATTTTATTACGCCTGCCTGGTTATTAGCCTTTTTTTATAAAAATTCAAAACCCTTAAACAAAACAAGATGTAATTGAAGACGGTTTGACATAAAAACTTAATATTGCTTAAACATAACCTACTAATGTCACTTCACTCCCAGTCAAAAACTATCAAGAAAGCACCTGCACAGAGATTGAGGGAGGAGCGTAAGGCTCAACCCTTATAGAAGAATTTAAAAGGCCCTCAAAAACTAGACACGCGCTTTGAAAGCTACGTAGCATTTTTGGAAAACGACCGCTGAAGGTGCGGAAAGCTCGTGTTTTTGACTCCCGAGGACCAAAGGAAAACTCACCCTGCCTTCTAAGAGTGCCGTGAAAGCGTTTTTGACGTTTTGGGGTGAGCCCAAAATAATTTAAATATTGTTTTTGTTAAAAGCCGAGACTAATTTATTTAGCGGACAATTAACGTATAAAAACAACTGTTTTTTATAAACTATATTTACGTGTTGGGATTTTGGACTGCGTCTAGAATTTTATTCGAAAACTATTTTTGCCATGTCCATTTGACGCAAACAGATTATTTTAAAGCTAATAAAAATCCCAGTATAAATAACATGAGATTATCATTTATATTTAACTCCTAATACAAACATAGACAGCAGGTTTTTTGAGTATGTTTGGTAACGAATACATTTTTGTCGTCAGCAGACTTGATTAAAAAAAATATATATTGTAAACATGACCTTGAATTAGTCAAATTATGAGTGCTGGAAAACACAGTTTGTTTCGAAAACAACCCTAAGATTAATAAAAATAAATTAAGGGTGTGGTTTTCCATGATAAGAGTGCATTCTCAGAAAGACAGATATTTCACCAAAGTTCCGAATATTTACCTTAAGGTGCGTATCTGCTAGCGCGGCCTATCGAACCAGGTTTAGAAGCCGCGCGCGGCGGCCTCTTTCGACAGCCCCTCTAAATGGATACACCGATATCGAATATAAATATATATTATATATATCTGTATTTGTATAATCTAAACATAAGCCACAAAAATAAACCTCACAGACAGGTGGTTTAAAAGTCCGTCGTGTTTCCTTTTCTCTTCTTAAACACGAGATAGATAATACAATTTGCCACACCTGCCCCTTCTTAGCCACATGTTGATATTTGATTGGTACAACGTACGATTGTAAAGCTCTGACCCCTTTTTTAAAGTATTTTTACCTAAGCCTAGCGATATATTCCTTTGTTATATTTCAAGAGGTATTTTTTTGATTAAAAACTCGTGACAATTAAAATTCATAATATACCTTTTGGAGTGTTTACTAACATTGTATATCTTAAATCTAATTTACAAATATTTAATTACGAGATGCTCTGTACAGGGGTCTAAAATTTAATGAGCATTTAAAAAATACTTAAGCTAATATTGTCTTTTTTTTTCGCGTCAGCAAACGTGATTGTGCCTTTGTAATAAATTAATTAAATTAATTACCCTCCTGTTCTCTGATTTCTCTAGATAATTGTCATATTGTTGGAAAAATATCTTTAGCTGCTTGTCTTTAACTGGCTTTCCGGAAAAATAAGTTTTTTAAAATTGATTTTTTGCTTTTCTCGCAAGAAAGACATATTATTGTGGTCCTTCAATTACAACAACATGGTACCCAGTTTTGTCAATCTGTCGTCCTGTTTGAGCTCTAGCAAAAATGGCTAAGAAGGATTGTTTTTTGAAACAAAATTTTTATTTGACAGTCTTTGTACAGGGTCATCAAACAAGGAGTGAACATATTTATAGTTTTTTTCCTATCTAAAAAATATGATATAACCATCTTGAGCATTTTTTTTATGTTAAAAAATTCCTAAAAAATTGATTTGAATTGGCAAAAAAGAGATACAACCTATAAGTATAATTTTTTAAGTGGTTCGTTTTTGAAAGCGTCCCATTTTTTGTATTTTTTTGATAAATATGATTTCGTGTTAATTTTTAGCACCAAATCTTTCGTCTAGAGAACTTTCTTATTTTATTGACTTTTGTGTTGTGGCATTTCAGGTATTTTATTTTTACCTTTTTCTGTTTATTACTTTAAATCGTGAATAGTTCAAAGGAATAAATTTAATGCTGTTGTTACTAAACATAAATAAGAAACGAAATCAGTGTCGTAACACTCTTGTTTCAAATCGAATCATTTTTTTAGGTATTCTGGAAAAATAAGCAAACGAAAAAAATCCTGTTGTCTTTGTAAAACACATCACAAAGTTTAAACTTTCGAAAATCCCGGGAAAGTCATATTTTTATGCGGATTGGGCTTGTGCCGACCTAAAAACTTAAAGGTCGTTTGACTGTCTGTATTGAGATTATTTGAGCGGAGATTGCAAAAATGACCTCCACCACTGCAACCTTGCCAGATTTATTGTGGTTTCTCCTATCGTTCTTTAGAGTACCTTGCCCAGGCCCGTCTTCTTAACTAGACTCCAGAGTCTTGACACTGGCCACTCCATATATCTTGCCGGTTTTGGCTTTTACTCACCAAGCCTAGTATACCTAAGCCTACATAGTGCTTCACAGTGGCACCACACATGTACGGCTGTTTCTTCAGCCTCCTGGCAGAACCTACACAGGCTATCCTCCACCAGGCCTATTTTTTCCAGGTGCTTGTTGAGTTTGCAATGTCCTGTTAGTTAACCTACCGTTATCCTTACGACTTTACGACTGTGGCTCAGTAGGTCCGAGGTAAACTTGGCCGAGCAGGTCTTAATGAACTGCTTTGCAGGTCGTTGTCCTGGTGTTTGTAACCACCAGCTTTGAAACTCTCTGTCTACCCAGCTCTTAATAGATGCTTTAAGGAGGCCTGCCGAGATTCCACAGAATGGCTCAGGGCCATCATTTCCATGGCTGATCCTCTTTTGGCTAGGTCGTCGGCCTCTTCGTTACCTGGGTGGCTCTCGTGGCCTGGTACCCAGGCTACCGTAAGTTTGTTTGCCAAGCCGACTTTATCCAGGGCCTGTAGACTGTATACAGGGTGATTCTCTTAAAAAATTAAATGTATTATTTGGTTTTTTACTTCTGAACTGCTTTACCCGGGGTGAAAAGATGATTTTTTGCATGCAGTTTGGGCTTCTGTTAACCTCGAAATTAAAAGTTTTTTTAATTAAAAAAATAAGAATATGGTCCCGGCAGCTCCATTTGTCGATTTTTTTAAACGTAGTTACTGCATTATTCATGCGAAATGCTAATTATGTTATTTTACCCTAATTATTTTTAAAGTCAGTCCGTGATAAGCATAAAAAGTCTTAAAAAAGTATAATAGACGCTTTTTCAAAGTCTGAAAAAAATCCGTTGATAAAACCGTTCATATTCAATAGAAAATTATAATTTATTTCGCGTGAAGCTATAAATACCATAATGTGGTCATAAATAGTTTTTAATAGTTACGTTTATTTAAAATGTTATTATTTTTTACATTAAATTATTATAATAATAATCAGTGATTCGTAGAAAGCAAGAAACTTTTAATATTCATTAAACATTCCTTTCTGTTTGCTATTTATTTTGCGTACGTTTCTTATTGCATTACAAGATGGTATTTGGTAAAGTTTTGAACTATTAAAGTCTCTAGAGAAGCAAACTCCAAAGGGCTTGTATAAAGGCAGTCCCATATTATACGGGGTATTCCGTAAAAAATTGACAATAAAGACATAATTCAACACTTAAAAACATAGTAACAGTAATGGGGGCTCCATAATTTTCGAAACTTTTTATCTAAAAAGGGAGACCACAAATATATCCCCTATTGGCTTCAAGAATAACACTTTGCATAAGAAAACTTTTGAGTGAAAAAAAATCAACTGGCTATGGTTTTTGGAAATTTGAAATTTGACTAGTCCGACTGTAAATCATAATTATGCCAAAACTATTTATTTTTCTGAGAAAAGACATTCAGCAGATGGTTCTTTAATAATAGGCAAACGAAGAGATCTGACGTGGATCAAAATAAATTTTATCGAAGGGGCTCATTGTACTGACTGGTTTCTATTATTGCCAAACAGTTCTAGGTTTTATTGCAAACAAGAGAGTCTGTATCCTTTTTACATGTCTTTGGTCATCATGTAGGAAATCATAAAAGTTTAATTGCTGCAGAGAGAAAGGTTTCATTATTATTGATAAGGAGACAAACATAAGTGATGGTTTGATAATGATCCAAGACGTTTGTGACAAGTAGAACCAAATTATTTCTGTAAAATCCTAAATTTATTAAACACTGAAGAAAAAGGGAAATATAAATTTTAAGCTGAGGTTAAAATTTCCACTCTAGAACTTTGAATGCTTCTCATCTAATACAATGTGGCAAGCGTTAACAAGTACTGTAATTATTTCTAAATTATCGCAGTTACCAGCAAAAGAAATCCGCCTAAAAAACGTAAATTCCAATGCTGTTACTTGTTCGTTGAGTTGTTCCCATTAATTGTTGACAGAATAGTTTCGCTCTTGATTTGACAATAACAATAAATTGTTTGTGCGCTGCAATAAATAAACATAGAAAATAACCGTGAAAACCTCAAGAATTATTTAACCGGTGAAAAACCGCGACCTTGTAGTTTGTAAATGAAATACAAAAAAAGACTGAAATATTAAAACATATTTTATTCCATTGGCTAAACTGTGATGAGGCGGCAGTCCAGCGGTAAAGCCCAACTGCGCAGGGCCCAAAAATTAATATTAAGGGCTCTAAAATTTTGCTTTCCATTAATTCGAATGGAAGATCATTTCTAAGGTCCTAGAGTTGTAAAATTTTTGGATTGCTGGAGTTAAGAAATTCGCCGAAATATCAGATTTTTGAATTTTTCTAATAAATAACGTTTAATTTTGCTAATTTAAAAATTCGCTTTCCTTTAATTTATATTAGAGATCCGTCCTAATATTCTTTATAAGATTTGCCTAAAGTTATAGAACTTTGGACATTCCTGGAACTCAGAATCCAGTAAAAACCCTGAAATTTTGATATTTTTCATCTTATTTTTTAGTACGTTAATGATTTTGCTCCCCGTTCATTTAAATGGGAGATCCTTCCTAAGGTGCTACAGAAGATTTGTCAAAAGTTATAGAATTTTTGGACATTGCTGGAACTCAGAATCCAGTGAAAACCCTGAAATTTTATTTTTTTTTATCTTATTCAAGTTTTAGTACTTTAATAATTTTGCTCTCCGTTCATTCAAATAGGGAACCCTTCCTAAGGTTCTACAGAAGATTTATCAAAAGTTATACAATTTTTGGACTTTGCTGATATTAAAAAAATTGCCGAAATAACAAATTTTTGTTTGGAAGATCTTTCCTAAAGTCCTACAAAACATTTGCTTAGTTCTAGCAGCAGCAGGGAAATAATTATTAATTAAATAATAGTATAGTTACCAGTTTAATCCTGAGTGTGCTTTTCTGTACATTTCTTTTTGTGCTTATAAAAACTCTATACTCTCTTTAAATCCCAAATCAGACCTTGCTTGGAATGCGTCTCCCCCAACTTTTAGCACTTCCATTGCTTGCTCACCCAGGACTTTTTTACAGGTATATTCGTGGCTTCTGCTTCAAGGAAATATATAGAAAAAAGTTAAAATATGTATTAAATGCAAATTAAAATTGTCACTAACTAACAAAAACATACATAAATATTTGAGATTTATGCTTTTATTTTTAATGTATAAATAATATATATATATTATATATATATATATATATATATATATATATATATATATATATATATATATATATATATATATTTATAAATTCTAAAGTTTAGTTATTATTAAGGTTAAGCTTTGTGGACTGTCTCACTTTGTAAAAATCACTACCAATAATTTAGTTTAATTCCTATTTAATGGTATATCAGTGATATTCCTATTATTATTATTATTATTGATTAGAAAGTGGTCACGGTTCTTATGACTTTTGTGCATACTATCTGCTCAATAGTGCGCCTAATTAAAAATGTTGTATTTTTTTTGTATAAAACTTATTTACATAAAACTAAGGCTATAATATTTATTTTTTTTGTTTCAGCGATGACCGCACCTCATCACTCTCGGAAACAATGAAAATCGGCGCCTTCGCCGATAAAAAAAAGAAACACTTTGAAGAACCCCAGCTGGAGCTTCCCTTCTGTACGTTCTTCGCCGATCGAATTTCTTTGAACGATCACCAGGTCGAGAGTGACCCGCAAAGCTTGGCGACGTCGCCGGAAAATGACAGATTGAGCGGCAAAAACGTGGAGATCGACGACGTGGCAACGCAGCAGAAAAACGAAAGCGAAAAGAACGAGAAAAACGGCAACGTGACAACGCAGGAGGTGTCCATGGTGTCGACGGGCGACGATTTTATTATGGTAGACTTGGTAATTTTCTTTTTGGCTGATTTTGCTTATTTGCATGTTTGTACTAATTTTTGCATAGCGTCTCATTTGTTGTAACGTACATAGTTTTAAAAGGCTTTTATTTAAAATCATCATGTTTAACGCAAATTATCTGTGAAACTTGCTTAAGGATTTTTGACAGCAATATAACATAGCGTATAGTGTCATTACAAATTTAGCAATAACACTTAGGCTGGATTTAGTGCTGGACCGACGGTCAGCGCTGACATCGGTCGAATGTAGCTATATCAATGAAAATGTATGATGTACGAGCCCTGCACTGTAGTGGACCATACATTTTTGTTAATAGAGCTTCGTTCGACCGATATCAGCGATGACCATCAGCCCAATCAGATCAAGGTGACGAATTTTTAAATTCCTTATTCACCTCCGAATTGCGAGTTCACTTTTTTACGTTAGAGTGAAAAAAAAAACAACTCTAGATTAAGTGGCACTACTCAAACTTCATAAAACTAAAAAAAGGAAAGGTTGTGTCTTTAGACGATAAAGTAATGACCACCGCCTTTTGGGACGGCAGAGTGTTCTCTTGACCGATTTTTGAAAGAAAGACCTACCATTAATGCCCCTTATTAGTCTCACTTGCTTATTCAAAAAGTTAATGACTACAAAAGCTTTCAAAAAAATACATCGGGAGGTTTTTTCACATCCACCTTATAGTCCGGATTTTTCACGATACCAACCATCTTTGTATTCCTCGTACTCTTATTCTTTTAATTAACTAACGCACTAAGTATTAAGCAAATATTGGTTATTAGTAATAATACCAATACATAATTAATATATTTAATAAAAGCAGAATACCCTCTCACGTATTGGGCTAAAACTGGCGTCCAGTGACAAAGCCAAACTGCGCAGGGCCCTAAAATTTTGCTCCCCTTTATTTCGTATGGGAGATCATTCCTAAGGTCCTTCAGAAGATTCGCCTGAAGTTATAAAATTTTTGGACATTGCTGGAATTAAGACATTCGCTGAAATATCAAAATTTTGATTTTTTCTAATAAATAACGTTTCATTTTGATACTCTAAAATGTTGCTTTTCTTTAATTTATATGTAAAATCCTTTTTAAGGTTCTTCAGAAGATTTGCCTTAAGTTATAGAAATTTTGGACATTGCTGGAACTCAGAATCCCAATGAAAACCCTGAAATTTTGATATTTTTCATCAAATTCTACAAGTTTTGGTACTTTAATAATTTTGCTCTCCGTTAATTTAAATAAAGGATCCTTCCTAAGGCCTTACAGAAGATTTGCTGAAAGTAAAAAAATTTTTGGACATTGCTGGAAATAACAAATTCGCCAAAATAGCAAATTTTTGAATTTTTCTATTAAATAACGTTAAATTTTTCTTCCCTTTTATTTGCTTGAAAGATCCTTCCTAAGGTCCTACAAAACATTTGCTTAGAGTTATAGAGTTTTGGACATTGCTGGAATTAAGAAATTCGCAAAATATCAAATTTTGCATTTTTTTAATAAATAAAAATTAGTTTTGATACTTTGAAATTTTGCTCCCCTTTAATTAACATGTGAGATCCTTTCTAAGGTCCTTCAGAAGATTTGCCTAAAGTTATAGAATTTTTGGACATTGCTGGAACTCCGAAGCCAGTGGAAACCCTAAATTTACTACTGTACTACGTTATTACGTTACAAATATGTATCTTAGCTCTTAAAACATTTCAGTTGTTTATCCCCAGTAGTACACTTAAACCTATTAATATCTAAAACAGTACCTCAGAGCAAAACCGGATTAAGTCACAAAAAAGAACTTTTTCAAGGATGCGGAACAAATCTTTTTTTATCAAGTTTTTCTATGAACAGCTTTTACTAAGATGAAATCTTTTCAGAAAATATGGCTTAGTTATATAGCTATGGGTGTTTTTAAAAAAATGTATAGTGTTTTAAAACAAGACTGAATAACAATAACATGATTGTTGGGCATAAAATAGACTTGATACGGTTTAGCTCTGAGGTACAGTAATGTTTATTGAATGCCTGTAGTTTCTTGTGAAATGCCCTAGAGACTTACACAGCCAAACCTAGAGACTTACACAGCCAACACACTAAAAGCTAGCAGATAAGAACCCACATATAACCCCTGATTTAAGTTATCTTGGTGAATTTGATTGATATTTATTTAAGGCCCAGCCTTACAAGACACTTCTATTTTCTTTTCGGTTGCCCGACGGTGGTCACATGCTTGACTGCCCGCATTAACGATTTATGCCAGGACTGTCAGCAGTTCCAATTAAAAACAATCGGATAATTAATCACCAGTATAATAAAAGTAATTTTGTCTTGAGTGGAACAATATATGTGGCATACCAAACCTTAAAATTGCCATTGTTTGATGAAAGCTCGAATAAATGTTTTGTAGCACCTTTGTTTTGGCTCATGTCTGCGTTTTTTGGCTTTATTCCAGTATTTACTAAAAAATTACAAGAAATCTCATGCCAAGTTTATAATTGCAATTAATATCCGTATACCTAAATGTCTTTTTAAAAAAAGTCATCAACATTTTGAAAGTATTTTACTGCATTAAACATAATTTAACAACTGTGGGGGTATTGCTGTGATAACAAATTTGGCTTTACGATAACTCCTTCGCAATAAATCTCGAGATTAAAAAAAAGTGAATTTACTTAATAAATTACTAAATTTTACCTGAAAGGTCCTTTTTTTCATTACTTTTTTGTTAGAAACAATGTCTGAAGAATCTATATATATATAATTTGCTAATGTGGATATATTTATATGTAGGTAGGTATATATATTTATTTGTCTGTCCACGTGATTCTGAAGTTATGGCTTGAGCTAAAATCATGAAATTTGGCACAGTGGTAGTCTTTAGCAGTGGCTAGAACCTAACGAAGCCCGTTTTTTAAATTTCGACCCCGGGACAAAAATAGGAGCAAAAAAGTGTTTTTTTACCGTTAGCCGTACGGAAGGCGTCTTAAGGAGACAGAGGCTACTTAATATTGTCTCTCGCCTGGCGGAGACAGGCTTTTCATCTAGTCCCATATAAATGAAAAATGGCCCAAAAAAGACTATATTATAAAATCTTAGCGTACAAAAACTTTATGCTACTACCTACAAAATTGCTTTGTTAACTAGGAATTAACATGGTGCTAACAGCTTCTAATAATTCTTGAGAGAAGGAAAATTTTCTTTTTTTCAGACTTTTTTATTCAGGAAACAGAATAAAAGTTTTAGGGAAAAAGATCGCACTGGTAAGGGTTCAGATGCATTGCAAAGACACCTTAGTCAATTTTTCTTTTGCAGTATTTTTGTGTAAATTTTGGTACTGTTTTACCTCCAATCCCAAAAAACCGAAGTAATTTTCCAGTTTTTTTCTAAACACAAAACATTTTAAGACATTGAGTTTCTAAAATCTAACAGGTTGTTTAAAAAGTTTTGAAACATTTAAATATTCATCAAGGATGCTAGGTCGTTTTATTTTTCCAAAAATAGTAGTACTTTTTATAACACGTGTAAAGTTTTATGTAAATCTGTCAGCTCGTTCGTATATTGGTAGCTGTTCAAAGTTGACGGTTTTTACAATAGCAAACTTTAAAAGTTGTCAGTAATAAATTTTTTATTAAATTATATATATATATATATATATATATATATATATATATATATATATATATATATATATATATATATATATATATATATATATATATATATATATATATATATATTTTCTTTTAATAATATAATATAAAAAAGTCATAAACATTTGTTAAAAGTGCTTAAGGATTTTTCACCTTCAATTAAAACAGCAGAAACGTGGGTTGTTGAATTGAGACGTGGTCGTACAGCTCCTGACACAACTTTTTGATCATCTGGTAGCTAAGTTTTAACTAAGAGTACACTGGAGAAATAAGCATTTCCGATGGTTCTTATGGTGCTTATACGGATAAATATTACACTAAAGGATGTTCAGTTCCTTTAGGGAGAAAATAAAAATATGCATATTTAAAATTCATAAAGGAAATATGACAATATAAGCTATCTAATTAATTATTAAGCAGCTTATGTAGGAATTATGCCTGCAGACGAAGCATTTTACCTATTCAATCAATTACTAATTAAGTACTTCACGTACTTATCTCATCAAGATATAATTATCTTTTATAAGAAAATCATTATTACCTCACGATTTTATTTGTTTAACAAATGGATTTTATAAAAATCATCCTTATATTATTTTTTAAGAAGTCTTTAATTTCAAGGATTCATCTTACGTAATTTTGCTTGACTTTTCGCTAATGCGTAAGCAATTTTTTTATTTAAATATTGCACACGTTTTATGTAAAGGTTTGTGCAACATTTTCATTTATAATTTCAGTTATTCTAAGTTTGGTTTTTTTTGTGTTGAAACGCGATATTTATTGATTCTGATGTTTGTTATGTCAGCTAAATTATTCCGGATGAGGACAAAAAAAATAATTACATCAAAATATAGTGAATTTGGCTGAAAGTAATATTTAAATGTTTCCAAAACATCCGTTGGTTTATTCATGCATAAACAATCCACGATACCTGTTTTTTATCCGGTACAGGTAATTGGTATCTGCAAAAATTTTGTTCTTAAAGCATTGATTTGCGTTATACCGATTAATTCATAAGGACCTTGGGTCTAAGAAGACAGCGGATGGGTACTTATTTATTTTTTTGTAAATCATTGTTAGCTTTTAATTATACTGTATGTAAATTAAACTTTATTTTATACCTTTGGGTAAAATTAGACGTGATTTAATAAAATAAATACATATTTCAAATAAACTCTTTTAAATAAAATATAATTCTTAAAAATAAAATAAAACAGGAAATTCGAAATGCTAACCAAAAATTAAGGTTAATGTTGTAAAACTTTTGGCGGACCTTCCCATTTACATTTTGAGAAACCGGTTGAGTTAAATTTTCGAAAGCAAGTATTCAAAACTAGGCAAAAATATCCGTCTCAAAATCTGAGCACGACTAGTATTTGATAAGCCACTTCCACACATGAAACAAACTTAAAACCAAAATAATATTTAAAAAAACAATATAAATACAGTCTCTACTGAGGCAACCATTGACGACATTATTGACATATTCGTAAAATTATTGATTTTTTTTAGGCAATTACATTTTCTTCATTTTTATCCGATTGCTATTGTTTTTGACGTTTCAAATGGGTTCATTTATATCCATAAGTGGAATTGTAATCCAAGAACGCAAAATACGTTTATAAATTAATATTACAAATAATATAGTGATATTTTTTATAAAGTAACTGCACACGACTGCGAGACACAAGTTGAGCAACTTAATCAAGAGCCATATCTTTATCGATGTCATCAACACCTTCAATATTGTATTCAGCATCACTGCCTTCTTCATGGAAGTGCAACTCCACTTCTTCTAAAGCAAGCAATAGCCAATAATTGTAACAATATATTATTATATACTTTTAGAAATTATTTTTCTAATGCGAAACTTGTACTGCACAAAAGTATAAAAAAACCTTAATAAGAGTAAATCTTTGCTTTGAATGGTTTAAAACTGTTTTTTTTACTTCAATATTTCCAAAATTCGCAATGTAAGTACCACTTGCATATGTTTACATTTCGTCTGGACCCAATCGGTCGTTCCTTCATCTAGAGTGCTTGTAGAAATCTTTTCTTGCCCAAAAAACTGCCTCCTGTTTCACTTAAGACGCCCAGGGTACGTTGGTACTTAGGCTATCAACCCCCGTGGACTCATTTTCTTATCAAATAAGTGTATAAGAAGTATTATTTTATATTATCTATGCAACATGACGTCATTCAAATGTTCTCTATATACATAAATAAATTCGCCAAGGAATATCAGAATTAACGCGTAGGATGTTGGTTCTTAAGTTCTTTAATGTTTCTGGTTTATTGATGTAAGCCAACGATTTAATACAGCCCTGTAAAAAAAATCTAAGGGTGTTAAATATCACAAGGAGGGGACCAACAGACAAGACCATTACTTGAAATGGTATGATCACCAAACGTTTCTGTCAATAAGTTGTTTTTTGGGCAGTGGAGCCCTTTATTTTTAAAAACTGTGAGTGACGATCAAGCAGAAAGTGGTACTTCACCAGATACACAATCAATTACAAACTGAAAAAGAGGGCAAGGAGAGAATACAACAGGGCAACATCGGATAGGGAATCATACAAGAAGGCCCTTACCGAATACAACAAAGCATTGAGAAAAGCTAAGAGAGATTCATCGAGAAGGCACTGTGAGGAAAGCGAAGGAACTCATGAGGTAGCCAGTCTCCATAAGATTCTTTCGAAAGAACCTCAATCACAAATTTTTACTTTAAAGAAACCCACAAGATGATCACACAAGAACGGCAAATAAGACCATGAGAGAACTATTCAGGGTACACTATCCAGTATGCAAAATAACCAACATGTTACTAGAAGACTGCAAAAGTTCAGACCTAGGAAGCCCAGGATACTGCTCCAGGGAGAACTGGCAGGTAGCAAAATTAGTAATAAACGTAGACAAAATTAAATGGGCAATAAACTCATTAGAACCTTATAAATCGCCAAGAACCGATGGCATTTATCCAGTAATGCTCCAGAAAGGACCAGAGCTTTTACTACATAGACTGTGTCTACTTTTAAGAGGCAGCCTAGCTCTGGGCAATATACCAACAACCTGAAGACTAATCAGAGTAACATTCATCCCCAAACCTGGGAAACCCGGAAAGGATAGGGCAAAATCTTTAAGACCTATTAGTCTGATGTCGTTCGTGCTAAAGACCCTAGAGAAGTTGCTTGATAGGCACATCAGGGAGAAGGCTCTTACGAACCTCTACACAAGGACATACATGCATACACAGCAGGTAAGTCCACAGAAACAGAATTACATAAACTTGTGGAAAAGGCCGAATATGCTCTCAAATACAAGAAGGTACTAATGTGTGTCTTCCTAGATATAAAAGGAGCGTTTGACAATACGTTCTTTATATCTATCTCAAACGCGTCGAGGCGCAGAGGGATTGACGCAACAAGCTGCAGGTGGATAGACTGCATGCTTAAGAGCTGATCAGCATATACTTCAATTCTTGAAGAAACTCTTGTAGCTCGGGTTAAGCGAGGCTGTTCGCAACGGGGAGTTTGGTCCCCACTGCTATGGAATCTTGTCATTGACTATCTACTAAATGTCCTTCCATCCAATCATTGGGATACGCAGACGATCTCATCATTATGACCACAAGGAAAATTTAACAACACTGTTAGGGATAAAATGCAACAGGCCCTAAACGCAGTCACCAGATGGACGGAAAAGGTGGGACTAAACATAAACCCCTCCAAATCAGCCATAGTTGCCTTCACCAAAAGGAGAAATCTAGAGAGCTTAGGACCCTTAACCCTACGGGTAAACAATCAAGATTGTGGGAGAGGTAAAATATTTGGGTGTCATCCCAGACTCTAAACTTACCTGGAACCAACATCTTCAGAAAACAAGAAAGAAAGCGGAGATGACTCTAATCAGACACGCTTATGGCAAAACATGAGGCTTTAAACCTAGTTAATTCAGAAAAACAGTTGCGAAAAAGTCTTGCAAAATTTATAAAAACAAATATGCCTTCTTTGAACTTATGGAGTGATAAAAATAATTAACAAAAATGTTACCAACAGGATAAAAATATAAGTGTCATATTGGTGAACTATATGTCATTAAGTAGATATTGCATAACGAAAACTTTGCAATACCAAAATAGAAAAAAGTTGTTTTTGTTCTACTTAAACAGTGTATCAGAATCAATTAATTGCATAACAATAAACAGATAATAATTATTTAAATGATCAGCAAAATTTACGAAAACACTGGAAAAATTACAGATATTAAAATTAACAATATTCCAGCATAACAACAACATCCTAATTTTCGTTTACGTAATGGACCAAAGATCTTTTATTAAAATTTGTTATAAACAAGTTCAAGGTCAGATACAAATATAGAACTAACAATTTGTCACATGCAAGTTTAAAATTACAATTTTATTTTTAATTTTTTTAATACAGGTATTATGTGGAGAGTCATATAAGAGACACGTGATGTTTGGTAAATGGTGATTTCCGAAAAATATTTGTTTTAGATTTGGTCTCAGACTAGAAATTAAGAATGAGCCGAAATGAATAAAATAAGAACATTTTGATTGGTAATTTGCACCGTTCCTCGTCTGTGAAAACATTTTAGACTCCAATTTTTACCCCAAAAACTTCCAAACAGACCACCAGAACATAAGGGTTGTAGGAGTAACACTGTTCTGGTTGAAATCCTCCCCGCCAAACACATTTGGTTATTTCGATAATTTTTACTTAGGTAATCCTTCTCATTTTGCCATTATATTGTTTAATGGAAACAAACACCTCTCTGTTCCTGAAAATGACATTAGTCGTTAAAGAATGAGCTTATAATTTTTCTGTATTTGAGACGAAAATTCGCATGTGTAAGTAAAGCAAAGCTCGAAGGAAGAATTTTTGTTAAGCCGTAAATACGAGAACTTTTTAAGATGAAAATTTTGAAAGTGCACTTTCGGCAAAAAAGGGGGTATTAACAAGAAATCGCAGAACTACACAGATCTATTGGAAGTACTTATCCAATCTTATAATATGTTTCAGGTGAAATATTTTACCAGCATATTGCTAAAATGAAGAAGCGGTATAATGGAATATGGAACCTGAACATGTCAACACAACGCGCTAGTGTAACCATGGGACTACAAAAAATCAAATTAATGACCAACTCCCCTCCTCCTCCCATTAACGTCTGAGTATTGAAATGTGAAATTCAGACCACACACACTGATACACAATGTTCGCTGGTGGTCACCCATTCAGTTACTGGCCATGTTTAAGTGTTGCCTAATTTTGTTGATTTGATAGGAATCGGTGTCCAACTCAGCAAGGGTATCGCATCTCGCCTTGCTTTTATAACTTTTTAGCTTCGTCTTCCTTGGCCAAAGAAATTAGTATTGTTTAATAATTGGCGATGTGGGAGCTTTTTTTTGTTTTGGTGTCGATTTTTTGCAAGTTATATTATTGAAGCCTTTTAAAATGAAGATGTTTGATTTAAAAGCAACTATTAAGGGTATTTGCCAAATGTGACCTAATTCTGAATGCAAAATTATTTACGTGACTTGCAGATTTAACCGATTTTTCTGACCTCACTGACGTTAAGGATATTTTAATCGATTTATAAATTTAAAATTATAATTAAAAATAATCATTGTTGTACGTGTGATAATGAAAAATAGTGCAACATCATGGCAATAGTCAAATTACTGAACTAAATAGTTTTCTCGAGGGTCAGCGAACTATGGTGACGATTTAGTGTGTTAATCAAAATTCGTTTAAAATAATCCATAGCAGTGTTATCTTTTACCTTTTATAACTATTTTTAAAGTTGATTTTAGTAATTATCTGTCTATTTAAATAAATTGGTAACTTTTTTTTGATCTTTACTCCTGTGTACGTTTTGATATGATAGCCTTTCGGCTGAGTAGTTTTGTGGATTACCTTCGTTAGTTGATTTCCTCAGTAAGAGGTGTTTTGTGAAGGTAGTTTAATGAATCTGAAATTTTGGTTAATTGGAGTTGTGTGGCTCTCTATTACTGCAACCTTAGCAGAGTTATTGTTGTTCTGATATAGAAATGATTAGTGACCAGGTTGTTTAATAAATTTTGTTTTTCGATAAGAAAAACATGATTTTAAAATTTAAATACATTTTATTAACAACCGTTTAGAAATGACGTTTTTACATAACTATTTTTCTAGTATTCGAGGTACGTTTTGAGACCTAAAGGACAACTAGTGGTGCTATAAACCTATAGCACAATTAGTTTTTGGGTAATTGCCTAGAAAGTTGCGGCAACGCCGATTTAAACCAGTTTTGGTTTACTGGTTTTTTTGGGGAGCTAATCACGAATCTGAAACGTTTCGTTTATAAAATATACATCATCAAACTTGAAAATCAAACTAACCTCATTTTCATTATATTCCTCCCTTTAATTTTGTACAAAATTATTGATTTTTACGATAAAGTGGCACACAATATTTTATAAACATCTTTAAAAACCTTCTGTTTTTTTCATTAAATTGCAAAGTTTTACTTTTTGATGCCGCGGCCATGTTTGCTGAAAAAATCCCTCTTGTATACATATGGTTGCGGCTTTCAAAAGTGAAGCTGTAGTATAGCTTTGCTAATAAATGGAAAAAAGGCGTAAAATAAATATAAAAACTATTTTTTTTAAGAAGTTTATAAAATATTGTCTGGCATTTAAGAGAGCATTTACGCTACACCTTAGGGGTCGGGCGAAAGGACGCGGATACGGTGGGCGGAGACTAACAAACTCCCACTACCACAATTTTCGTATAGCCGCATAAAAAATATTATATTTTATTTAGGTTCTTCCAAATTCGGTGTATCGATGCGATGTTGTTTCCGATTGCAAGCCTACAGGGGATAACGTTTTTCGGTAACTATTTTTCACTTAAATGACATAAATTATACACCATTTTAAAGGTAAGGAAATAATCTATGCCTCTGCTGTAACGGATTTTTGAAATGAGTCGAGTTAAGAGAAAATAGTATCTAAACATAACCGATTTTAGGGTGACTTTCACTCAAGGAAATATTAAAAACTAAATCCAAATTTAAAAAACTATTACAGCAGAAGCCTAGATTTAAGTGTTGGATTTCATATAGTTTTTGAAAACTATCGATAACTTATACTCTTTTTGAGAAAAACATTATGCCCCGAACCCCAAATTGGATCCAATTTTCGCTTTGCGAATGGACTCTTAAGTATAAAAATCAAGAATTGTGCGCAAAGAAAAGATGAAATAGGGATGATGTAGTATTGTATTGACTTTTTACGTATTTGCTATCACACCATGTGAAAAACTGGCTGTATATTTTCTCATTTTGATCGCGACTTTTTTCGGCAATAATGATTCCGTAGCAACTTTTAGGTCTGAAGGAAGACTATCGAAATTGCATATCGTAATTTTTAAATAAATTCTTCTGTGCGCGAAAAGTACTCACGTTTAGTAGACAGGACGAACTGCCATTGCAGAAATAACAAAGGCTACTTGATAAACGACGTTTGCAACCATGGTCTGGAGCACGTAAATATCCCCCACTTTGAATTAATGAATGTAACAAGTATTATAGGCAAAGCTGCGAAAATTAAAACATTTTTTTTGGTTATAGACAAAACGTTGTACATCACACGAGCATTTAAACATGACTACAACACTCGTATGATTAAAACGGCTTTGTCTACGATCTCGTCATTCTAATCTTTTCTACTCGTTGTTGTAATCATGTTCATAAACGCTCTTGTAATGTAAATAATTATTATTATTTTATGTTTTACCTATCTATTATTGATCTATAATACCTTAGAAACGGAATATGTTATGCTGGCAATAATATCTGCTATCACACCTAGGGCATTATAAGCGGGCATTATGATAATGCCCGCTTATAATGCCCTAATGCGCTAATATGGAAATTTTATTGCTTATCCAATTTTATTTCTCTCACAATAAAGATCAAGTTTATACAAAAAATATTTTTTTCTTTAAACAATACTAAAAATTAAACTTTATTTCCAAAATAAAAATTACAATTTTGAAATGTCCCGGAAAATGTAGCTGATCCCACTATAGAATGGTCGGTGTTTTTGTGATGGTAGCAGCGGTGGTAGCACTAACGCTATTTTGTATAGAAGAACAGTCCATTAAAGAATTTTCAATAGTCGATACGGAATTAACCTCGGAATTAACTGAATTGGCAATCATTTTGGCTACTTTGTTTTTGGATGAAATACTTTCTTCTATATATCCTTCAGCTACTGAAGAGCTTTTCCATTTCCCATGTTGTTTTAGCGTTTCAAACGAAGCACCTGCCTCAACAACTAAAGTTGACGATGTGCGACGCAAACAGTGGCCGGTGTAAGCTTCTGCATTATCCAGTTTTAAAAATTTTGCGATCAATGTTGGGATGCTTCCTATGGTATTTTTTCCAATGGGTTGTACTGTACATCGACCCTTTCTATAGGTAAGAAAGAATCTTCGCTCCTTTATTCCAGCTGGTCTTAATGTTGTGTACTTTTTTATTAAATTTAAAGCGCCTTAATCTTCTTCAATGATAGTAAAACTTTTTGAAGTTGAAGTTTTAGTTTATGGTACCTTTTTGGTTATAAAGGTACTGTTCCTCTATCTTCAATGTCATCAATGGTCATTTTGACCAACTCATCTCGTCTTAAACCTCCAAAAACACCCATTACCAATATGACTTTGTGTACCAAGTAGATATCATCAGGAGCCTTCTTAATAAATTTTAATATTTGTTCTCCTTCCAAAACTTTAGACTTCTTCGGGACGTATCCTTTCGACTTAACTTTTAAAAAAGATATGAGACGATGGTATTGCAAAATGTCTATATTTTCATAGACCATCAACGTAGACCTTAGGGTGGAATACTTGGTCCAGAGAGAGTTCGGACTGTATTTTTCCGACTAAAAATAATAAAGTTTGTTAAACATATGTATTAAAATAAAATCAATAACTTACCAGTTCCTGGAAATATACCATTAAAACGTTTTCGGTTATTTGAAGAATTGCGTTCGCATCTTTCCAAATACCAAATATGCCATACTCCCGATCATACTGTTGCCTTGATTTAACTGGCAAAAGATTTTCGGTCGCTTTTATGGCCTTTTCTCTTATATTTTGTGGAATTTCTTCCATTTTGAGCAAATCGTTAAATAAAAAATGCCTACTGACTAACTGACAGAAACCTCAAAGTCAAACTTAACACCAGTCATTATCTACTTACGTATACAGGTACAGGTGCAACTTATTTTTTATATTGCGAATAAATAATGTAATTAGTCATTGAAAAACTCTTTTTTGGGTAAAACATAAAGCATTGTATGCACCACGGGCTTTACTGGACTATAATGCCCATCAGGTCAAAATCTAGCCCTCGGACTATTTCGACCTTCAGGGCATTATAGTCCCAGTAACGCCCTTGATACATAAATAGCTATATAAGGGAATCGCCTTAAGCGTTAATACGCTTGTTCCATTTTTTAATTTATGAATTCCATCCTTGAAGGGAAAATACGCTTCTACGGCTGCTATTACGTTTTTTTTGCTGTTACGCGTAATTTTTTTAGATGTGAGACCAGCCAGAAGTTAGAGGGTGCTAAATAGGGTGGTTGTTAATGGTTTTTCTATGTGTGTAAAGGGTGCGTTTTTTTAATAAAATATCCTTTGTTTCATCAGCAAATCGGATCCTTTCTTATGGACTTTTTCATTTATCTGGTCCAAAAGACAACAGTAATAATCCAAGTTTATTGTTTTGCCCGGTTGGAGGTAATCCACGAACAAAATTCTTTTGCAAAAACCTAATGCTCACATGTTCTTGACCAATTTCTAGGCTCTAACTCCACTTGGAGCCGAAGTACTGGGTTCACACCACTTCTTAATCGCCTGTTTTGATTCTAAATCATGGTAATTGACTTAATTCTCATCCATTGTGGAAACATAGCACACAAAATCCGTTTTATCTCTTTTAAAACGCTCCCAATCTCACTAAGAAAGTCGAAGTCGCATTTGTTTCATACCAATTGTTAGCAAATCCCGCATTTATTTTGCACACAGCTCTGAAAGCCAAAATATTGCTTACTTTGACTAATGAAGTCACTAGAGCTTCTACTAAATTTCTCTTGGTTAATCGACAATCTTCTAGAGCCGTATTCTGTGTTTTGCTACGATTTCTGGTATGGATACACTTTTTTGGACGTCCTTCATGTGGATCCTCTTCAGGACTTACGACCACATTTTATTTTAGCAACCCATCTTTCTACTGTTCTAATTAAAGGTCTTTATACACCTTTACAATCATTCATGAATTTATGTCGATGCCACATCTTCCAAAAATTAATTTTATTACTGCACCATATTCAGTTTTTCCATTGTTAACAAATCCTGTCACTATAAAAAAAGTATATATACGAACGAGTTGACAGATCTACATAAAATTTTACATGTGTTTATAAAAAAGTACTACCATTTTTTGAAAAATGAAATCGTTCTAATAGCGCTTTCCTTCGTCGATCGACAAATCTTACTGAATAACCAGTTATATGACAGTTTCCAAAAGTCACCTTGATAAAAATAACACAGTGTGCTTGCGCATCCATCATACAATTTTTTTAAGATTTACAAAATTTTATACTGTTTCAGTACAAAAAATGGGGCCAATATTACATTCCCTTATTGTAATTATACTTGTTTGAACAGTAAATAAAACAATAGATACCTAATAATTATTAGAAAAAATTTAAATGTTAAGTAGACGCCACTCAGGCGCCGATATTATTATCGATGAAAATTCTATGAAATGGTATAACAAAGGTTTTTTTTTTAAATTATTGTGTGTATTTATAATCTCGCAATAAAACAATTACATATTAGATAAGGAATGTATATTTTTAGTGGACTATTGTTGTGTAAAATATTTTCTAGATGCCTTAGAAAATATTCGTTTAATAGAATGTTAATGTTTCGTCCATTTTTTTTAACTTTCGTGTTTATTTTAAACTCATTCAAGAGGGAACAAATTTTTTCAGAAAAAATATATTCATAATTTTATTAATTTATGTTGAGTTACCTGAAACAAATATGATTATTTTAACGAAACCCCTTGTCATGATAATTTTGTGTTTTCCCAAAAAATAAAAACTAATTTATTGAAATTACCACCAGAATAATTAGAAGGGAAATTTAAGAACCCTGGATGTTATTTAGACCTTTTTTTGTAGTGTAAATAGTCAACCAATCAGTTTTTACTGAACGTAATTCCAGGGCTCTTATTCTCGAACAGATAGTCGAATATTTGTCCTAAACATTATGAATTTTACTTCAATTTTTGCCTCTGCGAGAACGCCTGGGTAATCGCATTCTTAAAATAGGCTACTACAACCAAATTACGCAGATTCCCTAAGACGGTCAAGCAGCTGTAACATATTTGGGGGAGGACTGGGGATGCTTTTTAAACAAATTTAATAATTATGGAAAGTAATTAATTTTTAAATGTATCTCTCCAAAATCATTTACGTTATATAAGGGCGCAGTTTCTATCGAAAAATCTTGACCTCTTAAGTACTGTGATCTAAACTTAGATATAGGTACTATATTGCAAACTTCTAAAATGAGACCCTCTTTAGAATATGGTTCTAGTGTCTTGGGAATGGCGTCTTCTACAACTCGCATTCTCGATTCCATTTAAAGAAGATCTGTTCGTCTTATAAATGATCCCACACTCACAGAAAAGCTTCCTCCTCAAACCCACCGACAAACTGTAGGGGATCTGTCGCTCTTCTGTAGGTATTTTCACGGCTCCTGCTCAGATGAGTTAGTCAGTATAATTCCTCCTCTGGCGGCTCCCAACAAAGAAACACGTAGTGCAACTTTTAAGCACCCTTTTACAGTTCAACTGGAGAGGCCCCAAACTTTCCTCTTTCTGCGTTCCTTCATCCCTAGAGTGTCCAGAATATGGAACCTGCTACGCGCTTCTTCCAGTCTTTAAAATTTAAGCCCCGCAGAACAAACACCCCCTCTCACCACACACAAGACACCCACGGTACGTTAGTAATTAGGCCTTCGTGAACTGTCCAAAGATAAATAAAATACCCCCCAAAGTAGAGTAATAATGTCCCTTACTTGTGTCCTAAAACCTATTTACTTACTTACCAAATTTCAAGTTTCCAGTCTCTCGGGAAAGACCCTATAATTTTAATGAGTCAGTGAATGAATGAATTTAACTTTCTCAATTTTGCGAATGTACATACTAAATCTCATACCTTTATGTGGAACGATAACTAAGTTACGCTAGGGGAAAAACCCGCTGAAAAAATTCGTATAATGTACACACTCGGTGCGTCAAACCGAAACTTGAACTGGCTCACTTTTTTATTAAATTTTTAAATTTAATAAAAAAGTGTAGCCCATCTTCGCCACTGTGCAATAGAAGTGTAAAATTCTTTTGTTTTTATTACCTATAGATATTTTGGATACATTAAGAAAAATTAACAAGAATCCCCAAGTGCAACTGTATATTCTTTGATTTCTTATTTACGACTTCCTTTATAAAATAGTTAAGTCATCATCACATCTAATATCATTAAAAGCATGTAGGAAATATTTGACATCTAAAACTTTCTCTTTTTAATGTATGTTTTATGTGTGTTCTAACATTTAAGATGTTTGTTTATTTTGTGTAAAACAGCTATTATGTTTCCGTGATAATGTGTATAGAAATTCCAAACCAATATATAATATTAGCGGTAGAAAAGACTGGCCTTTACTTTTCTTCAGAACTTACAATTAGTTCCAAAACGTGTTGATCAAGATAAAGCCCATTAGATTCGAAATGATGACTAGAAAGATATATTTGAAGAATTTCTCAGCACGCACAAGTTATTAACAAGTTGAAAAAAAAAATGTTTTTTGTTTTTTGTTAATAACTCCGAAGCAAATTAATAATTAGGAAATTTTTAAATAAGCTTATCAAAGAGGTAGTCCAATAACTGAAGACCTGAAAGTACCCAAAGCTGTAAATAAATCTGTACAGTTTTCATTTGTGGCGCAATTTTTAGGTCTTCGCGGATGCTTTCGAGCGAGAAAAAGTTTATTACGATTCCGACGTGGGAACCCGCTAAAAATGGCTCCTCAAAGTCCCAAAAATGAGTTTCCCGCGAATATCTGCCAAAATATGTGAATTAGAGAATTTTTGTTCAGACAAAAAATGAAGATCATCTCGAAATCTACAAAAATGGTCCTTACCATTTTTTTCGCAACACTAATAATTTTCGCAAAAACGGCCGTCGAAAAATCCATAACATTCTACACTGGATAGATGTGGTTAGTTGTAAGTCCGCGAGTCACTGGTGTGATGAATATCCCTGATTTTTAAAAAATTATTGAACTTTATTAAAAAGAAAAAAGTACCTTTAGAAACTAGACACTCTAAGCTTTCAATTGATGTGCATTAAAAAGCGTTTTAATAGATGATGAGTTTTTGATTTGCGTTTCTTCTACAGATTTTCAGAAGTCCGGAAACGGCTAAAAATGCAGATGGGCAAAACAATTTTTTATCAAAACGCAAGAAAGATGGTAAAGGAAAATTTCTGGGATAATTGAACACTTGCTAAGGTCTCATTATAAAAAAGAAATGTTAATAACACAACATTTTTTTCAAAAAATATCAATAAATTAATGAGATACTCTCAAAATATGAAGAAAACAAATTTTAACCGCTTTTTTTAATATATTAGAAAAATCAGAATAGACCCAAACTCATATGCAATAATGGGTACGGGTTTTTCCATACCGATGAACTTTGAATGATTAAAAAATGTACATTATTGCCCGAGTAATGGATCAATTCGTCCGCCCGCTTATAAGTGAATCCATGAAGATAGCGGCATGAGGGGACTTTTGGGTCCCGTTATCTTGAAAACTATTGATTTTTCGAAAAAAATTATAAGGACCGTTTTTGTAGATTACAAGGCGATCTTTATTTTTTGTCTAAACAAAAATTCTCCAATTCGCATATTTTGGCAGATACTAGCGGGAAACCCATTTTTCGGGCCTTGAAGGGCCATTTTCAGCCCTTTCCCACCTGTTAATGTTGATAAACTTTTTTTCGCTCAAAAGCATCCCCAAAGACCTAAGAATTGCGCCACAAAGGAAAACTGTACAGATTTATTTACAGCTTTGTCCCTTCATTTACTGGTATAAGGCGGAATTTTCCAATAAAAAAGTCCTATCTTTTGAAGGTCTATCTCCATTATTTATAATTTTAATTGAACACTGAAAATAGGGCTCCGCGCGACCGATACGGTCCCCCAAAGCGAGCCGCAATTTTTTTTGTATTAAATATGAATTAAAAAGATTTAAAAAATTATGGTGGATTCTATACACCTAAATGAATGAAGTTCATTTTCAACAAGTAGGGATATTGTAAATTAACCATTTTTTCGGACCTCGTCTTTATTGAAGATAATAAAAAATGTTTAAATAATTGCTCTGTACTTTAAGAGGTCGAGATTTTTGAATAGGAACTTGGCCCTTATTTTACATAGGTGTTGTTGGTGAGACGGATCTTAAAGGAGAACATTTTAAAAACAATAGTAATTTATAAGAAAAAAATACTGTTTTTTATGATTAGGCTCAACCTATAAATGGTTTCCCTCGTATAACTGTCTAATTATCTATCTTAAAACATTCGGAGCTTTAGACAAAATATCCCCAGTTCGTTATATGAAAAGTATATCTCTGACGCTGTTTTTGTTTTTGTCATTTTAAAAAGTTAAAAGCCGAACAATAATCATGTTGTATATCTTTTTTATATCTCTTAACCTCTAATACTACAAAATACAGATAACTAATTTATTATTATTTAAATTTCAAAACAATACATTTCTAATCTAATTTTTACTAATAAAGGAATATCGATGTTTGCCTTGTATTTGTTTACTAATATCCAATATAAAGTTTATTTTTGGCAAGGGTATGTTTTGAAGCCTAGATAAAATTGCCGGCCTAAATTTTACAAGGAAATTATAAAATGGCAAGGTTGCGCAAATAATAAATGTAGAAGGTCGAAAAATATAAATCATTTTTGAGGAAATGGCAATGCGTTTAGAAGGTTACATGATACTGTGTTTGTAAAAAGTTGTGTCAGCTGATGTAAAGAGCATTCCACTCATAAATCAAATAAAATAAGTGTTTTTTATTGCAAAAAATATAATTTTTTTTGAGAACTGAGAATTTTTAATTTAAGAGACTACCGATAATTTTTCAGAGATAGGTTCTGGTTCTGTATAATTAAGCAAAAATATTAGATCTTAACTAACCAATTTTCCTAAATATTGTATTGTAATACTTGTTATAGGTATGAAAGTTTTACATCCATTGTACGGGGAGCACTTTTTTTAAAGCTTATAGAAAAAAAATTAACATGTCAACATTGAAAATGACTTTACTGTTTTTTGACATATTCTTCTTTAAAATCTGCACAGAGTTTTCTTTGAGGATTTTCGCAATGTGTGCGGAAGGCATTATATTAGGTATTAGCAACATCTAAATACTCAAATGCCCATGCTTATTTAGATCTTATTAAAAATGATTATTATTTCTTCTAGACAATCTGTGGTATTTATTTTTTTACATATCTTAATAAACAAATTACTTTTAATCAATAAATTATAAGATCTTTATGAAAAACAACTTATCTTATTATACTTGCTAATGCATATATTGTTCGGATGCAAACATCACTTACCTCAGTGGAAAATACCGATTGTTAAAATTCCATATGCATATCCTTTTAGAGATGAAACTTTAAGTGTAAAATAACACGAAAAATACCTTTTTAAATTTTTACAAAAGAAATGAAATTCTTACTGGTTCTTATTATTATTTTTACTTTAAATTTTAACACATGAGTATATTAAAATAATGGTAATGGTAGGTTTTTTGCAAAGAACTTGCGTAAATATAAATGTCTTTCGCATACAATGTTTTCTTGTTTATTTTATCTAAACGTTTCAATTGTCTATATTAAAATACTTGGCAATGATCATTTCTAACCCGATTTGGTAATCCAGCCCTTCGCTTTAAGAGCAAATAAATGGAGACCTTAGTATTAAAAGACGTTAACTACCTTATGTACAAATTGATCACAAAATATTCTGCTTAGTATATAAAGATGGTATTTCTATCAGCAGCATATCAAAAGATATCAGACAACAAATTTTGACTTCACCTATTGAGACCTTAAAAATTCCGCATGGTGACTTTTTTGATATTTAACCCTCGAAGTTTAACTTGAAATTTGATAGATATCATTCAGCGTATTGCCTTGTTCCTTCCATCATTCTAACCTTAAAATTTAACCCTAACCATTGTTCATGCTAAGCTTTCGTTAGAAGAAGATAGCACATCAAAGGTTCTACAAATTTTTTGCCGCCATTGTTTTGGTATTAAATTTTGGAAAACATTATTTTTAAAATTTTTTTCGGGTATTTGGTTTTTAGCAACCAACCTGACAAATGTCAGTGTTAATATTTGAATGATAAGTTTATGTTTAGTACAGTGACAGCCATTAAATCTTGGGCAAAAAATTTGTCAAATTTTGACTTTTCTGCCAATTTTTGTAAATCGCTCTTTTTTACCTTGTTTTACTTTTAATTACTATAAATAAAGCAAAAGGTAAAAGAAAATATTTATATTTTATAAAAACTAACGAATTATAAAATTAATTAACAATTTTGTAAATTCTAACAAACTTAAATATCCTGCCAAACAAATTTAATATTTTATTGCGGCCCCGTTTTTTCAAGACAGAGTTTAGCCTTCCAGGCATCAAATTGACCAAAGGGCGTAGTCCGGATTTCCTCGTAACTCATTCCACGCCTCTAAAATTTTATCTTTAAGTTCGTTTACATTTTGCGGCCTAAACTCATTTTCCCTATTTATTTTTTTAACTAATAAGGCCCAAACATTTTCCATAACATTTAAATCCGGACTACGTGCAGGCCACGGTAAAACCCTGATACGCTGCTCTTCCATCCATTTATCGACTTGCCGGGCCGTATGAACGGGACACTTATCTTGCTGAAAGATAAAATTTCTGTCCGGAAATCGATCCAGTACAGAAGGAAGCATGATATTCTGTAGTAGATCGCATTGAACCTTCCTTCGATAAAATAACATACTCCAAGTCCTTGTGCACTCAGCCACCCCCAAACATTTACCGAAAATCGCCAACTACTTGTTGTGACCTTTTGGATATATTCTTGAGGCCTGTATACCTTAAGTATCCCATTGTAGCACGACCGATGAAACACTTTCATCGGTAAATATTCTATTTTCCCAAAAAAATCGGAGGTTCCCAGTAAAATTGTAAAGCAAATCCGATGCGTTGTTATTTATTTGCATTTGTTAAAAACGGTTTTAAGACCGCCGAGTGGCAGCGCCATTCGGATATTTGCCTTATTCTTCGCCGTGCCGTTCTAACCGATGCTGGGATGTTGCTTTCTGTTTTTGCTGTAAGTACAGATTTAAATGGTTGGTTTCTCAAAACATTTACTAAATTATTGTCTTGTTCTTAATTCGATAGTTTGGAGCGACCACTTCCAGCTCTTCTCTCAAAGGAGTGTGTTTCCTGCTATTTTTTTGTAACAAAATGAATAGTACTCTATGTTAAGCTCTTCCGCCACATCCCTTTCTGGCCAACCTCGCTGCTTAATATAATAAATAATCAATACTTTTTGATCCAAAGTTAAGTTTGGCATTTAAAAACATATTTTTAGACACTGACAACGGACACCTGTTTATTAGGTTTTTCAACAGGTATTTATATTCAGTAGAAGGTGGCATAAGCCTATTTTACGAAAGGGAAAAAGAATTTCCCAAAATTTAATGGCCGTTACTGTACATATTTCCAAACCAAAACAACATTTTGTGTATGTTAAGTAGACTCTATTAAATTCGTTTATTAAACTAACTCGGCCATTAATTGACTATTAATGATCTCAACCCTTAATTCGCTAGTTAGGCACGCGCGTTTTAGTAACCACAGTCATTAATGGCCGTATTAATACCCTTTTAAATTAAAACTGTCAAAAATTGTTCATCAGCTTTAACCTCTGATGAATTGGATTAAACATAATCAACGACTTTATTTTTAAGACTTTTCAAGACATCCACAGACGCACATGCCTGCACAACCTGTTTACTTTGAATCACGATTTGTAGATCAGTTGTAAAAAAGCTTGTACAATTTGGGTTTTCAATTGGTCTTTAAAGCGATCGGCCATAACGTTTGTGGATTCCTTTAAATAGCTCTACAGAAATAGGCAAAGTTGAGTCATATCCTGATTCACGTAACCTCGTGATAAACACTGTGATATTGATGTTATGTGGGTATGCTTTGTTTATGTTTTATTAACCATTATTATTGTGATTACTTTCTTCGAAATGCTAAAATTAGCAATACTTAATTGTTTGGAGCTTACTTCGAGGGCCAGACGTAAACTTTAGATCGTAATTAAGCCGAAACTAATTTGTTCTGCGAAAATATATTTGGGAGATGGTTCCTTGATAGCAAAAAGAAAAGATTTGGCGTGTCTTTAGATAAAAAAAAATTATGCAAGGGGTCAATTGTTTAACAGATATTTTGAGTTATATTTAAACTTCAATTGCTCTTATTCTTTACTAACTTATAACCAATAATTTCTAGATATTTGATAAATAACGCTTTAGAGATGACTCTGTATTCAATTCATGTTTGTACTGTTCTGTCATGCTCCACAATCTATTTAACTCTAACTTGTTAGTTACATCATTACTTCACTTATAACAATTAATTGAAAAAAACATAAAAAGTCACCCTTTCCTTAACTAAATATTTCATAGTAATGTAGAAATCATAGACGTATAATAGGTAGATTGTGCCAGCTATAACCAGAGAGGGCTTTGGTTGCGCTAGCAGTATATATATTCCTTTAACGTCTATGGTAGAAATATTGACTTGAATTTCTTTATGTATAAAAAACTAACACAATTTTCTTTTTGTTACAGAAAACACCGTTCGCTAAACCTTCTGGGGAAAAATTCGAACTGACGAAATTTTTCCGTGAATGGCAACAGGCACCTCTTCTTGAAACGTTTAAAGAGTTGCCGCCAGTCGAGGCCACCGATTTGCAAAAACAATTGGAAACATTCGAGAGCGATCTGAACGAGTTTGACAGTATTGTACAGACCCTTTGTCAGAGCTCACCGAACAATAATTGAGAAGACTTCACTAGATTCAGAGATATTTATTTTTTTGTTTGTTTGTTTTATATGCATTTTAAAAATGTGCCCAAATTTGTAGGTTATGTACGAATATAATCCCTATGTGATTGACATTAGTGTGCGATCGTTTTAGATCGGGTATAATCGGCGCCGGCCGGTACATATAGTCCTTTTATAAAATAGTTAAGCTATTGTTTTCATTATAATAATACGTATTGTGTTTTTTTTATATTAGATTATTAAAAATAAGCAATTAGAAAAATTTTGTTCACAAGGACTATAGATACTGAATCGGAATTATCGGCTTTTGCCGGTTATTTCCGATTTAAAGTGTGGCGAGTGTTTGTTTTTGGTTGCGTCAAAGGGTTTTTGGTTTTTTTGAATGGTTATAGGGAGATAAGGTCATAGTGCTATTGTCGAATTTTAGGACCATTCAGGTTGTTTCCCTTTTTAAAATGATAATGTGTGTTTATACATTTTCTAAGGTGTTTTCGTTAATGGCATATCAAAATATACTTGGTAATTAAAAACGTTTTGGAGTTGTCTCTTTCATTCTTTTTTTAGTTTTTGATTAAACTATAAATACCATAGAGAAGTCTTATAATTTTTGAGATAGTAATTCCAGGAAAATGTTGTTTAGGTACCCTTGTATATTACCGATAGTTTAGAAGTTTTTTAAGTTGGTAACCAAAATATAAACACCTTTTTGCTAAAGACTGAATAATACGCGAGAAAAAATAACTTACTAATATAATTTTGTACATATGTAGTGCTTAGAATTGCCTAAAAAGGCAAGGCTGATATTTGGGAAAAAGGTATGCATGTTTAAATTGAGTTGAAATGTCATTTAATGACGTTAATCGTTTTGTAAGAGGGCGCCTATTTGTATGAACCCTGTATTAAATTTTGCTAGTAGAGTTTTTTACCTAAACTGGTTACAGTAGCTTAAAACAGCTGACTATCTTGTCGCAGAAAGGATCAAAAACGCCGAAACACTTTATTTGGCAACATGGTAAAGTAGATCATGGGTTACTACTTGGAATAGTTTTATATAATTTCACTGACATATAAGTTCAATAACAAAGTTCAGCTAAAACGGTTAAGTTAAAAAACTAGAAAAGGAAGTGAAATTAAAATAGATATGCAAAGTATTATTGTGCTATATTGTGAGCTTTAAATAACCGCCTGACCTTTTATGCCACGTTGCCAAGGCTTTTTGATCTATTGTGTTACTAAATAATAATCAGCTGTTGCCCGCCATTGTAAAAGTTTATTTAAAAAAATTCTATCGCTATAGATAATTTTACTCTATTTTTTCTATAAAACCAAACCTCACTTTTTGATTTAGTCCTTTGAATGTTACTGTATAATTGTAATGGATGAAAAAGCTTTAATATATGTTTGGATGCGCTTACTAGTATATAAGTTCGTTTGTGTCATTAAAAAAGTGAGGTTAGATTAGGTGTTTAGGGTGAAATATTAGGAAAGAATAAAGTTAAAACGTTTTTTACGAGTTAAGGGAGTTGAGGGAACCTGGACTGTACCTTAATTATTGAATTTGTCAAAGTTTAACTGCGTTATCGTGTTTGAAAATGCTATTATGATAAATTTTATAATTGTAAACAATATGCTTTATGCTGAATTTGGTTAATATATTCGGTAGGTTTTTTCCTAAGGCTATGATTCGCTTTCAAGGTATTTTGCACAGTTCTTCAGATCATTTAAACAACAAATTCTAAAAGGTGTGTTTTTCAAGTGGCATCCTGTTAAGTGCTACAAATAAATTTCTTTTTCCAAAACTTACCTGAATCTACATCTACCAGACCCATCCTGTTTAGATGCTTCTTACTTTTTTACTTAGATCCACGTTTGTCTTTACATCTTACAAAGTAGATCTTTGGAAAGAATGTTGTAATACATTTTCTTTCAAAGAATTTTTTCTCATTATGACTACCCAGGTCTTGCCTTATCGTCCTGGTAGTGTCTATAACCTAGTGTCCTGCATGTACCAAAATAGTTACTCTTAAGGTAGAATTACATTGCGCGAGCCTTCGCCGCGCATCTGATGCGCGCAGAGTTCTAGCGAACCATGACACTGAGGCACTCGAGAATGAACAAGAAAAGATCAAGGCCTTAGTCTCTATATTTTCTAAATCAAATTAACTGCTCTAGGTTTATACCTTTGATGCAGACTAAAAACCCGCTGAGTTGTGCCTCGCTCTGCATCGTTCTTCGTGCATCTAGAGAAGTTTACGCAAGGCGAGAATTAGGGAGCACATCAGATGCGCGAGGAAATTTCGCGCAATATAATTTCGCATTTATGTGATAAGGTGCGGTACTGTGATAATTTCGAAGGATTTTTTTTGTGGGAAAGGAAATTTTGGCCTAAAGCACCCTGGAGTCTAAGGGTAGCCTCGGATTCTTAAGGTGCAACCGCAATGAAGGAACATAACATCAGAGCATTACATCACTGGAAAGATTTTCAACAAAGGCATCTTGTTTAATCTATTAATAGGGCTGGACGGTTGTAATTATCAGGACAATGTCCTGGTGCGTCAATGTGTATCAGTGTACAACCTGTCCTAGAAACACCTTGGCATAGCTTTATAGACTAAGGGATTTACTTCTTGATTTTTTTCTAAAATCCTTATTTTCTACCCTTTTTAGACCGGCTCTTACAATTTCTTATCCTTTTAGATTTAGTCAGGAATATTGTTTATAAACTGAAAATCTAGTGCAAATCCGCAAAAAGCGGACGTACCATTTTAAAGGTGGCACCAAAGCCCGAACGGAAATATCCATTATATAATTTAGCCATATATGATTAATTTATCTTTAAAGTATGGTCAAAGATTTTTTTACTGTAGTAATACTCGCTCTTTATCATAAAAATGACTCAACTTTTGAAATCACATGCCTGTATATATGACTTATCCCTAATGTATTTAACATAATCAAGTAAATATAATCATTTTCTACAATTTTCATTATAAATTAATAATCAAAGCAAATACATATTACGATACGTTCCCATGTAGTGCATGCCTGCAAAGGTTACCTTAATGTGCATTAACCTCATACAAATGCTAATATAAATGACGTCGTCGTTTTCTTTTGCTTTTATGTCATCATGGGTATAAAAAGGAAAGAGAAAGACTTATTTATATTTAATTGTGGTGCATGCAGTGCACTTTGGACTGCAGTATACAATTATGATTTTGAATTAACCTTGAATGAACAGAATTTACATTGTTTTGTGTGTGATTTCAACAGTATGTTTTATTTTTAGTATAATGGGTAATTATTTTGAGTTAATATTGAAAATTCAAATGTTTAATTTATGCTGTTACATAATTTTTATCGGTTTTCATTTTTTTATGATTTAGCTCTATCATGTGAGAATTTATTCAATATAGTCATCCTGATAAAAGCTAGAGACATCTATAGATGGTCATTTCGATCGTACAATTGGTTTGCACAAAGGGGCAAAATGTTTTGAGAAGGTTGAAAAAACCCAGTTGTTTTGTTTAAAAAATACATATCTAAAAACTTCCTATGCTTTATCCAAATATATGCATATTATAAAAGTGAGTTTCTTTTTCTAAAATAAATATTTAGTTGGTTTTTATCAGGTCATTTTCATGTTTTTTGTTTCAATTATTTGAAACATTACTTATATTTTTAATAAATAAAAGTAAATGTACACTTTTTTGCTCAATACAATTAGATTATAAGTTGTGGCTTACCAATCTTTTGATTTATATTTAGTTAAGACATATGTGGAATGTATTTTGTTTATAAAAGCTGAAAAAATTATAAAAATTATTGCTAAATTGCTTTATTTTATTTAAATAATAAAAATGTGTTTATCTTTTAATTTTTTTTTTTTTTTTTAAACCCCAGATTGGAGAAACCCCAGCTCAAAAGCGTTTTTCTGCAAAATACATTTTTAATCGGGTAAATTAACGATTATTAATGCGCAAAAGAAAATTTAATACTGTGAGTAGCGCCTAATATTTTAAAAAATATTTTGCAAAAGGGCGAATGTTTATGTTAAAGGCAGAAATCAGGGGTTTTAAAGTGACAACATTGTCATCAGAACAAATTAAAATTTATGATAAAATACTTTGGGTTTTTTTTTGAAAACAAAAAAAAAATCGCCCTTTATTTTGACAAAAGGGTTACGCAGGTTAATTAGAGCACAAAATTATCTTCGCATTTTGTGCCCTATACGAAATGTGGATTTTTGTTTAAAACTTTTCATTAAAGCCCTAAAAATATCATTCTTATGCATTTTAATTGTTCTTGCAAAAGGGGAATTAGGTTTTGGTATTTAGAGGCCCGGAAAAATTTTTTTTTAAAATTTTAAAACCTTTCCCGGGGCAATTTTTTTTCCCCTTTTGTGCTCCTGAACAAAGTTTTTTTGTTTAAAACTTCTCAAAAGAAAAATTTCCATTTCTATGCTTTTTAAATTGTTCTTACAAATGGTGAATGCATTTTTTAGAGCTAAATTTCCCTCCCGTTTTTCTGTTTTGATAAAAATCTAATTTTTGTTAAAATTTCCTAAAGCCCAAAAAATATCATTTCTATGCATTTTAATTTCTGAAAAAATGAATGCGGGTTTTATTGAGTTTTCCCTCCTGCATTTCGGGATACAATAAAAATAACTTTTTGTTGATTTTTTTTAACATTTCGATATTCAATGATCACTTGGAATTTATTTTAAAAATTAATGTTAATATTTATTGGGCGGCGAATGCGAGGAATTTTCTATTTGGGCGTTTCAGTTTCTTTTTTCTTTTTGGGGCTTTTCCCCCAAAATTTTTTTTAAGATTTACTTTTAAAAAGTAATCCAAAATGATTTTTACAATTTGCCAAATTGGGCGTTAAACCCTAATTTCGGATTTTTCGAAACATTTTGGGAAAATTTTTGAAAAAAAAAGAGACTGTTTTAAACATTTTTTATTTTTTTAAACAATTCGCTCTATTATACAATTAAAAATAGCCCAATTTTAAATTTTTTATTTTGATATTTTTTATAACTTCTAATTTGGCAAAAAACTTTAAGAAAAAACAAATTTTTTGAAGATTGTATGTTACATCAATATGTAAGGTTTATTAAACAAAAAAAAATACGTATTAAGCCTAACGATAAAAAAAAAATAAATTGGGCGTTTTTTTTATATTTTCCCAAAATAAGAAGTTATTTTGTAATTTAAAAAAAATTAAACCAAAAAAACCTAGATTTTTTCATACTTTTCAAAATTTTTAGAATTAAATAAAATGTATTAAACAAAGACCTTTTGGGAATCAATCATCATCATCAATCACAATCATTTACCACATCTCATATAGTTTAAATACTTTAAAATTCTTTATCAATGTAAATAAAATATACAGGATAAAACAAACATGTCATTTGTATTTAAGGTTTCTCTCTGCCATACGTCAAAATAGTCAAAATATAAACAAAAATACACTTTACAACAAAAAAATAACAAATATAAAGATAAGCAGTCTATATTATATATAATGATAAGCTAGTTTCTTACATTCTATGTTACTTTTTATTTCTAACTTAAATGTAGTGTTTGTATAATACGCTTATACCACCAGGTGTCAGCACCTACTTTGAAATCACGTTATTAAAGCCTCTACCCGGTCCTGGTCGGTATATGCATACTTATAGCTACAATAGACTTTAGCTCTGATGTTTTAATTGTTACTTTTCGTTGGTCCATCTAAATTTATAAAAAATTACCTATTTCTTAAAAATATATTTACAAAAGTCAAGTCGTTTAAGTGAAAATTACATCCTACACTTTTAATATACTTATATATAATACATTTTTACACCTATCATGAATTAATGAGCTCAAAATTTTTAAATGTTTGTGCATATTTTTTTTACTATGCAATTCCTAAAATCATATGGCAAGATAAAGTATGGTTTCCCTGCCTACTCTATATCTCATGAGCTGACCGTCAAGTACTCCAGATTTATCTCTATTCGATAAATGTAGGAAATATTTAAGAAAAACAAAGTAGACAGAAGAAGAAAACACTATCAATATTTTTATATTAGGTATATATGTACATTCGTTTAATTAGACAGAAACTCGTTTTTTCTTGTTTTCCAAATTTAACAACAAGAAGTCATGATTTGTATTATTATTAACATCTGATATTCTAAAATACTATACATTTATCTCTAAAATTACATAATGATACATTTATAAAATTAAAGTATTTTTAAAATTTCATATATCAATAAAAATGTACATAAACTATAAAATTTCATTTAACACATGTTTTTAAATGTTTTCCGATGATTGTCGAAAATATGTGTCGATGATAATTTCAGGCATAATAATAATTTATTTAATATAGAAACTATATTTATGTTCGGGTGTCAATAGTTAAATTGACACAAAATATTTTAAAGTTAGATAAAGTCGTTTATGTTAGCAACTGTACACTTTCAAGTAGTAAAACTATGTTGAGTCCACCTTATTATTTAATCTATTAATGAATAAATTCTCGTTCAAAACTTGCAGAGATAATTCAAGGATTAGTTTTAAAAAAGGGTCTTAAATATTTCGATCGAATACAGTAGAAACTTTTTATCTTTTTTTAATGACAATTTCAAATTATAAAATACATTAAATGCAGTTATAGGATTTAGAATTTTATAAAGAATCTTCTTTCGATTTAACATATGCACAGAACTATTTTTAAAAAATGAATAAACCCATATTTATTCTCTACAGTTTTTGAATTGTATAAATAATTTCGAGTATTTAAAATAGAGAATGGAAGCACAACGATATGATTTGGTAAATAGATTTTATTTAAGATTGGTTATATACTTAGAAATTTTTATTTTTTATTATATCTCTTTAAAACTCTGTGATAATTATACTTCTAAAGCCCTATTATGTTAAAGATCGACTTCAGGTTTTTAAAGTGTTTAATTCATTATTTTACCTCTAAAATACACTAAAAAATGTTTATTGAGACATGTAATCAAAAACTTTATGATTTAAGTAAGCCAGGCAAACAAATTGTCGCAGAAATAAAAAAAAGGTAAAACTTCCGAGCAGAATGTGTTTAAATGTCTTTTTAAATAAACACATCCACTTGAAAAAGGAAAACTCCATAAATAACCCAACATGAGGGTCAGTGGAAAACCCTGTCTTTAAAAATAATTATTTTGTTGCCAGTAACCTGATTCTTGTAAAAAGCGTTTTGTGCTATTTTGCTCTAGCATGGCGAATGCCCAAGGATTGTCATTTTAACAAAAAAAACATATATTTTCCTAGTCAGGACCTTAGCATGAAGTCATGAGATTATTGTATTGTCATCCTCTTTTGACCCCTGTGCAAATTTTCAGGTTAATCACACTTCTTGAAATTGATTAAAATTAAGTTAAAAGATTCCGTTACATACAGGTGATGCTAATATAAGCATGTTAAAAATCAGTCTGATTCAGATGAACTTATGTCTGGATTACTGCTGCTATCGGATTCTCTCTCTGATACCTTTTCCAATAACAAAAGTGTACTTACCATTTCGGGCCTGTCTTTCGCCCTTTTTTGCACACACAACTTACCTATCCTTACTAATTCTTTAAAAATAAAATCGTAACCCTCCGCTTTTGAGTCCTTAAGTTGTAAAATATTTTCTGCTGGATAATTTACCACATATTCTTTTAAAAAAGCTGGTATTCTTTTATCGCTCGCCGACAGAGCAGTGGCAAGTTCAAAAAGAACCACGCCGAAGCTATAGGTGTCGATTTTAGTGCTGAATTCTTTTGATCTTAAAAACTCATCTGGTAAGTAAGGCAGGGTACCATGTATCCGGCTAACTTTGATGTGCGTGTAGTGTCTCTCAGGTCCCTCACGAGCTAAGCCAAAGTCCCCAATGCGTGGTTGATCCATGGGGTCAAGTAAGATGTTGGCGCTCTTGATATCCCCATGAATAAGCGGCTTGTTTCCATGTAGTGTAGTGTGAAGGAACTGAAGACCTCTTGCAGTACCTGCAGAAGGTAGATACAGATAAATTAAATGTTTTTAATGTATTTATAATATTGTCTGATTAAAAAAAAAGTAAAATTTTTGTAATTGTAAAATTAAATTACTATGAAAATAAATAAACAAACTAACGGCCGAGTGATGATCGCGTTGTTAAATTTAGCAATGCACTTAGCAGTTTAGAATGTTTAACAAAACGTCATTGTCATTGTTATTCAATGATTTTAGCAGTCAACCTGTTAAAATCTGACATTTTGTTAAACATTCTAAACCGTTGTTAACTTTTAACAATTTGCTAAGTTGAAAACGGTTTAGAATGTTTAACAAAATGTCAGATTTTGACAGGTTGCCTACTAAAATCATTGAATAACACTGACAATGACGTTTTGTTAAACATTCTAAACTGCTAAGTCCATTGCTAAATTTAACAACGCGATCATCACTCGGCCGTAAATCTGCCTAATCTAGTTTTAAAGGTATGTTATATTTTTTAACTTACTTACCAATAGCTATTTTTAGTCTCGTAGGCCAACTGAGTATTTTCTTTTCATCTTTGGTTCTTATTCTACTGTCCAAGGATCCTCCAGGCATATACTGGTATATCAAACAAGGATGATGACCTCCTAAAAATAAAGAAAAATGACTTACTCGTACTGGAGTAGCTAGAATTTTAGACATTGGACCCGTGAATTTGATCAAATTTTATCGTTGAATGCCAAATTACGCAAAAATATCTGCATTGTTCTTGAAATTAGAGGCATCTGAAATATTTGCATAAGAAAATTGTTGAGTAAAAAAAATTTAACTGGCTATGATTTTAAAAAACCAAAGAGAAATTTGCGAAACTTGGAATTTGCAAATAAAATTTGATCAAGTTTGCGACAAAAATACAAATTAAGAATTTACTTTTACTGGCGGGGGAAGAGGGGGAGGGGTGTAGAAAGAAAATCAAGTTTTTTTGCAAATTTCAAAATAAAAATTTTCTTTACTAAAGTGTTCTTCTTGGAGCTAATAGCATCTGGTATACATTTGGTTTGGGTCTCACATCTCACTTTTTAGATAAAAAAGTGTTGAACATCCTCGCTACGCCAGTGAACTCATTCTGATTTTTATAGGTTTAAATTTTAATTTTTAAATACTAACAGGTCAAAAAACCATGGACAAATTTGGCAATGAAGCTTCATCTGACTCAGCTCCTATTTGACGTTACACCTTTATTTAAAATGCCGGTGCTGGAAGTCAGTTGTAGCATTTGTATTCTGTGGTTAAACCCAAGGGTTGTAAACTTAACAAGGAGTGCTCGATTTTTACTATTTGTCCACAGATATAGGTTATGTTTGGACGTCACCCGTTTGCCCATTTTGCCCAGAAGGTAGATTTATTTTATTAATTTTTGTTAAATATTTAACTTTTAAAAACTAATTTGGATCTGCACTTACTATTAGAACTGTAATATATAACATTTTAAAAAATTAAGAGTTTATACTACTTGTAAACAAAACAAACCGGCAAACGGATTACGTCAAACACCAATGACATTTAAATTGCCATATGGCAATGGATCGAGCACTTTCTGTTTATTCTTGGGTTTTTATTTCTTTTGCTTTTATATTGTAATAGCTGAATTGTGGTATCAGTGGTCAAAATAAAAAATGTATTTTAAGTTGTTTTTGCTCATGTTATTTTAATTTATATTTGGTAAATAAGTAAATATTGGTAACCTGCACATTCACCAAGAACAAGAATACAAAATTATGTGTATTTGAGTCTGTGGCCCAGCCAGCAGTGACCCAGGGGTTCGACTACCCTCTTTGAACCTAGCCAATTTTAAAGATGTGTCAAATATTAACTAACAGAAATTATCATTTCATATAATATATAATAAAACAAAATTGAAAAAAGATGGGAACTTTGTTTTTGATAACAATTTTAATTATTTTTAAAATCTTATCTAAATGTAGATTTGTATTTGCCCACTTAGCAAAAATCTGGCTGCACTACTGATTTAAGCCACTAAATTTATCGGTAGTTGCTATAAAAATGAAAAGGTGTAGCTGAACAGTTGTGCTTTGTTATTTTACATTACATAATATACATCTTTTTAAAACAAGTATTGACTAAACTGCTAATTAAAGTAATTCTTCTGTGTAATTCAATATATTTTTGATTTTGGTAGATCTAGGCATTACCAAATTACGATTTTCCTTGCTCTTGCTGCTTGGACTAACTTGACATTTAAAACTGTTAAATTCTAAACTAAAGCCTGGTGGATTTTTCTAAATTTTTATTTAATATGTGAATATTTTACGTACCAATACTATATCCATACAAAGGTAGGATGTTGTCATGGCGGTAAGCATTTAAACAATGTAATTCTGTAATTGATTGTCGAATTTGTTCAGTAAAATCTTTTCTAGTATTTTCCTTAGTTTCAAGTCTTTTTATTGCTACTTGAGTGCATTTCCAGGTACCTACAAATTAAGACTGTGTTAAAATTGATTTTTTCCTTCTTGTTAACCAAAAGAGCATCAAAAATAAATGATAACCTACCTCTAAAAACTGTTCCAAACCCTCCTTGTCCCAAAATCCTACTTGAACTCCAATTATCTGTAGCAGTTTCCAATTCTTCATAAGGGATTTGTGGAGTGGCCCCAGCACTTTCTGCAACACATGCAGTCAACATTTTTGTTGTTGAATCTTTTCTTAACCTTGGTAATGGTGAGCGTCGAGGATTCATATTGTAATTATTACCCACTGGATTTGTTTGCTTTTCTGTCATTTTAGGGTCAACATTTCTGGTTTCATTACACTCATCACTAAACTGAATATTTTTTTCTTTAGTTAGATACTTAACACAATCTTTATCAAAGTTTTCATTTGGTACCTTACTGTTCTGTATTTGCATTCGTTTTATAGCCATATTTAAATTATCTTCCTTTATAAGAACATGGTACTTGTCATCAACAAATTTTTTTAGTAGGATCATGCCTTGGTAGAGTCCCATTCGATTAAGAAGAATAAAGAGTTCTAAAAAAAAAGTTAAATTTAGGTCAAAATTCTTTAAGAAGATTCTAGTATTTATTTACCTAAAACAGTATGATTTAAATGACCCCACATTGTTAGAAGCTCATTAGAAGGTGAATTTCCTCGAAACACTTCTCTTCGTAATGTATCCACTGTGATTTCATCAAAATGCATTTGCTTTAGTCCAAGTTCTTCCCATTTGTTATTTTGGTCCAAAATAAAACACAGTTTTCTTCTTTCGTCATAAGGCATTTCGTAAATGTACATTTGGGGCTTCATGGAGACAGACATTTAAAAAAATTCTATGATTAAAAAAGATATTAATTAGATTCCTAGCCTAAATTCAGAGAAAAATTTTTAAAAGACGTAAACAAGAAAGTGAAAATACCCAAAGTAATTAAGCTTTCAAGAAATTAAAGTGGAATTTCCAGTTAGTTTGAGGTCACAGATCGAAGAGAAGAGTTCTTCTTCTTCTTCTTCCTTTGTTTTTTGGCTTCAGTTTCCTTCAGAAACAATTAGCCAGCTCATTCTAATGAGTCCAGGCGTTGTCTGACTTGTGTCATGTCCTGTGACTCTAGCTTTCTTATGTTTGGTTTTTTGGGTACTAGTGTAATGGATGGACGTCACTAAAACATTACAGGTGAATCAGGGAGTAGCCTTTGAGGTTTGATTAAATGTATAAACGTGTTGAGGAGGTTTATTTACATCGTTTTAGCTTTCAAGAACAGGTTAACGATTTGTATATCGGAAATACCGTTCAAATATTATGTAGGTAATTTCTATATCTTAATTTTGTTTTTTGTTATAAACTTTATTAATAAATTTATTATTTTTGTTGTTAATTTTGATAGAACTATACTCATGCTTAAGGGGGAGAGTTTGATTGCTGTTATAAGAATTTTATATAAGTCAAAGTCATTCAATTTATTTATGGGGCATTCCAGGAATATGTGGTTTAGGCTTTTGATCTGACCACACTCGCAGGTGGGATCTTCTACCATTCCTATTTTGTAAAGGTGTTCTTTTGTTAGACAATGACCCGTTCTTATTCTAATTATGGTCGTAATGTGTCTTCTATCTTTATAAGCGAATTTTCGAAACCATTTTTCTCGTGGGAAAGAGTCTTGTATACTGTTGTACCATTTGCCTTTTTTCTGTGCTATAGTCTTCCACTTGTTATGAAATTCCTTATTTAGGGTATCTTTTAAGTAGGGTAAGATATGTTTTTATTTAGTTTTATTGTTTTAGGTATGTTTAAGTTACGTCCTATTTCTGCCAACTTATCTGCTGTTTCATTGCCTTTAATTCCTGAATGACCTGGTATCCACGCTAGATTGATTTCGATGTTTTGATTGGCTTCAATTAAGAGTTTTTTTTGTCAGAATTGAGATGTGATCATTGTCTGGATCTAAGTGGTTTTTGGTAATTTTATCTATTGCACTAGCGGAGTCGGAGAATATTATGCTTTTTTTAATGTTTTTCCTCAAAGCATAATTTATGGCTTCGTGTATAGCTATGATTTCTATGGTGCATATGTCTAAGTCTTTTTGAATATTTGAGGAGTAGTTAAATTGATTTTGAGGGCAGTGAATTCCAAATCCTGCTTTGTTATCTTTTTTTGATCCGTCCGTGTAAATAAAAGTGTAATTCCGTTGGTAAACTTCTGTTTGGGCTAAGAAAGTGTTATATAAATTATTGTCCGATTTGTTAATATTTAAGTTTATGGTTTTTATTTGTTTGTTTTGATAAGAAATTTCAGTTTCAAAGCATGGCAGGATATCTTTCTTATATAGTTTATGAGTATAAGGGGATAAAGATTCATAGGCCTCCATCAAATAGGTTTGGTTTTCCCTTCTCCAGGCGTTTGCATTTTTATTGGTTATGTTTTTGATTTTTTTTATTATCTCTATTAGAGGTTGTTCTGATATTTGTATGATATGAGATAGGAATTTGGTAGCTAGCCATTTTCTTCTGGTTTCTAGATCAGTTTCTCCAGCTTCAGATAGCATTGTATGTACGGGGGTAGATTTCATACAGCCTAAGGCAATTCGGAGAGCTTGATTTTGAATGATGTTCAGTTTTTGATAATTTTTTTTAGAAATCTTATCCAACAAAAAGGAGCCATAATCCAAATGGGATCTGACAAGAGCGTAATATGTGGTTAAAATTGTTAGAGGATCTGCACCCCACCAGGTTCTACAAAAAGTTTTTAAGATGTTGAGGCCCTTCCGAGCTTTTTCCACAGTGTATTCTATATGTTTATTCCATTTTAGATTTGAGTCTAGGAACATGCCCAAGTATTTGACATGGTTGTTATATTTAATTTGGTGATTTTCTATTTGTACCGGCTGCAGGTTAGTTTTTCTGTTTCCTTTGGAGAAAAAGATTGACTCACATTTATGATAAGTTAATTTCAGGTCGTGTTCATTTAGCCAGTTATTTATTATATTTAATGATTGGTTAATTGTGGATATTAGCTGTTCAGGTTTTTTCCCCTTTGTAAAAATTACTAAATCATCCGCATATCCAATTATATTTACATTGTTTGGTAAAATATAAAAGATATCTTTCATATATATGTTAAATAGGGTAGCGCTTAGAGGTGAGCCTTGAGGAAGGCCCGTAGAGGTGGTTTCTGGTCCAATCAATTCTCCATCTGTGTTTCTCACAAATAAATTCCTGTTACTCAAAATTTTGAATATGAGGTGGTTTAATTCTATGGGAAATTTTAGTTCATTAAGTTTATATAATAATTTTCCAATATTGACTCCATCATAGGCTGCCTTAATGTCAATGAATACTGCTAAAACTTGCATATTTTCCATGAAAGCTAGGTTTATATATGAAGTTAAATATGCTAGGTTATTAATAACTCCCATCTTTTTTCTAAATCCGGTTTGTAATTTGTGAAACATTTTTTCATTTTCAGCTTGCCATTCAATTCTGTTTTTAATCATTATTTCTAGAGTCTTTATGAAAACTGACGATAAGATGATTGGTCTATATCCCTCTGGTAAATTTGGATTTGTATTATTTTTTAATATAGGTAGTATTAGGTATTCTTTCCAGGAATTAGGGATAGAGTAAGTTCCTTTTAGTATGTTATTATATATGTTTATTAGTTGAGTTTTCATGTAGTGTGGGAGGTTTTTTATCATGGAGTAGTAAACTTCATCAATACCGGGAGATGAGTCCTTTTTGTTTTTTAATGCAGCGTTCATTTCGTCTAGGTCAAAAGGTTCATATTCTTGAATTTGTGGTAGGAGTACTTTGTCATTGTGGATTATATTGTTACTGCAGCTTTTCAGGATACTGACTCTGATATCGTTGGGAATGATTTTGCTTTTTGTGTTGGTGTATTTTCCGGCGAATTTATTTATCTTATTCCAGGTGTCTTTCAAATCTGAGTTTCTGTTTAATGTGGAGCAGAAGAGGATAAATTTATTTTTTTTCTTTGTTTTTAGGATTTTTTTGGATTTGGCAATTGTGTGTTTTAGGTTAAGGTAGTTTTCCAATGAGTGGTGTTCTTTATATTTTCGTATAGCTTTTTTTCTTTCTTTTATTATTTCTGAACATTGAGGGTCCCACCATGGGTTACCTGTTCTTGTTTTGTATGTTTTCTTACATCGAGGGATGGCGATCTCTGCTGCTTCTTGTATTATTATATTGAATTGTGTGGGGTTTAGTGTCAGATTGTAGTCGAGTCTGTCAATAATTTCTTTGTAATACTGCGTCCAATTAGCTTTATGTATATTTCTTTTTGGGAATTGTTGGAAAGTAAAATTTTTTTTATTGAAATGTTTGCCTGCGTTGATTTTTATGTAGGTTGGATAGTGATCGCTATATCCACAGTCTGGGATGATTCCCCATTCTATATGAGGGACTAATTCCAGGGTGGCCAAAGTGATATCTATAGCACTGGGACTCTGGTTAGGGCCTGTTATTCTGGTTGGGGACCCATCGTTAAGGAAGTGAAGGTTATTTTCATCCATTAAATTAATTAGTTGTTTTCCGTTAGTATTGTGAGCGTTACCTCCCCAGTCAGTTGCATGAGCGTTAAAATCTCCCATAATAATGATTTGTCCATTAAGAGAGCCGATGATATATTCCATATAGTTCTTTAAATTATTGGTTTGGTGTGGAATATAACTTGTGACCACATTAAGTGAGTCTATTTGTATAATTAGGTATTGGAAATTTTCTTCTGGGGTGAAGTTGTTGAGTTTAATTTCTTTGTAGTTAATGTTGTCGCTTATTAGGATTGCTACACCTCCAAATCCATCTGTGCGATCGTTTCTGATAGTAATGTAATTTTTTATGTTAAAGTTTTGGGAGGGTTTCAGCCAAGTTTCATTTATTAGGAGTATGTCTGGAGTGTGATCCCTTATTAAAGATATTAGGTTGGATCTATTAGATGTTATACTTCTTGCATTCCATTGGATTATGTTTAATTTTTTTGTGTGCATGATGCTTATTATTAGTTTGAGTTTTTATGTCTACCAGGAATCAGACTCTGAATCCCGTCTTGTTGGTTTTTCAGTAATTAGCTGGTTAATGATAAAAGACTTTATATGAGTTGGACAGTTTTTTAGAAATGTTTGCATAAATTCTATTGAGTAATAATTCTGAGGGTTATCTACTTGATTTGTCATTGCACTGGTTCCAGGCACGTTGGTTTCATGTTGCATTTCTTGTGTAAAATGCGGGTAATTTTGTTTTGAGTAGGATAAATTGGCTCTTGGTAAGGATTCTTTTTGAGTGTGAGTATTGATTGAATTTTGAGTTGATGGTATTCTTCCGTTGGGGTATATAAGTGCATTATTGTGATCGTTTATACTAAAATTTGGCGAATCCATACTTCTTTTTTTTGATGGGTTGGTTAAGGCATGTTGATATGTTCTTTTGTGGGAGATATGATTTTGATGGGAGACTGCTCGTCTTTGAGCAACTGTTATTACATTTTCGTTTTGTGTTGGGTTATTAATGGGAGCTTGTTTCGTTCTTTTGTTACTTATATTTGGGAAATCTTGTGGGTCGTACGAGTAGTTTGAAGAGAAATTGTTTTTGTTAGGAAAATTTTATTAGCCTCATAGTAAGAAATATTTTCAAAAACCATAATTTTTTTAAGTTCTTTTTGCCTTTGGTATTCGGGGCATTTTTTGTATGTTGAATTATGATTAAAACTTTTGCAATGAATGCATTTTTTAATACAATTAGCATCCTCATTTACATTGTTTTCTTGTGTGTGATCTAACTCGCCGCATTGAAAACATTTTTTTTGGCTTTTGCATTGTTTACTGGTGTGTCCAAAACGAAGACAGTTATAGCATTGGGTGACCGGAGGAATATATGGTGTTACTTTATAATTTAGTCCGTATATGTTGATATCTTTTGGCAAATTGGTGCCGTCAAAATTAATTAGGATAGATTTTGTAGGTACATATTCATATTTATTACCTGATTCCCTATGATTTTCAATTCTATTTAAAACCCTCCTTTTTAATCTAGTGATATTGTTTATGCTAATATGAGAGAAAACCCCATTTATTATTTCTTCAGATTCGAGATCCGGATCTATATCTCTTACCACACCTTTGCATGAGGTATAGTTAAAAGGAATGTATAGGTTAAGACCTTTTTTATAAGATTATCATTTTTTACAAAGTCATTTGCAGTTTGGAAATTGATAAATTCGACCGCTATTTTGTTTTTACCTTTAATAGATTTTTTTTTGATATTATTGAGTTTTAAATCAAAGATTTCTTTTGCTATTTTTATTTCTGAGAAATTACCTATGTTTTGCGTATCGGATTCCACTACGACAATAAAAGGTTCTTTATCGTGTTCATTGTACAATCTTTGGAATTTATTTTTTTCGATTATATTTTTTTGATTATTTACCTGCGTATTTTGGTTAGAAATTCCGATAACATCCATAACCTGTTGTTGAGAAAGTTTAGATAGATACTCGTTAGGGGGGGTCTCACCCCCCCGGTTTTCCAACATTTTGGGATTTTATAGTAATTTTAATGTTTAATATACAATTTTTCAGATTAGAAATTAAAAAGAAGTAATACAATAAACAATAGAAAGAGTGTGGGGCGGACTAGCAAATTTTATGCTTAACCCCTTTAGGCCCAGTTGTGTAGGGTAATTCATAACTCGTGGATGGAGTAAGGATTAACTCACAATCCTCAGGTTAATAAATGAAAATGGAGGAGTTCGAAATATTTGAGGATGTACTATTCCATGAGGAAGACGATTTATATATGTTAATATAAATATAATAGAAAATTCAAGTAGAGGCCGATTTTTTTGTAATCGTATGGATATCATGGAATTTTGGGTATACTAGGAGTTTATAAATGGGTTTAGAATTTCGAAAGCCTCCGTGGATGTACTTCTCCAATTGGCGTACATCTTCAAAGAAATACCAACCAGTAAGTAACTACTTTTCAAGAGGAAAATTAAAAACATTCATATTTTTAATTTTCTAACTTAGGAATCAAAAAATAAAAATTGCAGGTTATTGAGGTGTCAGCACGCAGAGCGGGCTACATACCCCTTACCGTCAACCAATCCGGCACATGGAGTAAGAGAGATAGGTTATACTGTTATATTTCTTTCTCTCAGTTAAAAGATAAGGAGCACCATCTATAATGGCTGTTTGGCTCAACAAGTGGCCCCAACCTAAGGTTGGTAAACTGCTTATTGGAGTGCTCGATTCCATTTAAGCCTATATACGCCAAATTTAAAAGTCAGTTCGATATTTGTGACGTAATCATTTTGCCTATTGTTTTGTTTACAAGTAGTATAAAGTCTTAATTTTATCAAATGCTATACAATACAGATCTACAAGTAGGTGTTCATCCAAATTAGTTTTTAAAAGTAGAATATTTAACAAATATTTAAAAAATAAATCTACCTTCTGGGCAAAACAGTGACGTTCAGACATAACCTATATCTGCGGACAAATAGTAAAAATCGAGCACGCCTTGTTTACGTTTTAAGTTTACCACCCTTGGCCCCAGCCAGAAATAGTAGTGATACTACAAAAATTCGCATAGAGCGAAAAATTGGTAGGAATGTTCGGAGCACCATTATGTGAAATCTGTGTGCAAATCAATGTGCTGAAGTTATGATCAACGGAATTCGCTTTCTTCTTTTTATGTACGGAGCTCCTAAAAAAGATACAAGCATTGCTGACAATTTCCATGCCATTTCCGGTGGTAGATAGTCAACAACTTGTAGGCAAACTTGACTCAGTAATGAATTTTCATTAACTTAATGTCAAATTGGTAACTATTACTGATGGGTAACCTTTTGTTCAGTAACACTGGCTATTTGGGTACTTTCAAAATATTGTTCTACCTTTAAGTAAATTTAAGATGTTTTCTAAATAAGCGTTGACGTCTGATGTCTCTATAATTTTACCATTGAACATTCTATAAGGGACCACCACCCAATCCTTCTGGAAAATGAATTTCGGCCAATTTTTTGGAAACTTTAGTTTTTAACACACTAATCAAAAGTCTTAATGAGCACGAACCTAGTTATTCCCACCATCCCCCCAATCACCCCCAAAAAAGAGGAATGCATTTGACTGATTGTTGGTCAATTGTCTTGACAAAGTATTTATTACTCCATTGGTCTACAACAGTCACTAGAATTAAGCCTGGCATTACTCAAACATTCAACTACTTGGGGTCGAAGGGTATTGGGAAGTGATCAAAAGGTTTCACAACCAGTAAGCATGGGAAAATTAAATGGCAGGCTTGAGATTGGGGTCGGGGTTCAATTGTTGGAGTCAAAGGGTATTATGTTGTGATCGTTTAGGTGGCTGTGTTATGGAATTGACAATCAAACCGTTACAAAACCCGTTAATAGGAGAAAGTCACATGGTAGGCTTTGGTCGTGGTGGATAGATTAAGGGGGATTGGGGAGTAGTTGAAGCTTAAGTTAAGTGACATACATATTTGTTGCCCAGAATATTTGGGTTTCCAGTTTTTATTAAGCCAGAGTTGTTGCCCACATATTTTTTTCCTTTTTCTTAGAGAAAAGGAGATAAAGCTATCACAATTGAATAAAAACTTATATGGTGCAACTCATTTTTCTGCATTTACTATTTTGTTAAATGTGGGAAATTAAAAATAATAAATACATTATACAAAATATTCCACGTTCAGCGACAACCTAAAAAATCTTATCTTAATACATTGGAGACGTCAATCTGACATCCTCAAATAGTAGTTTACAGAGTTTTCCGCCAGAGATAATATGACTTATGTTAATATTTCATTGGTTTGGACTAAAAATAATTTTACAAAAAAAGAACGCAAAATATCAAACTGTACCTACAACAGATAATTAAGTTTTATCAGCAATTCTGTATTTATATTACAAACTTTACTTAATTATGTATTTACTTTATTTACATTGATTTGTTTCTATTCGTTTTGTAGTCTACAGCCTACAGCCTTACAGCCTATAGTCTTAAACTGCTGCTTTTTTACACGTACAATGTTAAATATCTTTTAAAAACAAATTATTATTTTTTAAAAGCGGTGTATCATAGTTTTTTAAATTGAGATGTTAGAAACTCGTATATCTATAACGACTCAGGGTCAGCATCAAAGAAAATTAACTTTTTTATTATTGACGGCTCAATATTCTTCACTTCTGCAACATTAAAAAAAATAATGTGTTAGAAAATAAAAAGATAAAAAAAATAGAGCAGAAAAAATATAAAAATATATGTCAGATGATTTTTTTCTAACAATACAGTTAGTATGCATGATCAACATTTATACAGATAATAGGTATACATATTCTAATGAGCAATTCTGTCATACTAATGTATTAAATTTGCGTACTTTAATCTTTGATATACAGTGCAGACATAAACTAATTTGGTTCCGACTAATTATAGTCTAATTTATACCGTGATTATGCTTAATTATGCTTTTCAGCAGAGTAATGACAGGGTTATTTCAATATATATATATATATATATATATATATATATATATATATATATATATATATATATATATATATATATATATATATATATATATATATATATATATATATTATATATTATATATATATATATATATATATATATATAATATATATATATATATATATATATATATATATATATATATATATATATATAATAATATATTTATATAATATATATATATATATATATATATATATATATATATATATATATTTTAATTTGGAATACCCTGTATACTTTTATCCAAAAATGTATGCAGCTTTTACCATTATGAGTTTCTGCAATTACTTAGGAACTGCTATGAGCAAATTGGCTATACAAAGATCCAATTTTTTCCTCAACACCTTGTACTTCTGTAGAATTTAATTTCTTAAAATCCATAATAATTAACTCATATTATAACGATAAATTTATAATGAAAATATTCCTAAATTAAAAGAAAAATATACAGGGTTCTTTTTAAAAATTGAAACCAGATGCATAAGTGCACAGTTTCGGCATTAATGCTTATAAAAATGGCTAATTGTTTTACCTTATATTTGCACGGTATAGTTTTCTAACAAAATAGGTATTTATGTGATTAAAAATAACATTTATTATGTTACTAGCCGTGGATATTATCAGACGAGGCGTAAGCCAAAGCTGATAATACGGCGTGTATCATGATCGTTTTATATCCGAATAACATACAAAATTTCTGGCGTCAATTGAATAAAACATTTTGTAGATTTTGTTGAAAAATATTCTTGTTTCCATTTTTGACACCACGTATCAAATAATTTTAATGTCAATAATTTTTGTCTTACATTTTTTTCAAAACGGTCCAAGGACTATAATGAATCCATTATGGTCCAAGGTTTATATTGAAACCATTAAAGTATTCAGTCCGAAAAAACTATGGTTTTAAACTAAAAATGACGCCCTAAATAATGTCATTATGACAGGCCAGAAGGTAAATAAACATATTTAAATTATGATATAGACTTGTTACGCAAAAAGCACTCGTTTAAGTATATTTTTGAACCTAATAGTGAATTAACTCTACAAAATGAAATACAGACGATCTAATAAATTAATCCGTATTGCCGTATACTCCCAATATCATAATTGAAACCTTCGAAAATGAAACATAATACCACTTTATTTTGCTTGATTTAAACTTATTTGTAAACGATTGCTTAAATTAAGATTTTCATAATAGAGAGATATTGCTGTGTTACCGCCTGCATTATTTTAATTTCAAAGCATCCGCATTAGTTTTTTATCTTAAGGATAGTCCGTAAAAGCCTATCTGTATAAAGCCTAAGCACTAAGTACCATGGATTCCGGGTTTTTAGGTGTTTAATCCATTTGTTCCTAATTTCGTCAGCGATGTTAAATCACGAAAAATATATTTACTGAATTTCACGTAACTTTTAGACAACACGTTTGTACGTTAAATGTTTTAAAAATAGCTATTACCTCCCAACTATTTCCCATTAATGTCTGGGTAATGTCATCCAGATGGAACCTACACCCACACTTAACAAAACACGAAGTTCACTGGCCGTTAATTAACGCAACGTAAATTAACCAATGCTGCATGGCGATATTACAGGAACATCTCTCTAATACGAAATACGCTCACGGATCTTCGTGATCAGTTTGACTTATTTTAAATGAGATCTTATTTTATAATCCTATTAATTCTATAATTTATTATGATGGAATATAGTCTTTATTTATTCTTTTCAAAAACGAGTAAATCGTTTTAAATGTTGGCCTGTCTGTATCGTCTCTGTTCCAACAGCTGCACATGAGATCGTAGATGTCCGTGGAACAGTGAGGAGGTTTATTTAGCAACACCTAAAAGGGATAAACCAACATAAGAATTAAAAATAGTTACAGTCTTACTTAACATAATATTTTTTTCCATTGGCAATGTGGCGTGCGTCAGGGCAACTTAAAAATATTAAAAATATAAACAAATTATAAGTTAAATTTTATAATAGTTTTGAAAAATATAAACCCCCCAAAAGCACAATTACTTATCTTCACAATCAATAGTTGTATGACTCACCTGTAACTCTCCACCATAATACATGTGTTCTGCATTTTGGATCACCTTTTCGTTCGACAAATTAGCAAAAGGTCGTTCACAGCAAAAATGTAAAATCTCCCACACGGTTACCGCATAAGCCCATACGGCACTGTAACATGAGTACCTGTCCTAAAAATGGAAAAAGAGATTAACGTTTTTTTTTACTAAATATTATTTAAAGGTATGATATTATAAAAGATAAGCGCGTAGTATCCATATATTTATCCAGTATTTGCACAGTTATTTTAAAAAGTTTAAGCGTATATTGGGCATAATTAAGTTACACCTTATCAACAATGCACTTATACCAACACAAAGTTACTGTGTACTGGTAAAGTGAAATCGTCCGAAAAATGGTATTTTCCGCACGTTCTGCGTGCTAATTGGTGCCTTCTTCGTCAACCAATCAGCAAGTTGAAGCGAGACAGAAAGGTTATATTGCCATTCTTCTTTCTCCCTCGCACGCTTGTTTGTAGTGCCAAGCGGCGAAGCTGCCTCTAGTAGGCATATTTTCAAAGGTTTATATGGGTAGAAATATGTCGGTTTAAAATAAGTAGGTAAAATTTTATTTTTTTATAATAACAAAATTTAAATCTAATCTCACTTTGTATTGACATATACTGATAAAAGAATGGGAATTATAACCCACGTCTATGGTCGTCTTTACAAAATTATTTTTAGTCTAAATTCCCCTGACTAACCAATCGTACAATGGTAGGTAAATAAAAGCAAAAATGTTTCTCTATTTTTCTTTGACATATTCCTTTAAACCGCTGTGTTTCATCATTTGTTTTTTTATCGGTTTTCCTTGCTGTAGCTTTAATGTAAAACTCAATATTCAAAAATTTTATCTCGTCCTTTTTTGTAAACATAAACTCAATCACCGCTTTTGCCAGCGTTTTTACAGCACTCAATAAAACTGCGATAGAACTTCTTGCAAAAACACTCATAAAAGTTGTAAGCTTAAAAAGTGAAACTTTACTTCGTTATAAAACGAGATAGGTATGGGTGTGCATATAGGTATTATGCCAATTTATGTGTTTTATTTTAATATAAGATTACGTTTTTGTTTCCTTAAAACCTAATTAAATATAAAGGTTTTCAGAGGACGGTACGACTTCAGTAACCAGATTTTGTAGAGACTCTAAGGGCACAAAAGCAATTAAAATATGATATTTAAATTTTTGCTGTCCGTCAAGGTATATACTGTTGTAGTACTGTACTTTTAGCAGAAGGAGTGAATGTGTTTAAAGCAGAACAGGTCGTCTACAGCCCGTCCATAGGCAAAAAATCAAAAGCTTTATTGTCAGATTAAGGTCATTAATAAGGTAAACATCTGACATACCTTGACATTAGAATCGATGTTAGCAAAATAACAATATCATCGATGAGAAAACGAAGTCCGCATCATATTAACTTTTTTAAAATTATTGAATTTAAAAAAAGGCTGACATCAGTTTGTGCTTTAAATTCAATAAAAAATCATGTGCGTCGCTCGCTGTTATTCGTCAAAATGAACATTTTTTTCAAAAATTTGTCAAAAGTGCGTTATATGCGAAAATTTTACTTTTTTTCGAATATGGTTGTTTTTAATGGAATTTTATGTCAATGTACAAAGAGAGACAATCAATTTGAAAAACGAACCAAAAAACAAAACAAAAGATGCAATTTATTATTTTATTTTTCAAATTTTTACCCATAGAAATAGTTATATTAAAAGTGTCAACTTGTAAAGCCGGTCCCAGACGCTACGTACTTTGGCGAATAACGAAGCTTCGTACTTCGGCGAAGCACAAATTTCAAGTTCGAGTTAACTTCCCATACACTTCGTATTTCGGGAAATAACAAATGTTCCGGCAAAGCCTCAAATGTTACTTTAAAAATGGACACAGGTGGAGGCCCGGACGAGCAAGTCGCTGTTGCTGCGGCTTCAATAATGAGGAAGTTGCATATATTTTTTTTTTATTGAAAACTTATATAAAGTTCAGTAAATGCCCTTAAACGTTGATATGTGCTTGTAAAATATTTTAAAACTAAGCGATTATTAAATAATTAATTATTTAAATTTTAAATATTACAAGGTCAATGAAAACGCTCTCTGATTGGTCAAGCCACGTGTGACGTCAAGATCCGATAAACAAAGTGTCGGCCCACGCTTGGCCCAAGCGCTGCCATTTAGTCATTGGTTATTCCGTTTGTATTTACATCGGGTTGTGGCCAATTTAGTGTACCTAAAGACGACTTTTTTAATTATATATTAATATTAAACCTGATTTAGTGTGTGACGATAGCCGGTTTAAAGTTTAAACGAGAGAACATGGATGTAACAGGATTTAAGTCGTCCTTTGATTTGGGCTATTTTACCGACAATCAGCGGAAAAAACTATGTACTACGGCGAAGTGCGAAGGTTGGCCGAATTGACCTTCCAAGACTCTACGCGAAGTGTTGGACATAGCGAAACTTCGCCGAAGTACGTAGTGTGTTGGGACCGGCTTAAGATCATGCCAGTATATTTATAAATTTCTTGAAGGAAAAAAACATTATTTCCAATTGGCCAGTGTCGGAAAAAAGGAAGAAATCTCACGGATAAGATAACAACATAAAATACTACAAGTTCATCTACACTTTTTTCGTATAGGCCTCCTCTTCGGAGATATTGGCTCCCAAAGAGCTCGAATGAAATCAAGTTTTTTTAGACATAATTATTAAACCACCAGGTATATTTTAATTTTATTTTCATATGATGTAATACTAAGTAAGAATCATCAAATTACTATCAAAGAAAGTGTTGTGAATTACTTACAACTGCAGGAACAGACTAGCTGTAACACTTATGACTAGTGATGGAAAATTTCCGGAAATATATATTTGGAAATATTTCCGGAAATATATTAGGAAACTTTGAAAATATATGGAAATATTGAAAATATAGAAATTAAAACTACACAACTAAAAACACTAAACATTTAATGAAAGTTTAATATAGGTAATACCATAAATGGTCAGATTTGGCCGGATATTCATGAGAGCGTGGCTCGAGTGATTTTAAGAATCGAGTTAAATTTCTGAAGTATTCAAAACCAGGCCAAAAATAACTGGCTCAAAATCTAAGTACGAATGGTATTTGGTAAGACAATTGCGCAAATGAAACAAAGTTAAAAGCAAAATAATAATTAATCAACAATATAAAGTTTATTCGCTACTAAGCTAACAATGGACGACACGATTGATAAAACCGTAAACTTACCGATTTTTTTAGCCAGTTACTTTTTCCCTTCTATCCGATAGCAAATTTCAATTTTCGACATTCCAAATGGGGTTATTTATACATAAGTGGAATTGTTATTCAAAACTTAAAACGCAAAATACATTATTATAAATACAAATTTAAGTATTAAAAATACAAAGAAAACAGTGAAATTTCTAAAACGCAACACACGACCACGAGATCCAAGTTGTGCAACTTGATCAAGAGGAACATCTTCATCGATATCATCCCCACCTTGAATATTGTATTTAGCATCAATGACGTCTTTATGGGAATACCATTAAACTTCTTCTAAAGCAAGCAATAGCCCACAAGCAAGAATCGGTGAATCCCCGAGATCAAGATTTTATTATTCGTAATCGTAATAATATACGTATTTTCTCGGAAATTATATTTTCTAGTGTAAAATTTGTACTTACTGCACAACAGTATAAGAAATTTATTATTATTATTATTTTTTTGATATTTTCAAAATCTCCAATATATTCGAGACACGTTCGGATATTTCCAATATTTCCATTTCCATGGAAATATTTCCACTGGAAATATTTTCATTTACAATACTACTTAAGACCCTCGTTTATGCGCCCTGTATTGATAAAAACTTTGGACAACGTTTTTTACAAACCTTTAATTATTGACTAAAGATCAAGAACTTTCTATTTATGTCTCAAATCTTAACCTTTTTTTTAAAAAAAACGCCACTTTATTTACACTGCTAGTGCCCCAAGTTCTGTCGTGTTCAATATAAAAAAAACGAATTTTCTCAATTCGTCGAGCGCGCATGTGCACGGAGCCCATGTTGAACCCTCTTACTATAAAGGGTAGAGGAAAGGGGAAATAACTCATATGGGAGACGAATTAAAAAAGTGGAGGTTTGTAAATAATGTAAGTGTTTACTTGTAAAATACTTTTTATACAATCATGGGCAAAGTTTGGGTCATAACAAAAAATTGTCCTAGTGGACGTAAAATTAAAATGAAAAATGACTTTTTATGATAAAATGAAATTATTATTTATACTTATGAAATGAAACGGAAGTTCTTCCGTCTTTGTTCATTTCTCTATCCCATTCTAATTACTTTTGGGGCTATTTTTGAAATTTATCCTGTTGCTACTGTAGCGCCACTAATTTAACTTTCTATTGAAACTATTATGTCTTTTTTTATATTTAACCCGACAGAGCTTAGGGGACTAACAATGTAAATAAAGTGACGTTTTTTTGAAAACGGTTGAGATTAGCGACATAATTGAAGAGTACTTAATTTTTGGTCAATAGTTAAAGATTTGTAAAAAACGTTGTCCAAAGTTCTTTTTAATACGGGGTGGAAAACAAGCGGGTCATAAGTGTCACAGCTAGTCCGTCCCTGCAGCTCTGAGTAATTCACAACACTTCCTTTGATAGTAATTGGAAGAGTCCTACTTGGTATTACATTATATTAAAATAATTTTGAAATATACCTGGTGGTTCAATAATTATGTGTAAAAAACTTGGTTTCATTGGAGCTCTTTGGGAGCCAATATCTCCTTATAGGAGAGCTATGCGAAAAAAGTTTATATGAACTTGTATTTTTTGCCGTGTTTTCCCGGGCACCCTGTAGACTTAAAGGTTTCATATCAACTGGATCAAAATCAAAAGATGTCAAGTTGATTTTTGCCACTAAAATTAATAAACTTAGTTAATTAACAAAATGAAAAGCCTCATGAAAAATAACTGCTAAATATTGAGGACTACGAGGGCAAAATATCTGTGTGGCAGTTTATATCCTACACACATGTATTTAAAGTTTTGATACGGCTTTGGTTGCTTTGCCAAGCCCTTTTCGACGTGGTTTTCCGATTCCTCGACCGCATGACATTTTCCCAAAAGGGTTTTTTAAAAGTTGGATGGTTATTAGGGTAATAAAATTTTAAAAGTTTTTGTTTGTTTTATTTTAAGAAATTTAAAAAATCAAACCAATTTTGGTAACGGATCTAGATATTCTTTTTTAAAATACGTATTTACCAATTTTTTAATTTTTATTTTTTAAAATCTGTTTAGCATTAAAACATAACAAGTACTGTGACTAAGAGAATAATATGTTAATAAGAAAAAACACATGAATTCAGACAGTTAATTTTTCTTTAATTTTAAAACTAACCACAACTAACCACAATTTTGCTGAATCAATATTATTATTTTTTTAAACTTTACTTTGATACAGCCCTTACATTTTAAAATTCTGTATGTTCTTTGATTTTTTTATAAAATGTATAGTCACTAAAATTATTTTATCCTTCTAAAAACACACTTAACCTGAAGAAATTTTTCTTAGAAATCACTTAAAAAAATTCAATGAAGACACTTTATTATATTACGTAAGTGTAATAATAGTATTATAGTAAAAACAGTATTATAAGGTCTGGTGGTTGTGCTCTAGCACAGCGTTTTTCGGTTGACCAGCCCTTATTTATTTATTTATTTATTCATTTATTTATTAATACAAGCCCACCAGGCAACCATTACATATATAAACTATATAAAGATTAAATAACATGAAGGAGAAAAAGCAAACAAAACTTCAAACAATCTAAACAAATTAAAAATAATTTTAAAAAACAAATTCAAATACCTAAAGATAATCTTAACACGTTCAAACAAACAATTTTGAATTCATGGTAAAGTCACCGTGCCATGCAATGCCACTGTATAGGAAACATGTCCTTTGTATTGAAGACATGTATAATGCATTAGTACGGGGTGATGGCAAATATTGGGACCGCAAAGTAAATTTCACCCAACACAGTTGGACAGACAGTGGCTCTTCTTGATATATCCGGTTTAATCCGAGTCTACTGTTGTGAACTTTAATTAATCGGCCTTTACTTAACAGAATGTCAAGAAAGCATGTGTTTAATGCTTAAAAACCTCCTAAGTAGTACGGTTTAAACAGGCCAAAAAAACCCTTTAATTTCATCTACTTACTAAGAGAATACTTTCCCAAGGTAGCCATCTTATTGGGGCGGGGGGCCGTCCTCCAATCTCAGCGTATTCTTTCCTATATTGGGGTTTTGACATTGCAATGTCAGTTATTTTAATTATGTAACCTCTTCCCACTAAACAATTTCTAAAAGGAGAAAAAAAGATTTGTCAGTTAAAAAAAAAAAAACAAAAAATAGAATTGTAGATATGTTTTACAGTGCTCTGTAGTGGTATCCTAAAAATATCCAAAGCAACTGGCTTACATATTTTGCATTTATTTTTTTAATTTGAGAGAAAAATATTGCAACCTTTTAAAAGTTTTTATGAATTGGCAACAGGAAAGTCCCGTGAAATTTAAATACTAGGGACATATATATTTTTACTGATATGTAGCCTAAATTCATTACACAATTTCCCCTGTAGACAATTCTAATAAGATACTTACCTTGCTGCTAAATCTTTATGAACTACGTGTTTTGATTCCAGGTATTTCATGCCTGAAGCAATTTGGGTCGCCATATACACTAGACTTCCCGTACTAAAACAAAATTTATATTACTTATGAGTTTCTATAAAGAGTTCATTTTGTCTAACATATACTTTTAGGTAAAATATAATATTACACTCTTATGATTACTATGTTTTTATTTCGGAAAATATGTTATATACCTCTTTAAATTTTAAGTAACTTCTACAATTATTTAAATACATATACAGGGTGATTCATGAGAAAATGTCAATACCTCAGGTACGTACTCAGGTCAAAAATAAACATAAAAGTCTATACAAATATGGGTCCACAAGGCCTTCGTTTCCGAAATACAGGGTGTTAAAGTTTTTATTTAATTTTTCTATTTTTTAAATAAAATCTATGATAATGTAAATATTGGAGTAATAATTGGTATCCGGGGGTTTTTTGGTATGACGGATTCGAACCTAATCTTAGTACGGCTCTTACTTGTAGGAGGTGCCACCTACACGTCTTTTTACTATTTTGAACAACCACAACTTTTGGTACGGCTCTGTATTACATTTTTAAGTAAATTAAATAATTGTTTTGTCATTTTTACGTCAAAAAGGTATACCTGTTAAAAGTTGATATGAGCAACCGTTTTCAAGATATTTGGATTTAACAAAATTACGACGCATCTGATTTTATTAGAGCAAAATTGAAAAAAAATAACAAAATGTATAATTAAACAATATGTATTTTATTTTTTAATGAAATTATTGTTCTTAAATTATGTTTAGCAAAACATAAGCCAGATTTTATAATTTTCAAAAATTCTACCATTTACTTCTAAACACATGTCAGCTCTGTGGTGAACACCCTGTATTTCGGAAACGAAGGCCTTGCGGACCCATATTTGTATAGACTTTTATGTTTATTTTTGGACCCTTAATACGTACCTGGAGTATTGACATTTCCTCATGAATCACCCTGTATATTAAAAATAAATAACACTTTTAAATAAATAAAAAAATTAAGACTCTTTGGATGGGTGCCAATAAATTATTGAAATACCGTGCACATCTAACGGCCATCTTCAACTTAAATTTTCAAAAACTTTAATATGTTTGTATTTTAAGTTTAATTTAAAAAAATCATAAGTGTAGAATTTAATATTTAAAAAAAAAAATCGGACTATCAAGTACTAAAAAATTCTTTATTTATTGTTTACAAATAAATGAGTATCAAAAAATCTGACATTAAGAAAATACAATTAACCATTTTAATAAACTAGCCGGATACGAAGAAGGTCTTTTACCATTACTATACAGGGTGTCGGTAATGAATGCACCAAAAAGCAATCCTTTTTTAAACTCGTGAAAAAAAGGATGTTAAACCAAATATGCCTATTAAAATATCGCTCAATAATGAGATACAGGGTGCTATAGTGTAATTTTCGAAATTGTTATTTCTCTATAGCTCAAGTTGTTTCTAAGATATTGACATGCAAACCGAGGATTAGGGGTTTCTGGAGATAAGGAATATGATTTTATTCTACTTTTTGACATAAAGTGTAGGTGGCGCTAGTTGCAGCATATTCACACGCTGTTTCATGTCCTAACTTTCCTACTATTTCCGTTTTATTATTTTTTATGAAAATATGTAATAAAGTGATAATTTTTAAGAAAAAAGGGTGTACTACATTTATTTCGGTTCAACAAACCGTTTTCGAAATATTTGCATTAAAACATTCTATTGCACAGTCAAAAAATAGTTAACACTAAATTGAGAAAACATTTAATAACGAATAAAATAATGGAATCACTTTAACAAATGTGCAAAATGTCCACCATTTAGTTCTAGGCATTTGTTAAAGTGATCCCATTATTTTATTCGTTATTAAATGTTTTCTCAATTTAGAGTAAACTATTTTTTAACTGTGCAATAGAATGTTTAAATGCAAATATTTCGAAAACGATTTGTCTAACCGAAATAAATGTAGTACACCTTTTTTTCCTTAAAAATCATTACTCCATCACATACTTTTATAAAAAATAATAAAATGGTTTTAATAAGAAAGTTATGGTATGAAGGAGCATGTGAATATGGTGTAACTAGCGCCATCTACACTTAATGTCAAAAAGTAGAATAAAATCATATTCGTCATCCCCAGGAACATCTTCAGTTTTCAATATCTCAGAAACAACTTAAGCTATAGAGAAATAACAATTTCGAAAATTAAACTAGAACACCCTGTATCTCATTAATAAGCGACAGTTTACTAAGGTATATTTGGTTCAACATGGTTATTTTCACAAGTTTAAATTGGGATTGCTTTTTGGCGCATTCATTACAGACCATCCTGTATTGTGGTTTTAAAATCCCAGAAAATCATCAGTGTATACAGGACTTCCTGCAATTAAAGTGCAATATTTTTAGGGCGTCAAAAATAAATTTATTTAACAGTTTAGAAAAACATACTTAAGAAACGAGTAAGGGGGCTAGGACCTCCTTAAACAGAAATTCTGCAGATGCTTTTAGCACGATATCTTTAAAATTGTTTAGGATAAATTACTGTCATAATGATTGAAATGTCTTTAATTCCTAATTTAATGCGTCATATATTGGGTGAAGCCACGATAATTATTGCTCCAATTTTTTTGTTTGTGATGTTTATTCAATTTGGCAATAGAAGGCTGCATTGTATTAAAAATACTGACTAAAAAAAGAGTTTAATTAAGGCAACCTAACATTTATCTGGTGTAAATTAAGATGCCGGAAAATAAACAAATGGGAAATACAAATATATTAGCTTCATATAAACACACCGGCAAATTTAAAGGAACGGACATACATTCTTGCAATGCAGGTTCTTTTTGTTTGTTTTTAGTGCTGTGTAGGTCTAGGGAGCCATGACTTTAAATTGTTTGTTTATTTTTTACGTTACCATGGTTTTACGCAACCTCAAATTAAGATGTAATATCTTTAGTTATTGTATGACATTTTCATCCCGTATTTTCTCTTCATTAAAGTTCGTTTGTTTTTTGTTTTTAAATAAGTGTAGCAAATCATTATGGGTGATTTAGCACCGACTGATGTCGCTAGAGCTGTAGCAATGATTGAAAATGGTCGATCCTACAGTGCTGTTGCGATAATGTTTGGCAAAATAAAATCAACTATTCATCGCAACGTTACACGTTGGAGACAAACTGGACAGTATGTAAGAAGGCGAGGTCAAGGCAGGAAACGCTCAACCATCGCTGTAGATGATCGGTTTATCAGGTTGCAAACACTCCGAAATAGGAAACGAACTGGAAGAAGTTCGTGGTATCAGAATAAGTGAGCGTACAGTTAGAAGAAGATTCAAGGAAGCTGGTTTGAAGTCGCGTAGACCAATAAAAGCCCCAAAGCTCTAAAGACATCATCGGGTAGCGCGATTAGCTTTTGCTCGAGAACATCAAAATTGGAATGACGATCAGTGGGGTCAAGTTTTATTTACGGATGAGACTCGTTTCTGTGTAAATACGATTGATGGAAGGAAAAGAATATATCGACGTGGAGGAGAACAAAATGAACAGTTTAATTTTACTCCCACTGTGTCTTTTGGCGGAGGCTCAGTTATGGTATGGGGTGGCATATGCTTAGGGGCCCCCACAGACTTGGTGGTGATTGACGGCTGCTCTTTAACTGCCGATAGGTACATAAGAGATGTTCTCCAAAATCATGTGATACCTTTCGCCCCACATATTGGTGCAAATTTTCTTTTAATGCACGACAATGCTCGCCCGCATGCGGCTAGGTGTGTAAATGACTTTTTAAACCAAGTAGACATAGCGAAAATGAATTGGCCTGCATGTTCCCCAGACTTGAATCCAATAGAACATGTCTGGGACATGCTAGGCACACGAATTCAGTCCAGAATTCCTGCTGTTCAAAACACAGAAGAGGTGAAACTTGCTCTGTTGGAACTTTGGGATGAATTGCCTCAAGAAATGATCGATAAGGTTTATCAGAAGTATGGGAAGACGAATGACTGCAGTCATAAGAGCTCGTGGAGGGAACACCCGTCATTAAAAACAAAAATTATTGTAATATTATTGGTTCATTAAATGGTTAAAATAAGTTAAAATGTCTAATTATTTTTTTTTGCAAAAGCGCAGTTTTTATCTTTTTTTTAATTGGCTTCGTAATTACATTAAAGCTCTGCAAACCAAATTAAAATTTAGATACCTTATGGCTAACATTTTTTTACGAGATACTTTTTAAAATAAAAAAAAATATGAAGAAAAAAATTACAATATATCTCCGTTCCTTTAAATTTGCCGGTGTGTGTACATTTAAACCAGTCATATGCTTTTGCAGAAGATAGGAAAAATTAAATTTATTATTTTTTAAAAATAATAATATTTAAAAAGAATATTACAGTAATAACCATTTTTTAATTTTTATGTAAGAATGAAACTAACATTAATTCAATCTATTTTGGTACATACAATACTTATTTCGGACCAACTGAAACAAATCTAAGACGATCTTAAAGTAACCATTGTCAATTTATAGGTTACAATAAATAACTTAAAAATAAATCCCTAAAGTTTTCCGCCATCCAGGTTCAGGATAAAATCCAATATTTTCTAATAATCACCAGTATTTCATGCCAACATAATCTTGTTTAGGAAAAAGAAATAGATCTGGTGTCTCATATAATGTCAATATTTTTGTCAATTTAAAAGTAATAAATAAAGGTCCTGGTTTAAAGGGACAAATACGAGAGTAAACTTTAGAAGAGTTTTTTTTATATACAGAGTCTTTTAAAAAGTCCAGTTTTTTTGTTATTTAATTTAAATAAAACTAGAGTTTGGCCTTAGTTTGTGTTTCGCATTCGATATAAAAATAATCATGCAGACAATCTCGCTAAAATGATCAAATTTGTTTTTTTTTAATGTGTCAATATGCAATTTTATGATCATGTACAAAGATGAGGCCATCTACCAAAAGGTTGATATTTTTACTCTTTTTCGTCAAATCAAAAAAACTTCAAATATTCTTTATTTAAACCATATTAACGTATTTGTTAGTAATTACTATCGAACTGGAAATTTTGCAGTGATAAGCAAGTGATGCAAAGCTGAAATAGTGTTTTTACTAGTACAAAAAGAAAAACACAATTGTTATATTGTATTAACTAATAAACGTTTAAATAAAAAACCTTAGTATATTACAAATAAAAATACAAGGGTAAAGGTTAGTTCTGGTTAGTTACTACCACAACCGATATGAAAACCTAATGAAACTGTGACGCATTGCGTGTGTTTTCGGTTTTAACAGCAGTAACTACCATCTATAGTCATCTGGTCCAAACAAAAATAATATTCTTTTGTTTCTCTCACACTTTGTTTTTAAATTTGCTCGGGAATAAAGGTAAGTATAAAGAGAGCAGATGTGGGAGCCAGGCACTGAAATCCATAAAATAATAAAAGAACACCAAAATTGACTTTGCTTGAACTTGAGGTTTCCACTTAACCTAACTTTAAAAGTTTACTTGTTTAACTTTTACTTTGGCCTCCAAAAAGTAAAAATATTGGTAGTATTGGTGAGAAAATATTACTATTTTTAGCTCCCAAAATCAAAGGTTTTTTAGGCATTATTATTATAAATAATGTTAAATTACATAACAAGCCACCTCCAGATTTTTTTTTAGCCAAATATGTTTATGTCGTTGTCGTAGTCTAATAGTGAAACCCATCTTCTCATAAAGATCCTGTTTACTTTATGAAGCGTGTGCATATGATTTAAAATAATCAAGCTACACAATCCGCCAAGGCTTATCATGAAATAGCCGTCAGATTGTGTAGCTTGATGAGCCAATGCCGACACTTCATAAAGTGATCAGGATTTTTATGAAGAGACGGATTACCAAAAAAGATTACGACGTATATAAACATGGAAACTAAGCATTTAAATTATAAAATACAGGTTAAATTATGGCATTTTTGAAAACAAACAACCCGCTCCCAATTTTTACTTAGAGAAAATAGATTTAGTTTTAAAACCTTCGCAGATTTTCTGTTTTGTCTATTATAAATAAAAATACGACTAATGACGTACAAAAGTAAATCAAGGTTAATTAAAATTAATAAAAAAAATACTTCTTTGCAACTTGGTGACTGGATTTATTTTGGCGTAACCAACTATTATTTTTCAAAAATTCTGAGAATTAGGGCGTTTTTGATGTGACATGAGTCAAATATGTTTACGGTGTAGGTCAGAGCAAAAAACCCTTGATTTTTGTAAGCCAGTATAACCATAATATTTCACTATTATTTATCTAGCAAATGTGCAGAAATCAGACGGATAATTTTAAATTACATAACATCATGAATTTGACATGTTGAGGGTGTAGATCTTGCTAAATGTCCCAATATTTTTGTACAGGGTTTTTCCGTCTATTTTGGAGCACCAACAGAGCTTTTATTTTAGGAGTTAGAAGAAACTTTAAATTATAAAAGTTGAAGTATTTTTACTGAACCGTCAGAATTTGCTATCAGATAAAACAATAGAGCATCGAAAATGTATTTAAAAATACAAAGTTTAATTTTTTTAATTGACACACCCCGTATATTATTATTTTTTGGCTTTCTTACTTTACTCTCATTTAAAAAATAAACATATGTTGTATGTTTCTTTTTACTGTTTAATCAGCATTTCTATTTAAATATTGCATTTTTTAAAAAATATAGATTGCCAAGAAACAAAATTTTGCCTATTTGTAAATCGATTACTGATTTAAATATTTGTTATAATTTAATCTATTAAAAAATGTAGATTGCGGTACAAAATGCGGTAAGTTTTGTTTTGTCCAATGTAGATGTTTTATATATGCAATATTTTTAAGTGAAATTTTTTTTATTTATATATATATATATATATATATATATATATATATATATATATATATATATATATATACATATATATATATATATATATATATATATAATATATTATATACAAATATTATATTATATTAAATATTAAATATATAATAAATATTATAATATATAATTTTATTAAAAATTAAAATTTAAAAAATTTAAATATAAATTATTAAATTATAATAAATATTTAATTTTTAAAATTTATGTCTTTTTTTTATCTTAAAATTTATTAATAAAAAACTTCAATTGTAATTTTAAATTTTTTTTATTTAAAAAAAAACTTTTGCTTCAAAAAAAAGGAATTCGATAAAAACCTTTGTGTCAAAAAAAGGGGTTTTTCTTTAAAATAGATTAGTAAAATTGGGAATTTGCCATAAATAAAATTTAATTTAAATTTTAAAATAAAAATTTTGGTTCTTTAAGTAAAACCCTCACAATTTTTGGAAAAAATTTTTTAATTTAAAAAATTATTTTGCCCTCCGTCAAAGGTATTAAAAAAGAAATTTAAAAAATAAATTGAAATTGAAGCTGAAGGGTTTTTTGGGAACTGTTAAAGTTTTTTAGTGAATTTAAAAAAAAAAAATTTTTTAAAGTAATTACCTTAAAAAAAACAAAATTAAAAAGTTTTAAAAAATAAAAAAAAAGGTTGTTTAAAATTAAAATTAAACAAAAATTAAAGTCCCAGACCCCTTTTACCCTTAAAGGGAAAAAATTCCCCCCGGGGATTATGACGAAAATGGCATTTATTGTTGTCTTTGTCCGGAAATCTGCTTTTCTTTAGCGTAATGCAGACTAACCCAATTAAAGTGATTGTAATTACTATTCGGATCGATTTCCGACATGGAATTGGGTTTCCTTTTTAGAACAATGATACCTTTTCTTTTGTAAGTAGATAAGTAATGTGTATTTAGCGACTGCAATTTCTTTAAAATCAAAAAATATATATATTTCTTACAGAACTCGAGTAATGATCTTTAACGTTTCTTGCAGAAGTCGGATTAAACGAAATTGTAAAAATCTACAGAGTTGGGTAAAATTTTATTATTTGGTAGCTGTTTTAAAAGTTGTTAAGTTATAATGAGATCTATATGACTCTAAAGGTGAAATTTCTAATTTATTTACACAAGTTTAAATAAAAAAGTCGTCACTTATGAATACAATACACGCCGCGCCGTTCAAAATCTGAACTGAAACTGCTAATAAATAAATAAGAATGTTTTGGTGAAGGATATTTTTCTTAAATTAAAAAGTAATAGCAAAAAGGGAAAATTCAGGAACTCTGTAGCATGTACACTGAACAAAAAAATTACCGAAACAATTTTTAATAAACTTCTAAAATATTAGCTTGGTGTTTTTAGACAAAAAGGCTATGTAGCTAAAATTAAAGTTCTTGTGAAAATACATAATTTATATCAGATAAAATTTATTGTAGCTTTGAGATATTGATGTTTTAAATTTAAAATAAAAGTCGTTAATATCTCAAAAACTATAAGAGACATAAAAAATTTATGGAACAAAAAATACAGCTTTCTAAATTGCCTATACGGGTGGTGCGTCGCCAAGCGGAACATAGGAAATCCCATATAAATTTTAAGGGGGTTAATTATTGGCTTCCCTGTACATTTTACAGAAAAAATGTAAGATAATTTTTGAAGAGACTAATCTGACAAACCCTTGCGCAAAGTTTCAAAAAATTTTAATAAGCGAATCATAAATTATTCCATTAAATGTTATTGCAAAATTACCAAATTTTCGGTTCAGGTAAAACCAAACAGGCACCAGCCACCATCCATTACATTTAAAGTAAAAGACACGTTAGCATTATTTTTTTATCAAACCTTTTATTTAATGTAACAATTAAGTTTAACTAATAACAATTATACTATCGATCATTAAAAAAATAATTTTATCATACTAGAATTTAATTAAACCAATAGCAGTATCTCAAATATTTTCAATTTATTTTCCCAATAAGCCTATCTGGTCCATTTCAACCATTAAACGTATTGTCAGTAAATTCGAGTCCAAAGCCATCGCAATAAATAATTGTAAATGTTTAACTCAGAAGATCGAAAATAGATCCGAAAAAAGAGAGAACTGAACCTTTAAAATTTTACTAGGTGTGGAAAAATAAAAGGAAATAAAATACAATAACTTTTTAAAAATAATAGAGAATTACATAAAAACATTAATTAATCAAATGTTCAAACAACCCCCATTAACAGCTAAACAATATCCCAACCGATCATAAAATTAATTTCTAACGTTGCTAAGTTGATATTGCGAAATGTTATTACATTCTAACTAAATAGCGTTTTGTAGCTGGTTTAGATTCTCAAATTTTACACTTTTATAAATAACACTTTTTAAGCGACCCCAAAGGAAGAAGCCATTTGGTAAAGGATCAGGTGACCTGGCTGGCTAAAGTATCCAGTACCGTGGACCAATAATATTGCCGTTAAAAGCATTTTCTAGGTACTCTCTAATCATACGGGCATTATGGGCGGGGCAACCATCCATTTGGTACCAGATCATTTGATCCTTCCGAACAAGTTTTTCTAGGGCGGGTCGAATTTGATTTTAAAATAAGTCCAAATAGGTTTCTGCTGTCAGGTTATAGTCCATAAAAAAGGGTCCAATGATATGGTGTCTGATAATTCACACGAATCCATTTGTTTTTTGGGGATATTGTGTCCGAGTATAAACAAAGCGATGTTCATTTTCTTGGCTGCAATAACGGCAATTCTAAAGATTTGGTCGATTGTTGAGGGTGAAAAATTCCTATCGTTATTTGATCTTTGCATCATTTTAAAACAAAATGCCATTCTTCCCTCTTCATCTCCTTCCTGTAGCTCTTAATGTTTTTCGAATTTATACGAATAATATTTGTGTTTTTTCAAAGTGCGCAATACCGTTGTATGATGTTTATTTACCTCTTGCCCAAGAACCCCCGTACTAACCATTTTGTTTTCCTCCACACCCAGTAGAATATTAGGATCTCTGTTCTCTCTTTCTTCGGCTCTATTTTCGATATCTTGAGTTGAACATTTACAATTATTTATTACGTTACTTTTGGACTCGAACTTACTGACAATACGTTTAATAGTTAAAATGGACGGGATGGGCTTGGGGAATTAAACTGAAAACATTTCAGCTACTGCTCTAAAACTGTTTCCTGCATAAAGCCACTTAATTATGAATACCTTTTCGTCGATTAAATAATTCATATTTTTTTTTCAAATGCCGACTGTCACTTATGTATCGACACTTTTTCTCATGTCAGGGACAATATTCATTTTACTGTTGTATGTTTGGTTTTACCTGAACCGAAAATTTGGAAATTTTCCAATTACATTTAATTGAATATTTCAAGATTCGCTAATTAATCTTTTTTAAAACTTGGCAGATTGGTCTCTTATTTGTGGTAAATTTTGGCAATATCCATTTGATTATACTGTATTAATGAAAAAAGCTAAATAAAAATAAAAATACAGGGTGTCCCAAAAAACTCCCCACCATTTAGGGGTAGACTTTAAGACCAAAAATAAGATAAAAATCACTTATGTTAAAATCTTGAATAATGAAATAAAGCAATTTTCGAAAATTAAATTAAAGGTTCAAATTTAAATTCTTTATTAACTAAGCACATAATAAAACAAAAACATTTAAATTTACAGGCTAAGTGTTCGAAACGTTTTCCATTTTGCTTAAAGCATGCGTGCAAACGGCGAATAAAATTGTTTTCTACACGGCTTATTGTTTCGTTTTTAATTTGTGCTAAAACTCCATAAATGCGAACAATAACATCATCTTCACTGTTAGGTAGGGCATGGTAAACCGTATTTTTCAGATAACCTGAAAGCCAAAATATATTCGGTTGAGATCCAGGAACCTAGGATTGACCTTGACATTCAAAATTTACTATTCTGTCTTTATTAAGGATGACTAGATTTAAATTAATAATTCCAAGTGATATATTTGACTGGCGAAAATTGCCTGATTTCAATATTTAAAATGGCTATAATTTCATAAGGAAGAATTTTTGGAAATTTTGACCTAAGTGATTTTTGTCATATTTTGGTCGTAGAGTCAGGGGTAAAGTCTACCCCTGTATGGTGGGGATTTTTTTTTAACCTTGTATAACCCTTTCCGTCCTACTGGTCGATCCATGTAACCACCTATATTAGAACAGCTAATTTCAGTCCTACTGGTCAGGTAGCCTTACCAAAGTTTATAAATATTGCTCTTAGTGACATCTATTGGGAAAAAATTGACGGCGCTGTCCCGTGCGATGAAGTCTGTATTTCTTGCAGTTGTATTATCGTTTGTTTATGTACTACATGTGTATTTTTTGGCTGTTTGTAAAAGTGAAAAAATTGAGTAAGAATTGAAATGATACGTAAGTATTAGTTTTATAAACTGTAATATTTCATACTTTCTGACACGATTGATCAATTTACCATCTGATTGGGTTTTGTTCCTATAATATGTGGTGGTTTCTTGAAGTAACCACTAGGATTGTAAGCAATAATTTAATTTTTTCTTAAGGAGAGAATAAATGGTCTTTTGCTCAACTTGAGCAAATGGATGATGCGGAGTTCAATGACATATTAGCCGAGATTCCGTCAGACGTAGAGTCCTTAGCCGATGACTACCTGTCAGGAGATGAGGATGATATTGATCAAGTTCTTGATATAAATATGCTCGATGACGAAAATATAAACATGGCTCTACAAAACAATGAGATGGACATAGATAGTGATGATAAACCGCTCTCTGTTATTGCTGAAAGAATTCGTGCCTCTAAAGCTTTCTTCCCTCAAGATGTAGTATGGTCGAAACAGAATTTTTTTCGAGAACCAGTCGTTTTTGATTCAGCAAATTGTGTAAATTTGGAGGAAACGGTTGAACTACCGATAGATATTTTTATAAAATTATTTCCTGATGAGTTATTTGAAACAATTGTATTCCACACAAATTTGTATGCCACTCAAACTCATACGAGTAGAGGAAATAAACCATTTCAACCAACAACCTGCGAAGAAATGAAACTTTTTTGGAGTCAATCTTTTGATGGGGGTAAAAAAGCTACCTAGTTTGAAGGACTATTGGTCTTCTCAAGAAGAAATACGAGATGGTTACATACCAAAAGTTATTTCGCGTGACAGATTTTATTGGCTGCTCGGCCATTTGCATTTTGCAGACAATACATTGCAACCGAAAAGAGGAGAACCAAATTACGACAAATTGTACACACTGGGGCCCCTTTTGTCGACTCTTTCCAGAACATACAAAGAGTGCTTTTCTCCAGGTGAATTCCAAGCTATAGATGAGAGCATGATAAAGTATAAAGGACGATCTTCCATGAAGCAATGCCAGCAAAGCCTACCAAACGTGGGTACAAAGTTGGGGTGAGAGCTGATGATTCAGGCTTTGTCTGTGAATTCCAAATATATACTGGTAAGATTGGTGACTTGTCAGAAAAAGATTTGGGAGGCCGAGTAGTGAAAGACTTGACAAGAGATTTAGAACTTCAAAATTATAGAATTTTTTTGACAACTATTTTTCAAGTGTTCCGTTGCTCAGCTACTTGAAACAAAAAGGAATATATGGTTGTGGACTTTGAGAAAAGGCAAAAAATATTTGCCAAATGACTTTATAGATGATAAAAAACTAGAGCGAAGCCAATATGACTGGAGAATGACAAATGATATGTTGGTATGTCTAAAATGGAAGGACAAAACCCGTTTATTTCTTGTCCAATTACCATAACCCAGAGGATGCAGTCACAATCAATAGAAAGAATAAAGATGGAACTATGTCAGAAGTAAATTGTCCGTCTTTGGTTGTTGATTACAATAAACATATAGGTGCCGTCGATAAGGCGGACATGCTAAAAATGCTACGCTATAGACAGAAAAAGCAAGAAATGGTACCACAGGATACTTTGGCACTTTGTTGATACTACGGTAGTCAACGCATACATTTTGTTTCAAAAACGCAGCAGTGGTTCGATTCTCGATCTGAAGCAGTTTAGGGTAAATGTCTCTTCAGGACTAATTGCATCGGGATGCCTTATCAAGAGAAAAGGTCGAAAATCATTAGAAACCGTAAATCATTATAAAAGTGTTCCCATTGAAAAAAGGATAGATAAATCTGCTCACATGCCCTTATAAGGAACTTTCAGACGATACGCCCTCTGCAGCACAAAAAAGGAAGCTCATAGGAGTATGTGGCGTTGCACGGTTTGTGATGTAGGGTTATGCCTCAGTGAGAAATTGTTTTTTTGCATATCATAGTGCCGATTAGCTTTATGATGTGAAACTATAATGTTTTGTTTTTAGTAAATGTCTTTGTTTGGTGGTCCTACTGGTTTATTTGGGTAACCACCACTTTGTCAAAAAAATACGTGTAATAAAAAAATTTCAAAAATCGTTACATGTTTATTTACATCTTTTCAGTTTGAAATAAGGTTTATGAAGTGAAAATCCTAAAATTATTTAATTCCGGACTCAAAGGGATAAACAATTAATTAAACTTTAAATTTAACACACATAATAGGTAGGTACTCAGTTATGTATCCTAGAGACAAGAAGACAATGATATGTGGGGGATGTAATTGATTTAGAACAAAACTCTGGACAGAACCAATCGACAAAAGCTTTTTTAAAACTTAGTCAGAATATGTGAGATCCAACAAAATTTCCATTGACTGTAAACAACACAAGTCATGCTCATATAACAAAACGTACCAAAGAACATTACGGTCAAAAACGTCAAACTTGCTAGAGAAAACGTCAAATGGCATCTGTCAACATGCAGTGTAGCCCAGGCTCAAGTAGTGCTCTTCGTAAAAATTAAATTATTTCTCGTCTAAATAGTAGTAAGAACCACTATAAGCGTTTTCAAAAGCTCAACTAAATTTTCTCTTTTCCACGAGTGCATAAAGCAGAATAGAGTCAATAGAACACCGTAAATG
>JAHBCN010000574.1:0-169928 GCA_019359885.1 Listronotus oregonensis | reverse complement strand
GCCTCAGATATTTTGCTTTTTTCCCAAAATGGTATTGTTTCACCTTGCAGATTTGGGTTTTCCCTTAAGTTATCCAGGTTTCTCTTTCAAGGGTTCATAAGGGGTGGTTTCTCTAAATTTGAGATTAACGTTTAAGGGTTTTCTTGCAATGCGTTAATTTAGGCCCATCCTGCCAAACCTTCTATCACTGTTTTTATTTAAAAACCCCCAAGACTTGTCTAAGTATTATTATATAAAACGGGTTTTGGGAAAAAATTTTCCCTACTTTATTTTTAAATATGCTTTAAAAAAATTTTTTAAACCCCTAATTTAAATTAATTTTTAATTATTCGTCTTTTTTAAAAAAAATCTAATTTTTAATACTAATAGTCCAATTTCACTTTACAAAGAATCACGAAAGTACGTTAGGCAACACCTAACGATTCGTCTATGACATAGCTTATTACAGGCCCTTAATTGCTTCGCCATTTAAAAAAATTTTTTTTCCCTTTTTTTAATATTGGACCAATCGCCATCAAATGGCTACGTGGAGTAAGTTGTTCCCGGTACCTTGGGGCCCAAACCCCCACTTCTATATCTATCTTTTTTCCCCTTTATCCGTATTAGCCGATCTATGGTCCCGGGTTTTTTGGATAGAATGACTTATCAATAGAATATTAGAACTGTGTATTCTAAAACGTCTTTGCGTAAATCGTAATATATTACGATTTAATAAAAAATCTACCTAATTATACATCCTTCTAACTTAACATGACATACAGCATATGCACCATTTAAACAACAATTTATAGCTTACTATATTGAAATATTAAAAAAATAACTTAGCTTTATACTTATACAACAAAAACCCCACCTTTGCGTAGTAAAACTTTAGCTACCTACTTCGAAAAAGGTAAATTCCATAAAACATGAACACCTAACCCTGTGTATCTAACCGTGTATTCTCTCTTTTTTACTCCAGAGTTTTACATTGAGTTTTCAACTCATTTCACGTTTTTGTTCTTTCTGTTAAAACATTTATGGTTTCTTTTTTGCCTGTAAATGAAGTTTCCTATCTATTCATACCCTATTCCGTTACTTTTTAATAAATTCCCTTGCCTTGTTCTTCGCCCTAGCATCATAAAAAACTGTCCCTAAGGTTGGTCAAAAAAAAAAAATTTTTACCTACCAATTTGTTGGATCCAATGGCTTTTTTAAGGAGTCTAACAGGAAGTAAGCCAATATGTGCAAACCGTTAAAAGGGTGTTATCTCCAAAGACTCTATTAATATTTTAATTATCCTTGGCACAGATTAATTAATTAATGTTTTTTTTAAGCTGAGTTTCCAGTTTGAAAGATTTCTTTAATACATTTTTTCTTGTTGCAAGTTTTTTTGTATGCTATTTTATTCAGAATTTTTCCAGTTTTAACGCCCCGGGAAGCAAAAAAAGGTTTTAATTTTTTGGATGAAAACAACACTTTTCTTATTTGATGTATGCATTAAATAACATACTATATGTTGGAATAACGAAAAGTAGAAATTAGGATACAGAAGGCAAAGATGCCGCTTTGCTTTTATAGTATTAGCAATGTCTAACACCCTTTATATTACATTTTGATATAAAAAGTTTAGACCAAATAAACTAAAAACAGTTAACTCTTTAAATGACTAAGTTACTAACATTTGCTGAGAAGGCCAAAATGACCCAAAAAAAATTTTCAAATTTTAAAAAAAAAAAACTTTAAAAAACCCCCTTTAAAAGGCTTGTTTTTGGGTTTTTTTTTGGCCAAATATGGAGGTCCTAAGAACAATCCTAGGAGTTCAAAAAAAATCAAACAATAAAACTACACTTTTTTACCTTTTTTGTGTTACTTGTTATTTTGCAACAAGCATAATTTATTTTTCAATTTTTAACCAATACTACTATCTTGTGGAAATTTAAATGTAAAAATTTTCTTTATCTCTACAATTTTTCTTTACAAGTTGTTAGCGGTACATTTAAAAGAAATGCATTTTTTTACGCTTTATAAAGTTTACAAATATTTTGGACCTTTCTGAAAAAGAGCATATTCTGATTGTTATTTACATTAATCTAAAGAAATTCCAGCAAAACATGCCTGCCTCCTTGTACCGGGTGTTCAAGTAAGAAAGGACGCCGGCTGTATCTCGGAACTATGTCTCGCATATCGTTGGGAAAAAATTATTTTCAGTAAAAATAGTCAAGAGAAATAGCTGGAAATTATTTGTAAGTTTCTAGAACTACCGCGAGATGGCGCAACCGTAACGGTAAATGAAAAAAATATTTTTCTCCAAAATTAGCTAGTTTAAGGTACAATTTTAATAACATCAGCGCAAACTTTAACCAATTTTGCATCAATATGGTTAATATTGTCGTTTTTTTTTTAAATTATAAGGGTGGGGGAAAAAAAAGATTTAAATTAAAAGAAAAATTTAAATATTTTTAAAAACTTTTAAAAAAAAGAAAATTAAAATTTAAATTTGGAAATTTAAAAAGGAAAAAATTTTTAAGGTTCTTTTTGTTTACCAAACCCAGAAGGGGGGTTTTTAGGGAAAACTCCGGCGGTTTTAAAAATTTTTTGCAAAGTTTAAATAAAGAAAAAAAATATTTTTTAAATTTTAGGTTTAAAAAAAAAGGAAAAAATACCTACCTTTTCGCAAACCGGTTTTAAAAAAAAATTTTTTTTAAAAGGTTTAAAAAACTGGGGGTTTTTGTGACAAAATTAAATATTTTTAATTTAAAAAGTTTTTTTTAAAAATTAAAAAAATTTTTACCCCTTTAAAAGAAAAAAATTAAAAATAAAACTACTTAAATTTGGTTAATTTTAACCAAAAAATTTAAAGGGGATTTAAAAAGAAACCCCCTCGGGAAAATATTAAAAAATTCCTGAAAATTCCCCTTTTTTATCCCTTTTTTGACCCTTTTGCTTGGGGGAAAAAATTATAGGAAAAATTTAAAGCCTTTTTCTGGATGGGCCACAAATTTACTTGGAAAGCCTTTTACCCAATTTTGCAAAATTATTGTTTGGTTTTTTTACACGGGATTCCCTTTAATTTCGATCCTTTTTAAAAGCCCCAGTTTAAAATAAAAGAATTTTAAAACATGGGAATTTTTAATTATTTTTCCCCGGTGGTCTTTGGGGAAACGAAAAACCTTTCTTTCTTTTGGGGAATCTTTTGGAAGGGGAATAGAAAGGCAAAAATTTAAGAGTTGGCGTTTCCCCCCTTTTCCTAAACCCTTGGAAATCCTAAAATATCCCATTTAAAAATTTTTTTCCCCTTCCCGTTAAACAGTTTTATTTTCGAAAATTCCAATTTTTTAAAAAATGGCCAAAAAATTTTCCCAAATTTGTGTTGGAAAAATGGTTTTTGAATTCAAAACCCTGATAAAAATTTTGGGGACCAAAAGGGGCCAAAAAAGTTGGGGGAAAAAAAGGGGCCCCTTTTTCAATGGGGTTCGTATTTTTTTAAAAAAGAAAATTTTTGAAAAAATTCCCCTTGGGGAAAAAAAAGGGGGGTTGGGAAAATTTTTTTTTTTCCTTTTAAATTGATGGAGAAAGGTTAAAAGGTACTGGTTTAAAAAGGAGTTGTCGTGTTGCCTAGGGGGGATTGAAATTTTTTTTTATTAAAATTTAAATTTTAAAAATTTTTTTTACCTTTTCCAACCCCCAAAATTGCGGCCCAAAAATTTTTGGAATAAATTTAATTTGATTAAGCCATGGTAGATTTGCGGCCTAAACGGAAAAGTTTACTGTTTCTACTATTAGTGATTTATCACGTCTCAAATATAATTGGGAAAAATAAAAAGCCTCTTTAACTAACCAGAACTAACCATGACCGACCAAAACTGAGAGCTTTTAAATTGGCCTAAATTATCCCTACGTAGAAATTATTAACAAAATTTTAGTAATTTTCAATAAGGTATTTATCATGTCTGAAATATAAATGGGGAAAATAAAAAGCCGCTTTAACTAACAACGACCGACCAGAATTGAGGATTTTGAATTTGTCTAAATTATTAATCCCTTCGTAGAAGTTATTACCAAAATTTTAATAATTTGTATAATTCCCTCTGAATAAATGTTCGTTCCATACTATCCTAATTTAATGTTGCTTACTTAAGGACGCATTGCATTATGATAAAAAATGTTTCTTTTTAAAATGTATTTCTTATTCTTTCGCGAAGGGGTATTTAATAGTGTCCGACCGAAATTTCGGTTTTGGTTTCGGTTTCGGCCGAGTTTCGGGCAAAAATCAAGTTTCGGCGGCAGTTTCGGTTTCGGCCAAAATAGGCCGAAACTTTTGCCGAAACCGAAACTGATTTCGGAAGTCCTTGGAACCAAGAGTGTAATAGTAATTTTAATAATTATTATTTTTATATAAAAGGTACCTAAAAGATAAAATTAAAATAAATGATTACAACAAAATTAATATACTGTGTTTCCATTTCATGTTCTAATTAGTGAGGAATAATCGGTAAAATACACCAAATTTCAGTATTTTAAGGAATTTTATACTTGACCACGTGAGTTTCGGTTTCGGTTTCGATTTCGGCCGAAACTGAAGCCACGGCCGAATATTCGGTTTCGGTTTCGGCCGAAAAACTAGTTTCGGTCGGACTCTAGTATTTAATTAAAAATAGCTCTTATATTAAAAATTTTGGCGAACTCAGGGCCTTTGAATTTGTCTAAATAATTATTACGGTCCACAACAATTCCATCCTATTTGGCTCAAAACAGGTAATCATTTATTACCTGAAAGTTTTATTACAGGCTAACCCTTATTTTTAATCCGCAATCCGGCTATTATTTTTACCTACCTGATGATTTGGTCCGCAATCGACCTGTTCTCCCCGCGAAGATACATCTGTTAAACTTGATAGGGCTTTATGGCGCGCACATTGTGTATTTGTCTTATTTTTATTTATATTTTACTAATAAAATGCTTTTAAACCAATTTTTTTTTGTTTAAAGATTTTTTTAAAGTTTTGCCTTTAGTAATTGTTCATTACTTTAAACACTTGCTAAAGGCGCCCAAATGATGTCATTTATATTTAAATAAAAAACGTTTGAAATCTCTAATATTTATTGAAAAAAAAATCAAATGTCCAAGTTCCTTATTCTGGATTCTACCCAAATTGCAAATTTGTTCATTTTTTCAAACGAAAATGGATTGCAAAATTATTGTGCCAAAAAATATTAAACAAATTTTAACAATCTTTGGCATAATGTCTGACCGTAAATAGCATAAAGTTTTTTTGGTCAAATGTGAAGGAGCTTATAAAATCTAAGAATGCAAAAAATCCACGCGAAAAACTTTATTTTTTTGCGTTTTTTGTTTATAACTATTTTGCAACAAGCATAATAAATTTTGCAATTTCTGGCCAATCCTAACTTATAGAAAATTTAGTTACAAAACTTTTCCTTTTAATTTATTTTCTCAACGACCAATACTTACCAAGTTATGAGCGACTAATGTAAAAAAAGTGTGTTTTTTTACACTTTGTCTATTTAACAAATGTTCCAGACGTTTCTAAAAGGGAGCATATCTTTTTTGTTATCTACATGTTTCTGAAGAGTTTCTAGCAAAAACATACCTACCACCTCGTACATTCAACAACTCTTGTTGGCTGGGCTAAAATAGAAATAATTATCTATTTTTTATATACTTTATAATGGCACTGTTCCTGACAAAACATCAAATTTTACTTTAAAAATACGCTTTTGATTTATTTCTACTTTTATAGTACTTTCACTGTGATAGTTTTATGTATATTCCTAAGCCTCTAAGTAATAAAAATAAATGTTTATATGTCTGTTTTAAGTTCTAAACAATATTACAGTCGGTACAAAGCAATAAAACCACTTGTATATTTACATAACTATCATCATTAGAATTTCCTATGATGCCCAATTACAAGCCCTTTTTACCCGCAGAAATGACGTCACAAAGGGTGACAATATTGTTAAACTCTACAGCCTGACAAGGTAAAGGAGGACTTGGAATTTTAATGAAAATCACAGGCTTTATGAGCGCCCTATTTTGGGCAGTGAGCTGTTTACTAAAACACTATTGAGTTTAGTTAGATTGGCAAATCGAACAAAATCGAGAGAAAGTTTCTCGGAAGCTGATAAAAATTTGTTTAATGGTAATTAGGGTAATTCCTGGAAAATGCCATTTAGTTTAAATGGCGTTAAGCGGATAGGATAACAAACATATATATTCGTCAATAAATAAATATTTTTGAATAGTGCTGTAAACTTTATTTAAATAAGCTCTTAATTATGACTAGTAACAATTGATTAGTATTTAGTAATGAACCGGATAATTTAGAACCTAATAAAGTGATAATAGGGAGTTTACGAGCCCTTTATATTACGTTCCCCTATTATTTTTGTTTTCTTTATTCTGGCTAATCACAGTGTAAATTAAGTAAAATGATGGGTTTTTAAACCGGGTGAAAATAATGTTGGATTTAATCAACTCTGACAATTTAACCTGAACCTATACAGGGTGTCCCAGAAGTAATGGGACCCAGAGTAACAGCAGGTTCCTTAGATCGAAATACTGCAATTACCGTAAACTTGCCTTATCCCAAAGTTGATAACTAAAATACAGGGTATTAAACTTTTAATTTTGTTTTTGTTTTTCCGTAATAATTTCTTAATTAAATGACATAGCGGCACAAAATTAGGGATTTGGGGGTTCTTGTTTTAGATGGCATATTTTTTTAAGCTTAGTATATTGACCTGTTTATTAAAAAAGAAGTTACTATAATTTCCGCTCTGCCAAAAATGTATACTTCATTTAGGTCTCCAAGAGCACTGTTTTCGAGATTAACGCATTTTAAAGGACCCCGCAATTTTCCTATAAAAAATAGGTTTCGGCCAATTGTTTTCAAACTTGCAAAGTAATAGTTTTCAGCACGCTGATCAAAAGTCTTAAAAGGCCTTTTCTTTGTATTTATTTTGGCACCTACTTCGCAAAATATTAATAAAAATAAAGGAAAACTTTATCGTAATATTCCTTACGGCTTTAAGTTTATAATAGTTTTAAATAAATATAAACAGCGCAAAAAAAGGGAATTTAAACTGTAAACTAGAATTTTAAATGTTTTCAAACAGCCGTAGTCTACGATGACCCTAGTTTTACAGTTTATTTTTTTTACTTCTGTAGTCTTATGTACTTAAAAAGTAACCACACCAATAAGTTTTTCGTAAAGTATATGGGGTATCCCGAACTTGGCAATAAATAGTTCTAGTTTGTTTAATTTTTTAGGTGTTAAAAGGTTGTTTTTTATTTTTTAAAACATTTAATAATAGAGCTCATGTATTGGATGAAGCCCAGACAACTATTGCCCAAATTTTTTTAATTGTAAATTTAAAAATAATAATTAAGCTAGAAAGAGATATGCTACTAGAAAAATAATATATTTTTAATATAAAGGGTGCTTCTTTTATGGGAAAAAAATTCACAGGCAGGCCCCTTGGATAAAAATATGAAAAAAGTTCCTATAAACATATGTATGTCCCAAACTTTTTAACTTTTAGACTATATGGCGGTATAGTTTTAAGAAAAAAAATATTTTATTTTATAAATCGGGATAAACGTATAAAATTTGAAATACAGGTTTTTATATGTTTTAAAACTTTTATACAATATTTTTAGTCATTCGCTACCATATTTTTTTTTTGTTTTTTAATCTGCAGATTTCAATGTATTTTTTGTCTGTATCATTTTCTGAGGTTAAAAAATTACCATTTAAGAAATAGTTTATGAAGGCTTTACTAAGTTAGAAACTTTTTTATCTTATGCATTTTGTTCCGTTTTCGAGTAAAATAATTAAATACATATCTGCAATACGAAGTCAGCAGAATAAATAAGCGATATAAAATAAAACAATAACAAAAATATTGATTGTTGCACATTTCGTCCCTTTTATAGAGAAGCAGGTAATTATAATTTATAATATTGTTGTAAAAGAGCCTTGGAAAATATTAACCATAATCCCAAATGTCATGTGTTTATATTTATCCACATTTGTAAAATAAAATATTTTTATTTTTATTTTTAAACATTTTCCGCCCTGTAGTTTAAAAGTTTATCTGGTATTTTTATCCAAGAAGCCCGTCTTTTCGCAACATTTAAGAAACGCCCTGTATAAAAAAAGCCACAAAAATAGGGAACATATTTATAATTATAAGTATAGATTAACCTATTTTTTTATTAAAAAAAAGCCAAAACTTTTCAAATTAAATTATAAAACTTGTCAAATAAACTTAAATATGACCTAATATGTTTATTTAAATCTTTGTTTCCAAAATAGAAATAAAACATTTTTCCATTAATTTTTTGACCAGGTTTTTTTTTAATTAATTTATCCCAAAATAAATAGATCCCATCGCTATCGACTTAAACATCCTGTCTTTTATATTAAAAAAACTGTGAAATGTTATAATTTATTGCAAAAAATAAATAACAAATTTGAAGAAATATTTTTGCCCCAACCAAAATTTTATTGGGTCCAAAAATTGTGATTTTACTAATTTAAAATATCTAGCAGATTTTTCTTAAACTGTTTCAGAAGTATCGAACAATAATTATTTTTGGGGGCTTCTTAAAGAAGGCTTTAGCTCCCCAACAAAGCATTTCTAAGGTGATGTCGTTTTACTTAAGTTTTTAAGATTAATTATTTTCCACTGGCAATGGCAAAACGGTTTATTTATCAAAAAATATTTAAAAGTAAAAAACATTCAATATTTCAAATAACCAGGCAAAAACATTTAAAATGTCATAACTTTCATACCATCTAAAAACATTTATTTCTTAAAATTCTGAACTCTGTCTGCCTGCCAATAGGTGAAATTAAAGATATAATAAAGTTTATTTATTTTAACGTCAGGAGATTGTCATAAAGTTTTAAACCCTTTTTTCCGGACGTACTGTATAATCATTTTGCTAATTTCTACCCATTAATTACATTTTTATCTCTTTACGGACCTGTCTTGTGCAGGTAGCGTTAACACAGTCCGTTCCAGCTATCCTTGCTTGTTGGGTCGGATTTCTGTCATAACACAGGCATTTAAAGTTTGTGCGTGAATAATTCTATTCAAATAGAGAATTTTTTTATTATTTGATTTTTCGGAAATCTACTCTTCTTATGTATAAAACTTCTAATTTTTAAATATAACACAGTGTGCCCGCGTACCGGTGCTTTATTTAAACGCGCACGTGTTTCGTTAATGACGTCAGCTCTGCAATCAATATAAGACGATTTCGCCACGTTTTGGTTGGTAAAATAACTGGTTAACCATTCGGTATCTTCTGGGTCATAAAAATGACGTACCTTACCAATTTAAGGAATTTGTTTGGTTTTGTCATTGGTCAGCTGATAGCTAAGTGTGTAAACAAAATTTAACTTCTAATCATTTTCTAACCTCTTAATAACAATGAGCAGATCTCATCGTTCTTAAAGAACGTCAATGATGATTATTAATTAGGAACTAATGTCATAACTTTCTCATAACTTTTTTTATTGGCACTCATTTCAACAAATTGATAAAAAAATAAATGAACAAATAATCAAAATAGCTAGCCAATCGCCTTCCAATTAAACAAAGATGCAAGCTACCAAAATCAACTAACCGTGCCTCAAGCTTGGTATTTGATTTGACAGACCAAAATAGATACCTAAAGTTTGTGACGTCATCGTTTTTCGTCAGAAATCGGTTGGTACATTTTTTGTTAAAACTTCAATTAAATACCTACCAAAACGAGTGTCGAAATCGTCTATAGTGTTGTGTTTATAGTTGATTAGGAAGCAGTGCACGTTTTAAAAGGTAAATTCTTTTATTATAAATAGTTGCTTTTTATTTAAATTTAGTATATGTGGTTAATTTTGTCTAGATGCATTTGAACTTGGTAAAAATAATGGTTTGGAAAGCTTTTATGCTTTTAAAATGTCAATAATGCCATATTAGATATGGCAGCTTTCATACAGATCCGTATTTTGGGTAAAATTTTACTTACGGACATAACGACGATTTTATAATTTTTTGCATACAGGGTTTTTGGGCGCTGATCACGAATCTAAAATCAGATTTTTCCGGCAACGTTTGGATCTTGAGTTATGAGGCCTCCAACCAGACTAGCCTCCCTTCTTAAAAATTATTACCATCAAATGGGACCATACACTAATTAGGCACTTATATATTACATGAATACACTTAAATTCAAAATATTTTATTGTCTATTTTTAGTAAAAACCACCTCAAATGAATCCAGTTTTATTTACCTTATCAGTACATACCTATATGATGTATAACTGGTTGCCTAACTCACAATTAAGTTCTGAAAAAAAACTGGATTATTTGAGGTGCTTTTTACTAAAAATAAGCAATAAACTTTTGTAAATTTCAGTGTATTCTTTAATATAAAAGGGCCCAATCAGTGTATGTTCCCTTTTGATAATAATTAGTTTCAAGAAAAAAGAATTTTGGAAAAATGTTTATTTTAAGGTTAGTCCACTTGGAGGCTTCATAACTAAAAAACCAAAGGTTGCCGGAAAAAACTGATTTAAAATTTCAAAACGGTCAATTTTTCTAGCATCTACTTGCCGCTCGGTAGTGCGAGAGAAAAATAAGAATAGGTCTATAAGCTTTCTCTCACACGCTTGTTCTGTTTGGTCGGCCAACCAATCAGCACGCAGAGCGCAGTATATACCCCTCCCCACCGACCAATCAAAACAAGCGTGCGAGAGAGAAAGGTTATAGTCTTATTCCTCTTTCCCTCTCCTACGCTTGTTCGCACTGCCTAGCGGCAACGCTACCTTTAGTAGGTATAGGCTCGAAGGGTCAAATTAACAAAATTTACAGGGGACCTTAGAAAAGTCCGCATTACATCAGAATTTTTTTGTATTATTTAATGTAAATAAAATTGGATATTAGTTTGTTTTAAATTTAAAAAAAAAACATGCAGACTCGCTCACTTAAATAACACCAGTAATTTTTTTTTCAAAAATGTGTTAAAAATTGCCTTATTTGAGACAGTTTTAAGTAAGCCCAAAAAAAGTTTGAGCTACGCACGATGAAGTCGATATTTTCACTATTTTTTTAGTTAGTTTCTTCGCTTTTTGAACATATCAAAATTAGGATTCAATGTTTTTAACATATGTAGGTAGGTAGGTAGGTTTAAAGTGAGTGGACTTTTTACGCCCTCCACTGCGACCGCTCGGTCTATTGTGGATCACACCTTTTTATATTCCTCCCAATAGAATCGGACTTCTAATAAATCCGATACCACATTGGGAGATAGTTCTTACATCTCCTCTTACTCGTGTCGCTACCGGACACGAGCACAATGTGTTCTGATGTGTCCTGGTGTCTCTGTCTCCTGGAGAGTATGACAGAGCAGACGATTAGATCCATCATGTCCTCCTCTCCCGGTCTAGTGACGGGTAGCTACCAGGTCCTTGTTACAGGAACCAGATGTTCTTTCTGAGGCCGCATCTCCGGTCTTCTGAGGCCGCATCTCCGGCCTTATCCTATGAAAACGGCCCTATCCGCTTTCTGTTTAAGCCAGGGACCCTTTTTCCTATAAAGGCGGTTCTGTCCGCCTTCTGTTTGGGTTCAGAGATCCTTTCCTAAGCACCTTTTTGTTCGGGATGGATTAGCACTTCCCCGTGAAACAGGCGCCGGTGACTTCAGGGGCACCTTACGAAACGGATTCACCCGTTTCGGTTGACGCACCTTTGTCTGCTTGTGACCTTGAGTGGCACCTCTTGAAATTGATTTATCCGTTTCGGTCAGCGCACCTTTCTTACTTATTTCCTATGAAAGCGGTTCTGTCCGCTTTCTGTTTGGAGCTAGGGAAGTAATAGTCCACCACGGCAGAGCCCCGCAGTAAGGCTAGATACTCTGAAAGGTCGCCCTGTATCTCAGAGGCACCGTTGGGGAACACCTGTTTAAGGCACAGGATGTCATTCACTCATCAGCATGGTATGCTAACACCTTGAGTTAAAGCCTTGTGTTCATCTTAGCTTCGGATCCCGTTGCATACATATGTGATGCAAGTTGAAATACCTTTTGATTTTTACAAATAAACACCATTATTACATTGTTTTAAATAGTTATATAGTTATGTATCAAAACATCAGAATGTTGCCAATAATAATACAAGAGTCACAGTTTGTGACAATGACTGCTATGAAAACCTAAAACATACACCATACATTAAGTTCTTATTGGCATCGGAATCTTTAAAATACTATATTATATACCTATGAGAGCAAATGAATTTACTTCTTTTTGTTAAAGTTAAATAAGCAAATTAACTTCTGGTTGTTCTCATGATGTATAGTTTTCTATTAGCATATAAAATATTTTTTTGATTTTAGGAGTTCCAAATCAAAAATGTCTAATAGTAACGATTTGGATCCTCATCTTATAAAATGCATAGGTTTGCTCTACGAAAGCAGAAAACTAAAAAAAGGGGATCCTGTGCCACTACAATATGTCCTGGAGGAATCCATTTTTCAAAAATTTGGGGTTGTAAAAGACTATACGGATTTCTTTCAAAGTCAGTTACCGCCTAGAGAAACTGAGGAACCCACTACTACTGCTAGTATATATGATGATAAAGGTATGAAGAGTATTACATTTTATCACATTCATACAAATTACACCAAGATAGATAATTAATTTAAACGTTTTACGTAGTCGATTTCAAAAGTTTTTGACCTAACTAACTTCTTATTGTGAAAATAGGATCAAGCCCTACACAGCACGAGACCCAACATTTGTAATTGCTATACTTTAATGTCACATTGATAAAATCAATAATCACAATAAACAATAAATCACAATAAGCATAAGAAAAATATAGATATTTTTAATTAGAGTAGATAATAGTCACATTTAATTATTGTTTATGGTTATATAAACATAAATTTAAAACTAAAACATTAAACGAGAATAAATCACCTGGCCTTACAGATGATCTAAACTAGGAAACATATTTTATTATTAAAAAAAAAAAATTATCAACATTTTTTTAAATTTTTCTTCTATTGTATACTATTTTACACTTTTTTAAGTAAGCGCTCTTTTGGAAGGTGTATTTTAGGATTACGTAGGTTTAACAAAATGTGTGCCTTGCTTTTACTGTTTGGGTATTACAGAAATAAGTACTCATCAGAGGCTAGACTATGGTGTTGAATAGGGAAAAAAACCTCAATTTTGTAAAATTCTCAAGAAATTTTGTTAACTGATTTTAACGAAAAAAACACCGTTGAAAAGGCAACGTATTACGTAGCTTTACTACACCGTCTACTTGACGCTTATTTTTACCTTTAATTTACTTTATTCTGACAACTGAGACCGCCCAACTAAATTAAAATGTAATGGTAATTGTTAACGGTAGTATTTTTTAATTATTCTCTTGTTTTTGAATTAAAATTTGTTTACTATAAATTATTTTTTTTAGGAAATAATTCTGACAACGACTTAGAACTAGACCTATTTAAAGATGACCTTAGTTGTGTTGTTTGTAACAAAATGGATGTAGGCGCCAGAAACAGACTATTGGAATGTAGCGACTGCCACGCCCTCTACCACCAAGAATGTCATAGACCTGTTGTTACAGATGACGACATGATGGACACTTGGACGTGTTCGAATTGTAAAAGCATCAGGTAATACTCATTTATTTTACTTTTTATGTTATACTTGGTAACAGTAAATAAAGGATGTTTATTATGGTTGATAGGACTAACTCGAGCGCCTTACTTACAATCGAATGGGTAATTAGAAACTGTTTTAAAAAAGTGCAAATTTTAAAGAACTAAAATTACTTAATTAAAAATATCCCCAAATATCGTTATTTTTGGGGATTTTTTTACAGCGTTCTCTGGTTTCCTTTAAGAATAGATTTAAATGAAAGGACAATGTCATGAAATATTGAAAGAAAACACGTTTTTTTTAATTTATGTAAAATCGTTAACACTTTCAAAACTTGCATTTAGATTTGTCGTCCAGTTTCTAAAATCTTTTATTTTTTATATTAGTTCGTAAAATCACAACACAAGACACGAATTTTGGACACACCTACAAAGGCTCGACATTTTAAAGTAAAAAATTTTCAAGGCATAATTAAAAAATATTTAATAAAATGGTTATATTGTACAGATAGTGATAACACAAAACAAGGTTAATATTTTTAAAATTTATTCTCTTAGTTATCAGAGTTGTTTTTTTTTCAGTTCCAAGAAACTAAAATCTTCAGAAAAAGATCATGGCTCTAAGAGTTCTTCAAGTTCCAAATCTGATAGTAGCCATAGACACAGCAGCAGTTCTCATAAATCGTCCAGGTAATATATTATCATTTAATTTAAATACACGGGGTTTTACGGAAAATTGTTTAATATTAAATTGTCCTGGTGTAAAACTGTGTTAAATAAAAATTGTTAAAAAGGGCGGACCATTATTATTTATTGACATAATGAGTCTCAAAATTGTAACTGGAAATAGAAAAAAATACCATACCCACCAATAACTTGCCAGTATTAGATTTTTAAAAACTTTTAACCCCAAGTTCTCGCCTTGTTATGTTAGTATTAGACACAACTGGGGCTGGTGGTAGGCTCAAATGACATTTTAAAGGAAAAAATATGACAATATCGCCGAAGTTTACTACTTTTACCATTAGATAATTAAAAATCCAATTTATATTAGGTGCTTTAAAATAAACTTGTATCTTATAATCCACACAATTTTAGACCAGTGATGAAATGAGAAGTTTAATCACTAATAATAAATACCAAACTACAAGTAACCATTACATAACCAAATTTCGTTTTAACATGATCTCTAGTTAACAAACAAAACAAGGTATGCAAGCCGAAATTCATTATTTATAAATTTATTAAATTAACAATTTATTTTAGTTCAACCTGTGCTAACACTGAATTAATTATAACTTATTTACACTTTATCGCCAAATAATTTACACCGCTTTATTTCGAAAAAATCATTTATTATTTATTCACTTAAATCGTAAATTAATAAATATTTTATTACTATATAAAAAACATGTTTAACTCAAAATTATCATTACGGAATAAAATGGTAAAAGTTTAGTCCACCCCGTGTAAACAAGGCTATTGTTGAATGCTACTTTCGATTATGTTTACACCTGTGTTACTAGTAATGAGTTGTACTATTAAAATTAGAATTTTATAATTTAAAAATTAATTTATACATTTGTCAAAAGAATATTAAAGAGTTAACCATAATCTTTCATGAAGATTAATTAACGAAGTATAATGCTTTGGAAATCTTAATTTGCGATTGTTCCATTATTGACCTTTTTTTATTAACATGACAGATAATAAGACTTTAGCAGTAAATATGTTTCAAAATCATACTTTGTCCATTATTATCTTCATCAAGGTAAGACATATTTTGGTACTTCATAAGTAAATAACTTACAAATATCATATTCATATATATATATATATATATATATATATATATATATATATATATATATATATATATATATATATATATATATATATATATATATATATATATATATATATATATATATATATATATATATATATATATATATATTATATTATATATATATATATATATATATTTATTTATTTGCTTTAAATTATTATTATAATACATTATAAAATATAAAATATTACTATATTTTATACGTTCTTAGGAGCTTCTACATGGTTGGGAAGCAAGTTAATGACTTTGCAATGATTAACCTTATTAAAAGTCACTTTGCAAAAAACTTTAAAGTGCTTACTTTTCGCAAAGTGTAGCCATCTTATTTTTAACCACGACATTGTATCTTTTCTTTCATTTTTTTCCACATACCTCATATTCTTGTTATAGTTTTGGGAAAATATTTGTCCATTTTATTTCATGCTCCTCATAAGGTTTTCAAGTGCGGCATGTTTTATTATTGTTTACCAGTTACATATGTTATACGGTCTTTAGAATACTATTTTTCAACCAAAGTCACAGAGATTTAGCAAAAACAAAATATCCCGAAACCATAAATTTAGGACAACAGGCTTTCCCGCGATGACTTACCGTTTCATGTAAGATCAGCGAAGTTAAGCAACAGTGGGCACAGTAAGTAACTGTATGGGTAACGGCCAGTAAACACTAAGTGCTGGGTGTTGTTTGTTTTTAATTTAGTGACTTAGTCTTATATATTTAAAGATTCAAATTCTCCTCACAATTCAATAGCAGTTTATTTTATAATAAACACTTTAAATATTTTTTAAAAAGAATTATTTACTATTCGATGAAGTCATCTTCGTCATCGTTACATATATTAGGCATAATTATCATGTTTTGATTTATGACACAAAAAACAAAAATTACCTAATTTAAAACAATAATAATTTTAAAAAATAGTTTTACCCTTTGTGAAATCTGATTTTGCCTAATCTTGATGATAGAGTTTGAAATAATATGTTTTTATTTTTTTGTTTAGATCCGATGAGAAAAAATCTAGTTCAAGCAAGAGCAGCAAAAGTTCCTCCTCGAAATACTATTCAGAAAAAAGAAAGCACGACTGACCTTCAGACTGACAAAAAGTTAAAAACCAAACAATTAAACTTAGACTTAAGTTATCAGGGATTGATGTGGTAAAGAAGGAAGTTAAGTTATAGTTATGTATGCAGTTCTATCTTTTCTATTAGTTTTTTTGATGTTGCCCAAGTAATAGTGAGAGAAAAAAACCGTTGGATTTTTCTACAATTTTAATGTCCTAGGGGCCATTTTTTACAAGCTGTATGTTATTATATACAGGGTGATTAGGCATACGGCCGTAACAGGTGATAATCTATTTCTAAAAATATTTTGGCCAGTGCAGCGTTGCCGGATCTACCCTAAACCAATTTTATTACATATTTAGATCCTACACAAAATTCTAAGTAATTTTTGTTAACATTTACCTATACCTATCTTTTACCGTTTTTGAGAAAAAAATATTTACTATGTTTTTTTTAGAAACATCACCATGTCAAAAAAGGTTTATTATTTACGTGACTACGAACTGGATACTAGAAATTTGTTTTGGGGTTAGACAATGCATTTACCTAAAAGATCTACATGCTATAATAGCGATATATTTTACGGATGTCCCAAGAAATTTGCATTTTTACCGAAATTTAATAATGGTGAAAACTCAATTTTTTGAAATACAACATATTGTATTTTATTCAATATTTGAATAGACCAACAATTTACCAACAAAATGTCCATACATGTTTCTATACCCATCTGGCACCGTTCTTTAAATACAAGTGAATTTTAATTTTTTCCGTGAATTTTAAATACCATCCACAACAAACCCCACCTGACAACAACTATTGTTGTCAGGACAATTTGAAATAGAAACTTCCATGACCTACTTAGGTAAATTGTAAAATTGTATTTATATTATATTATATTATTATATAATATGTAAATTAAAATTCGTTTGTATTTAAAAATGGTGGCAGATGGGTATAAAAACATGTATGGACATTTTGTAGGTAAATTGTTGGTCTGTTCTAAAATGGGATAAAATACAGTATGTTGTATTAAAAAAAATAGTTTTAACCATTATTAAATTTCGGTAAAAATGCAAAATTTTTGGGACACCCTATAAAACATATCGCTACTATAGCATGTAGATCTTTTAGGTGCATCCATTGTCTAACCCAAAAATAATTTCTAGTATCCAGTTCGGTTAGGCACGTAAATATTAAACCGTTTTTAACATGGTGATGTTCCTAAGAAAACATGGTAATTAATTATTTTCTCTAAAGCGGTAGGAGATAGGTATAGGTAGATGTAAGCAAAAATTACTTAGAATTTTGTGTAGGATCCGAATATGTAATAATATTTAGGGTGTTCCATTTAAAATTACAATGTTGCCATTGGTTTCGGGTAGATCCGGCAACGCTGCACTGGCCAAAATATTTTTAAAAGATAGAATATCACCTATTATGGCCGTATGCCAAATTTCAGAAATTCTTATTTTAGTTCTGCAGAACTTTCAATAGGACACTCAACGTGAATCACCCCGGATAGTATATAAACTGTAAATATGTGATAGTGTATTTACAAACACATTCCTAATTAAAATCTAATATAGTTTTTAAGGCGAAATTGCATTACGTGAAACTTCCTTGCGCATTCTCGCGCAATTCTCGCAGTGTTTAAACTTGTCTAAACCCCTGAGACACAATGCGCGAGGACGATGCAGGGCGCAGTGGGTTTTTAGTCCGCATTACAGGTGTTTGCTACCTCGCGCCGTATAAATTGGCTTCGCGATAAACCAAGAGCAGTCAATTCGATTAAAATATATAAAAACCTCTTATCTTTTCTTGTTAATTTGCGCATCAGACTCGCGGGCGTTTCGGTGTCGTGAAACAAGGCCCATGAACTAAAATTTAACGAATCGGTAATTAATTTCTCAGATAACAAAAACAAAACCATACAGTATAAACAATAATACAAAGAATGTTGTTTATAAGGTCCCATATCAATGTAATAAATTTTACATAGCTTAAACTTCCAGAACATTTGCCAAAGGCATAAAAGAGCATCAGACATATAATAAGAACACAAAATTTTACAAATCTATTAGCATGCTTTTGTTAATTATCACAGATCAAACTGAAATGCCCTTAAAAGTGCAATAATGTTATTAACTATAGGTAATTGTATGGCCTTAATATCTGTTAATTTAAATTGCATTAGTTCCTTTGCTTAATGAGGCAATTTGAGAAAAACTTAAAATTAAGTTACTTAATAACTTTATATTTTTAAAAATAATAAATGTTATAACAGATTAATATGTCATTTATTACATTACGTTATAAATAGTTGACAAAAAGCTCTCAGAATGTCTAATTTTTTGTATAAAAATTATTAATATAATTTGAATTTTAATATTAAGTGTCAGTAAATTATTAAGAATAATTTTATCTAAAAACTGCGATAGACTTGCCACCGAAACGTTGATAGGTGAATATAAGGAATTTTTTGGTGTTTTTTCTTTATTTTGTTTTAAGAAATCCGTAAGTTTACAGAGGTCAATAATTTCTGGTCACATACAGATCTACACAAGGTATATGAGCGTTATGTTTGATTGGTATTTTGCAGTAATGTTTTAAAGTATGATTTTTATTACTTTTTTAAAAATATGCAAAGCTTTGTTTTTGTCATTGGCACTTGTAGGTATTGTATTTATGTTGCAAATTATCTTAGGGTTGTCATCAACTAAAGTGCCGACGCCGAACACTTTTAAAACCCCGGTCAATTATGTAAAATTTGTTTTTTTGTCTTACATCCCTGTAAAAAATATTTTTACAACAAAAATAAAAACAAATTGTTTTTTTAGTTTAAACAGCTTATTTTCGAATAATTTAACGATGTTTAACAAAAATCTACATAATCCACAAAACACGAAAAATAAAATCTTTATAATGACATGGCACCAGGGAAAGGGGAGACAATTCCGGCGAATTCCGGACGAAGGGCAGCCCTAGCCTAAGATTTTCAGATGTAAACAGGTTTAAACAAGCGGAATTTTACACAGAAAAAGAGTAACTTTAAGTCACATTGTACACTTTAATATTGTTTAATATAGGTAGCAAACTCTAATAAAACAAAACATTTTCTAAATAAAGATTTTTATTTTGGATATGATTATATCATTGTCTTTTTTCTTAAGTTTTACTAAAAATTATTATTTATTTTGGCTAGTGTTACTAGTTAATGTTTATAATAACTTAAGTATTAAATAATAATTTATTAAAAAGTGACAGAAACTATTCTTTACTTTATATTTCTAGTTTTTCTATTTATTTTGTTTGGGAATGCGTGCTATTTAGGATATTTACTGTAGATATGCAAACCCTAATGTAAATTTTTCGTAATCAAAATTAATCTAAGTTTTTGACATTTCAAGAACGTAAAAGAAAAATATATACACAGTTTTTAAATTACGATCAGTTTTTTCCACTATGTGAAATGTCAAAATTACCAATTGGAGTAAAAAATTGGAAATGGTCTTTAAACCTTGTATTTTTCTGTTTGCAACGTATTTATATATTTTTCTTAAAATTAAAGAAAATACACTTTCAAATAAAAAATATATACTTTGTTATTCAGAAGTTACGCTCAAAGGTATTTAAGGCTAATGTATCTTACAAATTTTGTTCTTTTTAATTTTGATATTGTGGTTTCATTTCACCTTTGCCGTTTCAGAAGTTGGCTAATATTTCCAGTATATTTTGTTTCTTTTCTCTAAAATTTGAGCAAATAGTACTTGGCTTTTGTACTAGATTTTTTAAATAAAACCTAAAACTTACCGATGTTACGGTTATACGGACAAAGTAAAAAAAATAATCATTTTGAAAAGTATTACCCCTACCTCCCACCAAAATATCGCCCAGTCCACCTCGTGTAGTTAAATTTACCGATTTTTTTATCATACCAATACCGAACTCGAAAAAAAAACAAATTGAGTGCCAGGACAAGACAGCTTGGCAAGCCCAACGTTTCATGTCGCTACAACGTCTTTTTACAAAAAAGTAGGGATTTGTCGCTAGCCGACAACTTAGCTTTAAGAACGAGGCTTTAGATTCTTGTCACAATTTTTCATTGCCAGCAGAAAAATGTTACATTAGATAGGTTATACATAATCTAATATACTGTTTATTTAAAACTAACAGATTATCTAAGTATATATCTTCAACAAGGATTGTGCGATTTTATAAGAGTCTATATATCTTTATAGGATATAAGATCTAACATTGCATGAACAATATATGTATGTATATTTAAAATAGAAATGTAATTAATACTTTAACTGTAATTTAAGATTTTTTATAATAAATATTTTAAGTTTATTGCAAAAAACATTATAAACTAGTAAACAATGAATTTTTCAACGTTATTAAATAAACTTCAAAAATAAATCAACCTTTGTTTTTATTTAAAATTTACTTTTATCAGTCCTGGTCATATCCCTGTTTGATAACTTTAGTCAATATTACCAACTAGTCCCTTTAGCTTTTTATGCAATTGCAATGGGTTCTAAAATCGGTTCTCTCTCTTCGGCCCATGAGGCCCACTCTTGGTTTCGGGAGCCGTATTGGTCGTCAATTTTCGAGTCAATATAATTATCAGGTTGGATGAATGGGGGAATCTAAAAACGTTAAAAAACATACTCAATAAAAAGTGATAAATCAGTATGTAGGAAACTCTCGTGTTAGTAAACTGACTCTTACTTTACTTCAGACACCTACTGTATGTTAGTTCTTAGGCAAGCCTTTGAAGACTGACCCAAGATTTAAAAAAAATCCTAGTTTATAGCTAAGCAAAATTAAGTGATTATTTTATTTACCTAAATTATATGTACAGAAGGTAAGAAAAGGTTTTAAACTGCTTATTTGCTTGATTTACTATTTATTCTTTATACAATATAAAAATTAAATGAAAAACCCTTAATGTATTTTTGGGAAGGGGAATTGTTCTTTTTAAATTTATTAATAATGTTAATGTATAGTCTTAAAACAAATTAATAGTTTAGCGGTTTCTTTTACTTAAAATAAATTTATTAAAAAAAAACCGATGATCGTTGTCCAATCAATTATCAAATCACATAATTTGCTTTAAAATTATTTTTATTGTTAACATTAAAATACCACAGACACCGTGCGAACTAAAAAACAAATTTTATAAATCAAAGCACACCATCACCACAGAAAATCAACCTAATTAAGGAAAAACTATAAAAGTACCTTTTTTGACTTTTCTTATGATGCTTAGTTTTCTAAAAAATACAAATACAAATTTTAAAAAAATTAAAAGATTTTTTCGGGTGTGCAGCTGTCAGATGGAGAAGGGGTGCTCGCCAAGTGGCCAATGCTTGCAATATTAAGTCTGCTTTTTATTCAAAAATATTTTACACTATTTTACACTTTTTCTACACACCTAGTCCTAAAATATACTTTCTATAAGAGCGCTAACGTAAAAAAGTGTACACCATTTCTGAATAACAAACAGACCTATAACACAGCCCCACAAAAAAAAAGTTGAAAGTCCAAAAGACTTGACACTGGTATCTTTTTGTTTTTGGGGTCACTAAACCCGAAACAAGGACAAATCTGCAAAATTACGAGGCCCAATTAAAAAAAAATGAAGGTTCAAAAGACGTGACCATGGTATCTTTATGTTTTTGAGGTCGCTGAATCCGAATCCGGGATTAATTTGACCCCATCAGGTCAGGGTCAAGGGCACTTCAAGGTTAAATCTGCAAAATTATTCGTAATTAAATTAAAAGATTGTATACTTATGTTTTTGTGGTCGCCAGGATTCGACTCGCGCGTAAATCTGTAAAATTATAATGTGGATGATTTGACCTTGAAATTCCCTTGATCATGACCCGATGAGGTCAAACCACGGATTTCTATGCAGCGACCTCAAAACATCAAATTTAGTTGCGAATAATCTTGCAGATTTGACCTTGAAATTATTCGTAATCAAATTAAAAGATTGTATACTTATGTTTTTGTGGTCGCCGAGTACGAATCCTTAGTCAAATATGTAAAATTATAATGTGGCAGATTTGACCTTGAAATATCTCTTGACCATGACCCGATGAGGTCAAACCACGGATTTCTATGCAGCGATATCAAAACATCAAATTTAGTTGCGATGTGACCTTGAAATTATTCGTAATCAAATTAAAAGATTGTATACTTATGTTTTTGTGGTCGCCGAGTACGAATCCTTAGTCAAATCTGTAAAATTATAACGTGGCAGATTTGACCTTGAAATATCTCTTGACCATGACCCGATAAGGTCAAACCACGAATTTCTATGCAGCGACCTCAAAACATCAAATTTAGTTGCGAATAATTTGCGAATATCTCTTGACCATGACCCAATGAGGTCAAACCTCGGATATCTATGCAGCGACCTCAAAACATCAAATTTAGTTGCGAATAATCTTGCAGATTTGACCTTGAAATTATTCGTAATCAAATTAAAAGATTGTATACTTATGTTTTTGTGGTCGCCGAGTACGAATCCTTAGTCAAATATGTAAACTTATAATGTGGCAGATTTGACCTTGAAATATCTTTTGACCATGACCCGATGAGGTCAAACCACGGATTTATATTCAGCGACCTCAAAACATCAATTTTAGTTGCGAATAATCTTGCAGATTTGACCTTGAAATTATTCGTAATCAAATTAAAAGATTGTATACTTATGTTTTTGTGGTTGCCGAGTACAAATCCTTAGTCAAATCTGTAAAATTATAACGTGGCAGATTTGACCTTGAAATATCTCTTGACCATGACCCGATGAGGTCAAACCACGGATTTATATTCAGCGACCTCAAAACATCAAATTTAGTTGCGAATAATCTTGCAGATTTGACCTTGAAATGCCCTTGACCCTGACCTGATGTGGTCAAACTGAGCCGGAAAAATAAAACCCCAAAAACATAAAGATACCACGTCTTTCGGAACTTTAGGTCAGGATTAAGGACATTTCAAGGTCAAATCTGCAAAATTAATCGCAACCAAATTTGAAAAGTCAATACTTATGTTTTTTTTAGGTCCTAAATCTCAATCCGTGGTCAGTTTGACCCCATCAAAGATGGTTGAGATTTAACCTTGAAATGCCCTTGACCTTGACCTGATGGGGTCAAACTAACCACAGATTCGGATTAAGCGAGCCCAAAAACATTAAGATACTATGGTCAAGTCTTTCGGACCTTCAACTTTTTTTTGTAGGACTGTGTTATTAGCCATTTGTTTAATGTCATATTATTATCAAATCATGGGATTTCACAAATGTTGTAAAAATACAAAAAAAAGTCAGTCAATTTCATTATTTCCCAAAAAGTCAGCAGAAGCCGATTCAAATAGATGTTATTAAACATTCATTTTTTATCCATAATAATACTTGTTATTGCTCCTAAAAATCGGAGAAACTATACATACTATTATAATTGGAATTATTTTGGGAAGAAGGTTTTATTACTATTTAGCAAGATATTTAAGCTTATTAATCCATTACACAGGCAAACTAAAAAAATACATAATAACCTGCTTAAGAGCTAACAGAACTAAGAAGTGGCTACTTATAGCCACTATTAACCATTTAAAAATGTAAATTACCACCAAAGAAAATAAAAATGAAAAAAAAAACAAGAAAAATGAAAAACTACATGAAAGTTTTAAAATATGTAGTTATATAAAATATCTAAAATAAAAGTCAAAAACATGGAAAATTACTAAGAAATACTAAAATACATACCCAAATAAAATACGATGAAAATAAAGAAAAGAATAATTAAATTTGGGATCAGCAAAGTAAAGCCCAGAACAAAAAAATCAAATACCTACTCGTTGCAGATTGTTGTTATTTTAGGAGATAGGTCTTAAATTGTGATTAAAAAGTTGAAATCGAATTGAGATTTTTCAATTTCTGTGGCAACTTATTAAAATTTCCCAAACCCTAAAAAATGACACAGTTTTTACATTTTTTAGTGCAATAAAAAAATATTTGGTTGTCTTGTATTATGGAAATGTTTGTAACGATTATAAGTCAATCTATTTACCACATAGGATTGACCAATATTTATTTAAATTTTCAATACAAATACATAAACACAATATTTAAAGTATTCTAAATATGTTAACTAGTGTAATAGACCGTCAGCCCACCGTAGATAAAAAGGACCAATCGGTACAGTACACCCTTTTAAATAGTGAATATTAATAGATTTTACAGGATAACTGCAATTAGTTCTAGTTAGAACTAGAAAATAGATATAGAAAATACAAATAATAACCATCTTCGAACATTTTATACTCAATATGCCATCTAAACCAAACAAAATTTGATGGTCTGTCATCCTAAAGGCCAAGCACGACTTTGGCTTTTGCTAAAAAAATAGAGGGTTTGAAACAATCATACTTAATATGCTAGGTTAAAGTTTTCGAAAGGTTATTTATCACGTATATATCGATTAGATGACATACTAAGTATAATTGTTCCAAGGTCACTATTTTTGCACTTTATAGGTCTATTTTCTATTTAATTAACCGCAATTAGCAAATAATCAGCGCATTGTCGATGATCACCATTAAAAAAGGCATACGTTGGGTACGATTGAGCCTTTTTTTCTAAGGAGGGCTGATGGTCCATAAGCACTAAATATGAAAAAACAATACTTTATGAAATAACTATTTTCTTCTGAAAATATATTTTTTAAATATCTGAAGAACCTGGAAAAGTCGGGGAATTCCATGTCCAAAAATGGCTGGACAATATAAAAAGGGGTAAGAAAATATTTGTTTTATATAGGAAATATTTTTTTTCATTTAGACAATGAACCCTCTCAAACAGCTCAAAAAACATCCCTGTTTACCAGATTTAGCTTCATTGACTTCTGGCTACTCTCACATTCCAAAAAATTCATGCGTGGAAATTGATTTTCTTCGAACGAAGAAGGTAATAGCAGTACTAAAAGCGTATTTCAACAGTTTTCCGGATTCTTATTTCAGGAATGCAACTTATAAATTTATTAATCACTGGAGCAAGTATAAAACTTAATCTTGCTACAATTTTAATTAGTTAATACCAAAAAAGATATTTTAATACATATATATGTTTAAAAAAGTTACATAGGGATTGGGAAACCGCGTCTTTAATATAACTTTATTAGTTCAAAAAATATTAACCTACGTAAATCTGTTAATTATCTTAGACAGTGTTTGTATCAAACTTTGATGCTGCTTGTAGTACTTTTCAAATTTTATTAAGCTAAGAACCATGAATAAATATGATGCATTTATACTGCATTTAGCTGTTGATATGGTTAACTTTTTTTTTCTTTTTAAAATACATACCGTTATTGGTTTCAAAGCAAAATCAACTCGTTGAGCTTCTGTAAATGCAGGATTAGTAACAGTTACCAATTTGGTGTGAGGAAGGAAACCATCTTTGTAAGCTGTTACTTTGTATGTGCCTGGTGTAAGTAATCTGTAATAATCTCCACCATAAACTAAAAAATGCTGAGATGTTAAAATCAATAAAAATAAATTGGCTCTTGGTTTATTACAATCTCAGAACCTACATTATCAATGTAAGCATTAATCATGATAAATAAAGCTATACTTTTTTAATACCTATTTTATTATAAAATTTCCAATTTTTTGACTATTTTTTAAGTTTTTGCTATTTTTAAGTATCCTGCATAATATAATTTAAAAAAAGACTTTGGACTACAATTATTTAACGTAGCTTCTCTCTAACTGACTTCATAATATTTAAGCTCCTTATAGCGATCTTCAAATTTGCAGCACTCGAGGCTAATTTCTTTCGAACAGGCTTTGTGTATTACATAGGAATTAATTTTTTTTACTTTATAAGGTCCATACCTGAAGTAATGTCATGCCTAATGTCAGTAGATTGTCCTTTAGTAATGTTTTTAACATGAATGATAGCATTGCTAATTGGCTGTTTAGAATCCGCTTCATAAACTATTCCTTTAATTCCAATGTGACTCTAAAAATAAATTATTATGACTGCAAGTTTATTTACTCACATTTTAATTCGTCTGTGAAACAGATTCAATTTCTAAATAAAATAATAAAATAAATAATAATTTTAAATAAAATGTTAATATTCTTTTAAATTATTTTTTTCAAAAGTATACCTAAAATTAATGTTTGTATTTATAATTTAATAATATTATTTTATGACAACCGATAAGAATGCCGAATAAAAAAAAATACAATTTTTTACAAACAAAATTATTATCGCCGTAAATATTCTTAAAATATTTTTATTTTTTGGCCTCCTGTAAAAGTATACTAAAATAATAGTAATAGCAAGATTTTTTCTCATAGTCTGTCAATCAAAGTGTGTCCACATTATTTCAACCGGTGCAAAAAAGCATTTTGAGAAGACAAAAAGGTGGCCGGACTTCTTAGAAACAATGACGTATAAAAAAACGAACGCTTTTCTTTTTATAGCATAAAAACTAATTAACGACAAAAGCTATAAACCAGTCAGTAGAGATCGAACGCTGTAAGAACAACACCGATACGTCACGGTCTCATATGGCAAACCCCAACGAACTCAAGGACTAGAATTAACGCAACGCCAGTTTGTAGGCAGGGTGTTTGGTATAGTGATCTGTTTATTTTGTTTTGGAAAAACATAAACAAATTGCCAGATCTCAAAAATCAAAATCGGGATATTATCTTGATAATGACGATAATGTAATAAAATTATTTAAAAATATTGGTTTCTGTGTTAATATAGACAACATCGGTTTAAATATAAACATTTATTGGAACTGTCATTCCAAGATTCGATTGCACCGGCCACATGGTTTATTTGGTCAGCTGGGCACTTCGATGTCATTTTTATCTCTTTCTAGTAGGTTGTATTATTCAATAACACATTTTGTAAACTGACTTGATCAACAGCAATCGAATTGAGCATCTAAAGTGAATGACATATCTTTTCTGTCACTTCAGATAATAAACAAAAATGAGTTTGTGGCTTTAAAAATATTTTTTAAAATAAAGAATCATCGATTTATAAAAATGTGATTTATGGTACAATGCCATAAACATTGAAAAAGTTATTATTTCCGGAGTGATGTTATTTAGTGTGTTTAATCAAGGTTGCTATTCAGTGTGTTTACAAGAACTATCCCGCCTTACCCCCCTGAATATGTTTATGCCAAACAAGGTTTGTTTACTTTATTTCTATCCAAGAATTCGTTGGCAAACCCGTATAAAACCGTGACGTATCGGTGTTATTCTAACAGCGTTCGATCTCTACAATTATTTTTTCGACATGGATATTTGCACTGGTTTGACAGTTAACAACAGCGCACTGACTAGATCACTTTTAAGATAGATCAATTCAAAGCATCGCTGAAATCGCGATGGACACTAACATTGCCATTTTTTTATGAGTATAACGTCGGCAAACTTAATTAGCCGATATTTTAAATTATGGTCGCTTTTACAGACAAGCAGATCTGCATAATAACAGACAGCCAGGCATCACTAAGGAGCACTAGCAAACCCCAAAGTAACGTCCAAGCTGACATGGGAATGCCAAAAAGAACTCAAAGTCCTGGGAGAACGCAACAGGGTTACACTCCTGTGGGCACCAGGACATTCGGGAATAGAAGGCAACGAAAATGCGCGGATGAGCTACCGAGGCAGAGATCATCCACGTGACCAAAACCACGGACACGATAACCTATGAGGATACCTACACAAGATAGGCTCATACAATGGAACCCAAGTTGCAGAATGTGCGATGAGGGGAAAGAAACAGCCTACCATATCCTGTGCGAATGTGAAGAGTTGAACCACAAAAAACAAGCATTATTTGGGCAACCGAAAATGAGCCCACAGGAATATATCAACCAACCAGTCTCTGTGTTATATAGACTTGTAGAAGGAACTAGACTAGTGGGAAGATTGTTAGAAAAGAAATTGAGAAGGAGGCTGCGCTACCTTCGGTAGAGAATCAAGACGGCCCCAAGAAAAAAACAATAAGATATTTATACTATAAAAGTTTTTTGTATTTAAAAAATATGTTTACTTGTTCACATAAACGATAGTACGAATACCAGGATTTTTTAACATGTAATAGGTCACGCAAAGATGAGAGAAGAGATATTTTTTGGGTTACCAATAGGTCATTTACTACAGGACCTAGCGAAAAACCAAAAACAATTTTACAACTATTAATCCACCATAAACAAATATTTTACTGTTAATTACCTGCCAAATGTAGTTAATCAAAGCATTTTTATTTCTTTCCCATTCTGATTCCAAAGCACTTGCGGGTGGATATTTCTCACATCCTAACTCCAGTGTTAATTCAAAATCGTTGCTTGAGAGATAGTTAAAATCCTGCATACCTTAAACAACCAAAAACAATAAATTTTTAAACACCCTTTGTTTACGTCTAGATACATCAAAACAATCCTATATTTTGGCAAATATCCGTCCTTGTATTTTTTTTAGTTATTTACTCTATTTATTAAACACCAAATTCCAATATTTTTTAATTAACTAAATAACTAAATCTATATTTAAAAATTAAAAACTTTATCAAGTCCTGGATCTTCCTGGATTGTACCTACAGATGCTGCATTACCCCGCTGCACAGCTAAACCAATTCTTTAGATAATGAAACTTCGAGATTTTTGCATGGAAGTTTTTTGCAAATTTTATTTATAAATCCCTTAGCCTTATTACCCAAAGGACCAAAAGTTTCCACAGCAAAGAAATGAAGATATAGCGGTCTTCAAATTCTTTATATTTTAAGTGTTTTTTATTCTTGGCGAGACGAGCAGCCGCACCTACTAAATTAGAAGTTTTATCCAGATAGGATTTTACAAGTTTATAGCTACAAGGAGCGTCCCAAAGTAATTGATTTCCATATTTCCAGAGAATTAAGGTCATTCCATCTACACGTTTTCTATCGCTTTTGCAAACACCAAGAGGCTCTAACCCAGAAGGATATTCAGCTCTTCAGAGCTCTGTTGATAATGTCATTTATCTGACTGTATCTAAAAGAACGCCCTGCACTTTTTTGCAGCTTAACACATATAGGCCATAAATATAAGCATTTTCGCAGGTGTGCTTTTCACACACAGGCAGACCAAGTCTAAGAGCGATGGAAATATGGAATGTTTTATTATCTAACAAATTTCCAAAGACGAAGATGGAAGTGCCTTAATCCAAGCATTACTTTCAGGGGCCTGAAGAGCAAGTAAACGTGCCTTATCTTCACTTGTCCGGCATATGTTTGTAATATACTTGCGACAAGCTTGGCAAATCAAAAAGTCTAAATTTTTCTGTTTTTTAGTATTTCTTGTTGTTGATTTTAAAGATTGCAAACAGATAACAATCTTACAAAACAATTGCTGAAATCATTACCGTAAAAATATAGGAAGGTGAAGTATTGAAAAGTAAATCTGATACGTCATTAATTGACCCTAAAAAGGCAGAAATAGACAGGGTGAATGTATTCCTTATTCCGAGACCCCCAAATTTTACAGAAAGAGTGCTTTGTTATCAAGAATTTAATTTAATATAATAATAATCAAATTCACGAAGTAAATCTGGAGATTTTCAACAAGGTAAACATCCTAACAAATAAGACATTCGAGGTATTGCAAAGAAACATTTTAGTAAAAGAAGAAATATGTGAGTCAAAAAATTTAATTTAAAGCTTTGAGATTTTAAAAATTTTGCCATTTTATTAATTGAGTATTTAATTTTACTTGACGAAAAAGCACTGCCTAATAAATTAAAATTGGAAATGGGAATTACTGACAAATTAGGAACAACACTCAAAAAATTTGATAGTATATTAGAATGATCTTTAGATAAAACAGTTAAATCACACTTATTAAAGTTTAAATTTAACCACAAATCTTTACTTCCATTGATTATTTTATGAAAATTATCTAAAACCGAATTTGGGTTTCGAGCAAGTGTACCGTCATCTAGATACCAAATATTTATTTCTGTAACTAATGATGAGATAATATATTTTTTAAATTGAATTTTTTGACGTTTTTGTAAGGTTTTCAAATTTGGGGTGTGACACGGCTAGGAAGTAACTCACTCCTTAAATAATATTTGAACCAAATAACAATTTGCCAACAATTTTTTTTTAGGTATTTACATTCAAAATTTTGAAATCGACACCGTGTATCTTGTTAAGCTTTAAAGTTTAAAAACTTACCTCCTTGAAGACTATACCATTTAGCTCCGTTAGTGATCCCCCCTTGTTTGGCAAATTTGGAACTATCTACGTCACCACAGCCTTTTCTACTTGCACTAGCCATATCCGCATGGTTTGAAGAATAAGTTAGAGCCAAGTGTCTAAAATTAATATTACGTTTTTATATACAAATTGCAAACTTGTAAAGGAAATATTGCAAAGATAAAAATGAATGTCTGGTATAATTAATACTTAATAATATAAAACGCTGTTATACCTAAAAGTTTCATCATCAGGTGTAGCTGTATATTCGTCCTTTTGACTGCCAGTTTTGCTTTCATCATAGGGATAGTTCGCCACCAAGTCACCACCATGGAGGTTGGCACTCAATACGAATGGAATCTGCATTATGAGACGAATCACAGCACGAGTTTCAGGTTGTAACTAAAAATTGTTTAAGTTGGTACGTAGGAGATAATTAGACTTTTTTTTAATAATCGTTAGACTTTAATTTAAGGTGTCTTAAAATATATATTTTTATTTGTTTTCATTATATTAATTTTTTTCTTTACAGGATATTTGAAAAGTATTAAATTTATATGAAGTTGGTGTAGTATACTTTGCACTGAATAAACTAGAAGACCTAATTTGTGCACAAAATATTGCATTAATTGTCACAATTGTGGCACTACCCCATTTTTTTATCTTGGGATAGTCCACAAAGGCTTTGAGTCCACGTTCTAACATACTTCTAACAACATGTCTTAACTCATAAAAGAGTTAGTTCCAAATTTAATTGAAGATCCTGTTAAAGAGAAAGAGCGCATTATCTCAAATGAGCTTTGAAGTACAATACTTTTTTTATTACGGTATATTAAATTAAATATAACGTCACCGTGTAAAAAAGTAACATAACTCCAAAAACTTACATTTGAGTTACGTAAGAACTAGATACATATTCACAAAATATTTTTTACGTCAAATAAGGAGTGTTTAACCCTATTAAAGGTTTATTATGATTTTTTACATTTTGAGTTTAAGCTAAAGAAAAACAGATTTTTATGTATTTTTAATGGCTTATATCACTTTTCGTGAAATTAACATAAATAAGGTCACTTTTAGAGAAATATCATTTTTTCTACATGTTACTTAGTGAGCCGATTAAAACTCACACCAAAAACAGTCATACAATAGTCCAGGAGGCCACCGCCAAAAAACCAGCCAATAAGAGATACGCATAAAACATGTTTTTTTATATTTCTATGCACAATAGTCAATTCAAAGTCGCACTGCTACCTTAGCTCAGCCGGTTCAAATTGCATTTTTTTACGTAACAAATTGGGTTTTTTAATATTACTCAAAAACTATTAATTGTAAGAAAAATACATATGTAATAAAAATTGATGGTCTAATAAAGCTACGCCAGTTTTTTTACAATTTTCTTTGTAAACCTTTTAGTTTTTGGGATATTAACGGATTAAATTTAAAATAAAAACACAAATATTTTAAAAAATAAAAGAGTTACGAATAAATGTAATAAACAAAAAATATGCCTTTTAGTAAGCTCTATAAAAAAGGTTATATACACCTTTTTAATAAAATAAGCAATTTAGGAGATATAGGTAAAAAAGTGATTTTGGCCATTAAAAATTTCGCTAATAACAATATTTTTTTGGTACAAGTAAGTATACCAGCTCCGATCCATCTAAAAATTATTTTAAAATGTGTACTCTAGGCAGTGGGAATAACATAGTGGCGCGGATATTTTCTTTTAATTTTTTTTGGGCCAATAACTGTACCCATTCCGATCCACTTGAAAGTTTAACTAAAAGCAAATGTAATCTTTTTTTCTAAAAAAATATTTCCTTTATCTGGGTGTAATATTCCTGGCAGGATGCTTAAAATTTCTCGATCTCCTATGCTACTATGTGTATAACTCATCGTTTAAATATTTTTATTATCGATTTAAATATTAATATCCATAATTTATAAAAACAGTTACTTGTTTATAATGATATTGAGAAAATTTTAATCATACTTTTAACATAAAAAAATGTTTTATGGTTTATTTAGCATTAAACATTTAAAACATTTCTCTTATTAAGTTGTCTACTTTTTCTAGGCTTAAAGCCCTTTTTTATTTAAATTATGATATTTACCCATTTATTTAATACTTTAAAATATAATCAAAATAAAGTTTAAACATTAATTCAACTAAAAAAAATAAATTAACTTTAAGAAAAAAAATCATGTTAAAAATATGATTAAAATTTCCTCAAGATCATTCTGAACGAGTAACTGTCTTTAAAAATTATTATTATGTTTATTTAAATTAATAATAAAAATATTTAACCGATGAGCTATACACATAGTAGCATAGAAGATCAAGAAATGTCAAGAGTCCTGTCAGGTATATAACACCCAGATAGAGAAGGCACTTATTATTATAATTTTTTTAATTAAATAAAGTTTAAATTTTATTTAAGTTAAAGTTTTAAGTGGATCGAAATGGGTACAGGTATTGGACCAAAAAAAATTGAATAAAATATCCGCGCCACCAAGTTATCCCAAAATATCATTGAGGCTCATGTGTTTTATTCCAAGAATAGAACATTTTGAATTAATTTTTAGATGGATCGGAACTGGTATACTTACTTGTACCAAAAAATATTGTTATTAGCGAAATTTTTAATGGCCAAAATCACTTTTTCGCTTATATCTCCTTTATTACTTATTTTATTAAAAATGTGTATATAATCTTTTTTATAGAGCTTACTAAAGGGCATATTTTTTGTTTAAGACATTTTTTGTAACTCTTTTAGCTTTTGAAATATTTGCATTTTTATTTTATATTTAAATCGTTAATATCTCAAAAACTAAAAGGGCTTGAAAAAAATTTCATAGAAAAAATTGACGTAGTTTTATTAGACCATCGATTTTGATTTTAAACCTTTTGTTCCTAAAATCAGTAGTTTTCAAGTTAGAAAAACGATTTTTCACGATTTTTTTAAAGTAAAAAAATGCAATTTGAACCTGCTGAGCTGTGGCAGCAGTGCGGCTTTGAATTGACTATAGTCCATGGTAATATAAAAAAAATGTTTCATGCGTATCTCTTATTGGCTTGGTTTTTTTGCGGTGGCCTCCCGGTCTACAACAAAAGAGTCACTTTTCTTATGAACATCCCTATATGAATACCATTAAATTTTGTTTAAAAAAATCAAATTTGTCTTAAATTAATATGTAACACTTATCATGTGGCGGCGACAATAGAATCGCAATGGAGAAGAAGAAGAATATTCGCCTGTCAGTGGAGAAATGAAACAGGTATTTAAATTGGTAGTTTTCTATGTTATTCTCTGTCATACTTTATCTAATTTTTTACATATAACTCAAAAATTGTATTTTCCGACTAATGTCACTTTTCTTCCGAAGTGAAGATATGTTGAAATAACGAAAAAATAAAAAATATAAATTAAAAAAGTTTTACAAAAAGCCCATAAACATTTTTATTTTGATACTTTTGTTGAAAAATATTATAATAATTATTACCGGGTCAATAATTCTAGTGACTTGTTCAAGTAAATGATTATTTCTGTCAATGTTTTCTTCTTCGTTTTCAAAGACAATTCTGTCCAAGTCGGGAAAATTTCTGTTTAAATCAACCGAGTTGTTATTAGTCCTGCCTATAAGGTAATCTTGACCACCCTGAAAACAGAAATAAGTCTGTTATACCTCGTTGCTTAGCCTAAAGTATTAGAGATTAAAAAAAAATTGTTAAACAAAGTTAAAGCCGAGGAAAGTCTCGGAATAATTGCTTCTACATTGTACAGCCTTGGATGTAAATTTAACACCTCTATAATATTGGTTTTGTAGTTTAAAAAATGTTTATGTTGTAAACTGTTAAATATAAAAACACCTTTTATATTTAAAAGTTATTTCTTAAAAAATACGTCCAGCAAATCGCATTTTGGAAAACAGGGCATAAATATACTAATAACCGTCTTACAAAGTGATGAAAATTTATGAACCGGAGAAATGCAATTTTACCCAAAAAAACAAATTGTAGACAAAATTTGTTTTTCTGGTGCATTCATCGTTTACATCATACTGTACCGAGCTAATTTAATTAAAACGCTATTGCGAACATACCACATCCAGTCCAGAACAGCCCTCCAGTGACGAAACTTTTTGTGCGTCACCCCCCAGAGCTTGATACTTTTAATTGGCTGTAAAAAGTTAATCACTGGAACCCAGTCCTTTAGCTGGTAAAAGAACTTTAAATTATTTTCAAGTTTCGTTTTTTTAACAGAACAAGAAAGGGTTGGTTATTTATTCTCTATTTAAAGAGTAGTCAAGTTGCATGGCACTTTCGGTCACTGGAACGCCATAAAGTACCACACAAAGATCCTGAACTACCTGGAAGCGCTCGATATGTTTTGACTGGAAGACTACTCAGGTATTGCCATAGATATCCTTACATTTAGATGTCTATGGCAAATCACATTTGTGACAACTTTACGCTGGCGCGCAGTAAACAAAGATCTGGGTGATTGAGTGAGCGCAGTTGACAGGCATGGCCAGTGCTTGTCTCTAAAAGTAAAACTTAAGAAAATAATGTCAAAAGTGTAATAAAATAATGTAACTTAGACTGTTTTGATTTTCTTTTTATTGTTTTAATCATCTTAAATCTGCTTTTATTGGAACACTTTTTCTGGTGTATGACTTGGACCACCCTGTAGGTACTTTACGAGCTCGAAAACTTCAAAACATAACTATATCCTCTAACAAAAAAAATAAAATTAACCTCTTATTTTCAAAATATTTATAACAGAGACCTACTGTGTCAGTAGCCAACTGCCATCCGTCAGGATTCATACTGGGCATCAAATGTATCCTTGTAGTCTTAATCAACGTTTTTATCTTCGGATTACCTTTAAGATATTCTTCACACAGATAATCAGCTAGTTTCAGCAGGAGTTCTCTGCCCAAAACTTCGTTTCCGTGCATATTTGCAATATATTTAAATTCTGGTTTCACTAGAAGAAAAATGAAACAAAATGTTATTTAGGTTAATTTGTTTTCTAATAAATACTTAAAAATTGTCCCTTAAAATATATTTATAGATTGTAATTAGCAACTTAATCAGAAAATTAACGATGGTGAGGTTACCTCTTCAGCCAATGGCCCTTACCATCCGCCTTTGCAAGCGAGATAATGTTGATGAAATTTGAGTCAAAAATATAAATGTTAAAAAAGGCCAATATCTGGCTTCTTTTACTTGATTTACTCTATAAAAATAATGGACAGCCAAAACAAGGATAACTTTAATTTTTATCCAAAATAATAAAAATAAATTTTTAACCCCCTTATTTTAAAAGAAATAAAATATCATAATTTCAATTTTTGTCCCCAGAAATCTTAAATTTAATATTTTTAAATGTTTTTCCTTTGGGTTCAGACACTAAGTTATTTAAACAGTTGTTTTTTTTTTTAATTTTAAAGAGGAAGACAAATTATTTAAATATCTTATAAAATATTATACTTCACCCCTCTCTTGAAAGCAATTTCTCAAGAATAATAAATCGCTTACTCCTTCATACCGGGGAAAGTCAAAAATTGTTGTATAAAATACCAAGGTACGTATCTTCTTTTTCTGGAAAACATTAATTTTATAATAATTTTGAAAACACAAGTTTTCAAAAAAATTGTTTTTATACACTTGGGTTTCTTATAAAAAGTGCAACTGCTTTTTCCATCTTCTGGTCGGAACCGTCCAGGATGGCTTGCAAGGCAATTTCATGCAAAACCTTCTGCCGAGGTTCCAGGAGTGTGTGCTGGATGCCGTACTAAGATTTTCTGGCGTATTTTTTTTTTCGCTGAACATGAATCTGAAGTCCAAATTGGGGGTCAAATAGCAAAAAAGCGAGAAAAGGCGTAATTAAAGATATTAACATTTTTTTAAACGTCAATATATCAAAGACTATAAAAGACAAACGAAACTTTATATGATATAAACTATGTATTTTTACAAGATCTTTATTTTAAGTTATATAACCTTTTTGTCTAGATGCATTATTTTTTTAGTTATAATCAAAAAACTGAATTCCCAGGATTTTTTCAAGGTATACCACTGGAAAAAAAATTAGTTTTTGTTATTATATTTGGATGTTGTCTGCAAATTTTAAGTAATTTGGGATTTAACTGAATAAAATAAATGATTTTTAATTTAAAAAAAGACAACAAAAATTACAATAATAAAAAAAATATATTTTTCCCCATTTTGAACATATTTTTTTTGTCAAAATCACATTTTTGTTTGTATCTTCTTTATCATTTATCTTATCAAAAATATTTACATAACTTTTTATATAGACATTTTGAAAAGCTTTATTTTTTGTTTTATGAAATTTTTTGTATTTTTATAGTTTATACAGTAGTAGTCCAAACATTCCGTGTTAGCAGTTTATACAGAAGCGTCCAAATATTACGTTTTTTCTCGATTTTTTGCTGTTTGACCTCCAACTTTGACTTCAGATTCGTATTCAGCGGAAAAAAATGCACCAAAAAATCTTAGTCCGACACCCAGCACACACCACTTTTTTTGTGAACCTGTGTAATACTTTTCCAGATTTTTGTACATGATCTATTAAAAATATTTACAAAGTAAAAATAGTTCGAAATTAAAATTATTAAAATTTGTACTTAAAGGACTTCGTAACAACATATATATATTTTTTTGTATTTTTTCAAGAACATAATTCCATGTTAAGGCTAAAAATGCGAAAACAAGTAAATTTTAAAATGTACTATCAGATAACTTAATTATACAGACCGTCTTTATACGGTTTTACTAACTTTGGTTATTCTTGATGACTTTTAATACACATAATACTGGCAAAAAAATCAAGATGTTTAAAAGTAACACAATTTTCATTTATTTTGGGACCAACCGGTATTTTTCAACAGATTAACTTCTCAAATAGCCACAAATAAATACGTTTTTCCTCGCTGAAAGTCGATTATTTGTCAGTGGAAGTATTAAATAACTAATTATAGTAATTATATGTAATGGCAGTGTTACGCCACTAATTAGGTAGGTCTAATACACAAAGTTCTTTGATTAGTGTGTTATTTAAAACCAACGAGATTCAAGAACACTAGATGAACAAAATATGTGTAATGATAATTATTAATGTATGGATAGAAAAAGGCCCTAAATTGTGCATATTGTGTAAGTCGTAGACGAAAGCGAATATAAATTTTTAGAGGTAAAATTAAAATAATAAAGAACACCAGGAGAACGTACATACCAACCTAAATGGGCGTCAGAAAAAAAATTAACAAAAAAGTATAAAAACACACATACAATAATAAAAAACACAATTACCACACTAAATTAATTTAAGTATGAATATTGGTTAGCCCCATTTTTAAGATACAGGGGGTAAAAGAAAAAATTTAAGAACTGGAATTTTTTATTTATTTTTATTCGGGTTTTTTGATTTTAATGAAACTCGGTACAGTTAAAACATTGACCAAAATACACCTTTTGTTCATAAACTTTTGTTGCTATTATGGACCAGTGACGTAGCTTCGCGCAGGTTATAACGTTTTTGGTATTAATATTATGAATAATATAATTTGGTATAATATAATTCTCATTTCCTGCATAGTTTTACGTAAAAAGGTACTCCTGAATTAACTTGATAATTGAGTAAATCGAGATATATTAATTTTAAACTTGCGTGGTACGGAAAGGGTAATATTTAAAAGTAATACCAATACTAATTTTTACAACTAATCAATAAAATGAAGAATAAACGATTGTATTTGAGGAAGAAGTGAACACTTTTTATAAAAATCACTGATGTTTTTAAATTTTAATGTTACTCTTTCGTTACCCCTCAAGTTAAGGATTAAAATATCTCGAAAGCCGTTAAATTTATCGAGTGTATTCAGGAATACATTTTTTAAGTAGGACTAAGCAGAATATAGGAATCAGGGGTGTAGTAACCGCTACACAAGGTACACCAATGATGTAGGGCCCATCAACTGGGGGCGCCCACCGAGCCCCAGGTTTTCCAACAATGTATTATAACTACTAGGTAATAATAACTTTACGTTACGCCTAAGTTTTTTCCACTGGACTCTTTTTTTAGTATAACATTAAAAAGGTCTGTCTCACTAGGTGGTCGTCATGAAATGATTCCTTTTTCGCAATTAAAGTAAACTATGTAACAATTATAAAATCGTTGTACGAAATAAACTTGATCTCAGTAAAAGAAAAGAGCGGGAAGACAGTCAAAATATTATTAAGATACTTGAAAGTTATGATTTTTTTTGTTTGGTTAATATGTTTAGGTACTGATATATTTAAATTTCTAAACCCAGTTTCGAAGGCTTTAAAAAATCCCAGCACAGATCTGCAACATTCTACAACATTATTATAAAACGTTTATTATGAAAATTTTGTTTTCTTGCGGTCTTCTTTTAAAACTTTACAACCAAAATCCAAAGAATTAACTTTTTAACTCCTGAAAATTTATTTAACAACTCTGATGATGTCATAGTTTTAAAGGCCACAAAATTAGTCGAGAAATATAGCACTAATTTAAGTAGCGTCCTATGTAATTAATTGATCACTTTAAAACCAGACCTTGAATCAGAAATTGAGAAAAATTTTACAATAAAAAAATCTTGCTGACCTAATAATAATTAAATATCATAGTATGTCTTCAAGTTTTTCAGAAATTATAACGGTATCATGTTTTAAACTTTACCTGTTACCGTAGCAACGGCCAAAAGGAGTTTTTCCAACTTGAAAATAATTTAAAAAATCTGAGAAGAATGTCACAAGAGATATTATTAAATTTGGTTCCTTAGCAATTAAGAAAGATTAAGTTAACATACTTAAACTTAGAAAAATTAATACAGATTTTTGCGAAAAAAAAAACAAAACAGGTCCACTTGTTAACTAAATAATAGTAATAATACTTATTTATTTTATTTTTAAGAGTATTCGTTTAAACTCAATGTATCTACTTAAGAGCCCACCTCGATTGAATTGGTGTAGGGCCACTCGCACCTTGCTACGTCACTGATAAGAGTAATATATTTATTTTATGAAATAGCCGTAATATTAATATTAAATAAGTTAACTAAATAATGGTTAAATATTGAATAAAACTGTCTGAAGCAACGGCACTGGTTCATAATAGTATCAAAAGTAGGTGTATTTCGGTCAAATCAATTTATGATTTTTGTTTTTTTGATCTTGGGACAGTCCACGAAAGCTGATGCCTAAGTACTAAAGTACCGTGGGTGTCTTAAGTGTGATGAGAGGTAGTTTGTTCACAGGGGACTTAAATATTTAAAGATTGGGAGGAGAAGAAAAAACTTCTGCGGGCAGCAGGTTCCATAGTCTTGACACCTTAAAAAGTTGCACTACGTGTTGCTCTGTTGGAAGCTGCCAGAGAATGGATTATACTGGCCAACTCCTCCGAGCAGAAGCCGTGAAAATACCTTTAGAAGAGCGACAGATCCCCTACAGCTCGACGGTGGGCAAAAAGATAAAGCCTTTCTGTGAGCGTTGGATCATTAATAAGACGAACGGCTCTTCTTTGAATGGAGTCCAGAATGCTAAGTGTTGTAGGGGACGCCATTCCCCAGACATGATAACAATATTCTAGAGGGTTTGATTTGGGATACATACAGAGTATACAGATTGGAAGAAAAATACTTTCTGGCTCTAAAGAGGAATCCAAGCTTTTTGAAGCTGCCGAGGCTATGGATGTAATGTGCTTATGCCAGTTGAGGTTATTCTCAAAAGTAATGCCGACAAGATTAAACGACTCTTTGTTCTGCAGAACTTGGCCGCTCATATGTAACGGATGAGAATTGGCAGACTTTTTTCGCGACAGCGAACATGACTGTGTTTTTAAAGCATTAAACTAAGCAAGATTTTTGGCGCCCTGATCCAAGATAAGTTTGAGGTCTTGTGAAAGAGATATCTGCATTGACCTGCGCTTGTTTTCCAAATTAGAATTACATGGTGGCTTAAAAAATTGGATACTAGAGTACTATCGTCAGCAAAACAATGAATGGGATTGATTGTGGAAGAGAGAAGATCGTTAATGTGTGGAAAAAACAGCGTGGGTGCTAGCACTGAGCCCTGGGGCACCCCAGCATTAATTTGGTAGAAGCTGGAAGTTACTGTAGAATCTACAGATTCTACAGTAACTGATATACGTCGATTAGAAAGAAAATTGGGGAGCCAAGAGCAAAGCTTAGGTGGAAGACCATATGAAGGAAGTTTGTTAAGAAGCCCATCACCTGATCGAAAGCTTTGGATATGTCAGGAGCAATGATCTGGTATTCACCAAGAAACTCAAGGGACTTGTTTTAGTTGTGTGAGAAAACGGAAAGAAGATCAGCTGTGGATCTTCTGAGACGGAATCCATACTATCTATCATGCAAGATCTTGTGTTTTTTCCAGATACTTTAAGATTTGGGAATTAATAAATTTTTCCATTACTTTGCCAACTACAGGAAAAAGAGATATAGGTCTATAGTTAGAAGGGAGAGTTTTGCATCCTTTTTGGGGACAGGTTGCACACGTGCAGCCGTGCTATGTCATCTAGCTCGGACGATTTTCTAGTATTAAGAGAAGAAAGAATACGCTTGATCTGTTTGACTTTAGAAATGATATCGGACATTTTATGAGGAACAGGGGCAACTGTTGGAAGAGGTAGATTAATGGGAGGATCGAGCGTAAAATTGATAACAAATTGTTTGGCAAATAGTTCGTCAGAAGTTTTGACTTGTATTATTGGCAAAGGACCAAAACGATCTATTGCTTCTGAGATAGTCTGATTATACCGATTTCTTGCTTCGATGCCAGTCTGTCGATTTTCGGGACTAGGGTTTTGAAGAAACTTTTTCTGGGCTTGAATTCTGGCTTTGTCACAGGATTTAGAAAACCACGGTTTTGATTTGAAGTTATGGGGTTCTTTTTAGTGTGGGGAATAAAGGTCTCAATGCCTGGTTAAATTGTTTTGGTAATTTTTACATATTTCGGAAGGATCGTGAGTAGAAAAGCAGGTAAGATCCCACGGGTAGGTGGCAAGGAAATCTCTTTCTTTCTCTTATGTCTTTATTTTTGACTAAGAAATTTCCCATTAAGCGATGGCAAGGATTTTTTTAATCACCCAGTATTTGTAATGAGGTTTCAAAAATAATAATATTAAAAAAATAATAAAACAAAAGCCATGTTAAAATAATAGGAAAAGAAGAATAATAAAAACATGAAACAATTCATTCAAGCGATGCATGTCAGTGACAAGCACTAAAAACTGATGCTGAACTGCCTCTTTTATTCGTATTTTGATAAAATTACCTTTTTTTTAAGCATTATTGTAAAATATTTTTTAAAAACTGAAAGGAAAACTATTATAAAAAAGCATTTTTTATCAATCCAGTAACAGGGGTTAAGAAAAATATCATATATTTTTTGTATATTCTTAACTAAATACGACCTGATAAAATGTTTTTATAGAGGGCACCCTTTTAGGTAATAATACACTAAAAAGTCATAAAAAACATGTTCTTCCAATTTTTAAAAGAATTGGAAAATAATTTATGGTAAAATCTTTAAGTAAACTAGTTTCACAAAAAATCCACTAGCCACCAAAAAAAAATGCGACTGGCGTTTTAATGGCTGTAGGGCAAAATTTAAGGCATTCTGACTGCGAATTGAATAACCAAAACTATTCACCACATATAGATTTTTTGATTATATACTGTATCAGGTTTTTCCATTAATATATGTTTAATTTAGTTAAAGTCCTAGGGGGTTAATGCTTTCAGATTGAGGAGTCATCCCTAGACAATCTTACGCGTTGTTGTCAGATTGTGCACAATTACCCTAATTTAGAGAAAATGGATAAATTAGACAACGTCAAAAATATCAGTTTTTACCATAATTTTTGCGTTTAAAGAACAAAAATTTACAAAAAACTACCTTCTGCATTAAGGTCACAAATTAGCAGTAAATTAGTATTATTAACGTTGCAGTAAAAAATAGGTTAGAAAAGACCGCTTATTCGAAGAGCGCAGTCATAGGGTATTTTGTATACAACCGTCATCAGTATATCAGTTTCAAGAATCTTGACGCAACCCCAAGTTAGTGTTTTTTGTAAGAAAGGCACTTATTCATTTAATAATACTTACAAATTTCATGTCTTCCCGGTAGTGTGGAAAATTCAATTAGGTAAAGGGGCAATCCAAGAACTGACGGCTCGTTAAGGGCATAAACTCTGGTTATATTTTTGCATCTAGTATTCACATCCCTTAAATATTAAAAAATATATACAGTAATGAAAACAAAATTAGCAAAAGATAATATTTATTTATTATTTTAAATTAAAAAAAATTGTATCCTTGATACTATTTATAAAATGTTTAGGCTTTGTGCCTTATATTTTTAATTGTACCAAACATTTAGTACTAATTAACTAATAATTTTAAAGAAAGAAATCGAATCTTTGTGTTCTTGGTTTTAGATAATAATTTCCTTAACTTAGTCACTTATATAATTTTAAGAAACCAGGGCGGATTCATCGTTGTGGGCACTGTGGGCATGCCCATAACCCTATTCAATAGTTGTAACCGGTAAAATATCATTTTCACGGTCAATTGAGATCGGTAGGCTGATGATAAAAGGAATGTCATAGAAGTATTGCGATCAAAACGCCAAAACGCTGACTGTGCTTTTAAGCAATTATTTGCAGATGCGACAGAACAAGCACAACAGTTGGATGTTACATTAAAATCCCCACGTACAATTTCGGGTCAAACAAACAGGTCCTATTACGAGGCGAAATCGGTGGAAGAGTACTTTCGGAAATCAGTATACTACCTCTATTAGATTCAATTATTAATGATTTGGAGGACAGATTATCTCCGGAAGTACTCGACCTCTTTCATTTGGGATTTTTTATAACTATCCCAATTGAAAGGAATTTGGATATCGATATTATAAAAGTAAAAAAAGCGTTTCACATGTACCACCAGTTCATTAGCGATAATGAATCTACAGTTTTAAATGAATACCGACTCTGGATGACCAAATGGAAAAGAGAATCTCAAAATAATTTGGTCATACCAGAGTCGATAGCTAAACTCCCGGTCAGTGTGCAATCTTTATTTTTATAGATAGAAAAAAATAGTTTATATAAAAGTTGCAGGATTTTTCATAAAGATTTTTATGGTGTAAGATAGAAAAACAAATGATGATCGGAAAATTAACAAATCACTATCAACTTCGTTATTTTAAATGGAACACCCTGTATATGATTGAAAATTCAAATTCTGCTAATCTTCCTCTTTTCAAATATATATATATATATATATATATATATATATATATATATATATATATATATATATATATATATATATATATTATTAAATAATAATTTATATATATTTTATATAATATATATAACTTATCTATGTTCGGATAAACGGTTGCAAGTTATTTGAATTTAAAATTTGTTCTTATAAGCCATAGTTAGCCATGGATACAACCCAAAATATAAAAGTATTTGACAGAAGTCAATTTTTGTTTGGTTTCCAAGACGAACCATGGCTAACGCGACTTAACTTTGCCAAACTTTCGGGTTGTATCCATGGCTAACTATGGCTTATAAGAACAGATTTTAAATTCAAATAACTTGCAACTGAAATAGATAAGTTATATATATTGAAAGAGGAAATTACAAATTGAATTTTCAATCATATCACAGGGTGTTCCATTTAAATAACGAAGTTATGATTGTTAATTTTCCGATCATCATTTGTTTTTCTATCTTACACCATGAAAATCCCATGGTGTAAGGTTAAGCGTAAGCTTAAATTTGTAATTTAAGCATATATCTATAGTATGTAGTATAGATAAATGCTTAAATTATAAATTAAAATTGTATATTTAAGAGAACTAGCCCCGATAATCTTTATATCAAAATTGAATTTGTAATTTAAAAATTTACCTATACTAGATACTGTATAGATAAATAAATAAATTACAAATGTAAGCTTCCCTAAAGAAACTATATGCCTACTGGAAATAATTAAAAAGGTGGCTCAAATGTCATGGACGGCCTCAAAATGGAAAAATAAGTGAGCTGATTAAGAGGTTAGGCATCATTACTTCTTTACTATACAAAAAGTATCTATAATTTTATTCTAATTAGACCTACCACATATACAGGGTGTCCCAAAAGTAATGGGACACAGAGCAACAGCAGATTCCTTAGGCCAAAATAATGCAATTTACGTAAACTTGCCTTATCCGAAAGTTGATAATAACAAAAATACAGGGTGTTAAACTTTTAATTTTGCTTTCGTTTTTTCTTAATAATTCTTTAACCAAATGACCGAGCGGTACAAAATTTGGGATCTGGGGGTTTTTTGAGGTGAGAAACTTAAATTTGTCCACGCTTTTAATCTTGCTACTAGAGGGCGCCAGCTACGGCCTACCTCACTTGTTTTGGATGTCGTAATTTTTTTAAATCTTAAAATTTTCGACCTGTTTATTAAAAATAAGTTACTATAAATCCATCTGCATCAAAAATGTATACTTTATTTAAGTCTCTAGGAGCAGCCGTTCTCGAGATAAACGCACTTTAAAGGATCTTGCAATTTTTTTATGAAAAATGAATTTTGGCCAATTGTTTTTAAACTTTGCATAGTGATACTTCTTAACACGCTGATCAAAGGTCTTCCAGGGCACAAAACCCGAAAACGCCTTTAACCCCCCCAAAATCACCCTAAAAGGTCCCCAAATCCCCAGTGACCTTTGAGGCCAACACATTAATAATGTTTTCTTCCGTTCCCAATAGTGCAACGCCTTCTAAATCTGGGCCGACTAAAACTCCCAGTATCGCGTAGTCGCTGTACCAAGCGTGGAAATACTCTTCTGCCATAATGACGGCGATCTGGATACCGAATGGCATACTGTCTTTCAGCTATTGCTGCATTTTGAAAGCACTCGAAGAAAACCGCAATCATATCAACAGCTTCATCATTTGTAAAAGGCATTTTACAAAAAAATCGCGCAAAAAATATTTAGATACCAAATTTACAAGAGTTAAAAGCATCTAATAAATGCTTGACGTTTCAAAAATATTATTTGAAAATTTCTTTTGTTTTTGCCGCCTACTATACGTTAATTAGACATTCTAGGGCCGAACGCTAGATGGCGGTACATAAGTTTTGACTCTGCGCGTAAAAAAAAACTTTAATTCGCTATAAGTTTAAAACGAGCAAAGATATCATCGTCGGGTTGTCACAATGTTTTTGCAAATTTTATCTATTTTTTAAATATGAGGTCAAAAATATACCGTTCGATTTAAATTTTTGCAGTAAAATGAAAAAAACTGGAATTATTACGAATTGCGCCTTCTAGCTCTTTTATTGGGAACTGTAGAGCGATAAGGAGAACGGATATTTAAAACAGCCTTATTTATCTTGCAAACAAAATTTAATTTGCTGAAATCGAATAAGTGGTTTAAAATTTACACCGATTTTAATGATTACACTTTTAAGAGCTTCCCTCACCCCTACTATCGGTCGTACGCCAATAAGCCTTAATCCAAAATAATAGAAAATTTTCTAGGCTTTCTAACAGTATTATCAAAAATATAGGCTAATATATGGGTTTTCGGAAAAAAAAAACGTTTTCCTTATTTAATTTTTAGTTACGCCCTCTAGCGGTGAAATACGGAACTTAAAAATAATTTCCAGAATTTTCTCATGGCCAATTTTATAATATTAAAACAATTCCATTGTTGTCAGATGTACAGGTCCTGAGATACAGCCGCTTACCTCGCTTATATGCCCACCCTGTACAATACATTCATTTCTAAGAAACTAATAATTTAACAATATCTTTAATTTTGGTCTTATTATTTTCTAAAGTTTGTTTCCTTATACCTAATTTACTTGCACAAAACATTTGATACTAAGCTACTATTACGGTAATTTTTAAATTAATAGTTCCATTTAATAATAATTTAATGGAGTTACTTCCTTATATTTTAAGTTGTACAAGATATTTATTACTAAGGAACTAATAATTTAAACAAACCAATTTTCTGTATCTGTAATCATATTTAATAATTTCTTAGGCTTATTTTCTTGTATTTTTTATTGTACAGGGTTTTTCCTTATAATTTGGCATACTTATAAGAGTATTATTTGAAAAAAATACAAAAAGTGGTTTATACAAAAATTTTAGGATTTTTTATGAAGATTTTAGATAAGACATTAAAAAAACTGACGATTAGAAAATAGAAAAATCGGGAATAATATATTTTTTTAATGGAATATTACTTATTTTATCCTTAACAACGGGTACCATCTATAGATACTATTAAATAAATAAAAAGACAGTTTATTAAACGAAAAAGCTTTTAAATGAAGAAAAGGGCTGCAGCACGACATGAAAACAAGGTTTTGGATATCCTCGTTTTTTTAGGATAATTATTATACTTTTTCTATTGGACTTGCACTAAATACTTTTAATAATTTTAGAAAATCCTGAAATATCAAACTCGGATGCGGCATCTGAACTTAATAAAATAGATTATAAAATTTATTTAACCTTAAAATTTTATAAATTTTATCCTTATAAATTTATGTCCGTTCGGAACCTTCCTGAACAAATCATGCAGGACTGACCTAAGTATGCATTGGAAATAGCTAGGTTTATGCAGCAGGATCCAAAGTTTTTAAATAAAATTCTAATCACCGACAAGTCTTCCTTTACTTTAGCAGGAATGTTTAATCACAAAAATAAACATTATGGGTCCAGAGAAAACCGTCACCAAATTCAGCAACATAACAATTCTATTGTTTCCATGGCTTTCTAGATACTAATTTGAAACTTTTTTGTTATTTATTAATAATTTAACCTAAAATATCTCAAAAATGGTTCATCCAAATATCATCAATTTATATATATTTGAAATCAGAAAAAAAAGATCTTTCGTTGTAGCGCATAATATACAGGGTGTTTCATTTAAAAAAGTTGAAGTTGCTTATATTTTTCCATTTTTTAATGCGATATTTTTTTACTGATAATTTCAAAAGATAATATGGAAAAAATCCTACAATTTTTATATAAAACATTTTTTTCTGTCTTTAAAAATAAAGTCCCCAGAAGCCACGTAAATATAATCAAAGACCCTGTACCTGAGATGAATTTTTTTGGAATTTTACCACTAGATGTTTAAGCATCAACTTTATTTTGGTTTTACCAGTAATTTTAGCCTAATTATGTATTCGTTCGTAATAAAATATTTAAGGTAAAAAGGACGAATACATAACCTTTATTAAAACCAAATATGTCAACTTGCGGTTTAACCGGACATGAAGTAACATCGTTAATCAATCACGTTTCAACAGTTTTTTAGCTTAAGACAACTCTTAATTTTTATAAATTTTAAAATTTGGTGCAGAGCTGTCGGTAATTGAATTAAAATAATTAAAAAATCGTATTCAATTACTTATAAGTAATTGGATTACCTTAATTTAATTACTTTCTGGAAAAGGTAATTCTATTTGCGTTATCAATTAACAGGATAATGTAACCGTAATTGGTAATTGATTTTCACGAATCCTAAGTAATTCAATTACTTAGAAAGAAATTCAATTTCTTATTCAATTAATTACCTAATAAATAATTGAATTACTACGAAAAAATCAATTACCTTTTTCGATGGAGAAACTGCCGGAATTTTGGCCAGTCATAAAGAACATTAGTATTTTTGATTGATGCTTACCGCCACCGTTTATATACTTTTTTTGTACAAATATCTGTTGATGTTTAGTAAAAAGATATTTTTAATTTAGAGTCATTTAATGTTGAAATTGCCGAGAAAGCAATTTGAATAGTGGGAAGTGCGCGTATGTTGCATATTAGTATAAATATTTTAGTTGTTTAGTGTATCGTAGTTAATATATGGGGTAATTTAAATAAAGTAATTGCTAAAATATTTAATTACTTTTAGTTTTAATTGATAGTTTACTTTTAACAAACATGCTAGTAATTGGTAATCGTAATTTACTATTACTTAGAAAAATAATTGGTAATTGTAATTGAATTACTTTTTGAAAGTAATTGCAGCTCTGTTTGGTGGTAAATCAAAATGTATAATTAAAAGTTAGGTATCCTATATAATATAACACTGGTTAATTTACTACGTGGCCGATACTTATTTTGTCCTACAAAACTAGACCCCAAACATCTATTTTTTGTTGAAAAAGGGCAAATTGAATTGAAATTTATTTACCATTTATAATATGGATCTAGTTTAAAAATTATTAAGTTATTAAGTGTTTTTATCACTTAATTGGTTACTTGCCTGCTTTATACGAGGTTTTAGATGTATGCTTTTCTTTTAGGTGGAATTACATTGCGCAAATCTGATGTGCGCATTATTCTAACGAATTATTGCGTAATAACAGTTCTTTCTTGCGAACGGTCTAGACAAGTTTTTACAAGACGAATCTTGGTGCGCGCATCAGATTCACGAGGAAGGTTCTCGCAGTGTAAGTCCTCATTTACATTTCAGCTTACTTAGTAGCGTCAATGAATACATAAAACTGCCAAAATTTGGAAGTCCTCAAGAACAGCTCCGATTTTGATATATTTTTTGTTTTTCCATATTATTTAAAATCAGAAACCTTTTGAAGGGGCAAACAAATATTTATATTGTTTAAACAATATTTATAATATTTAAATGTTTTTTTTTAATCGCTGTAACTTTTCAAATAATAATTTTTGTCATTTTTACATAGAATCTTTTTTGTAAATAATTAAATTTGCTACAAAAATAGTTTTATAATAATTTCTCTTATTTTTCATAGTTTCGAAGATATCGTGAACTTTAATTTCTGAGAGAAGAAATTTTACTCAATTTTCAGACTGTAATAATTGCTTATAAGATATTTTTTTATGTAATAGTAACATAAAATTAATATACATAACAAAATTTAAAATTTATATATGTCTTTAGGATTTAAACAACTCTAAGAAACATATTCTATATTAGAAATTTAAGAAAATACGACAAAATTTAAAAAAAATTATGAAGAGTTATTTATCATAATTTTTTAAGACATTTTATTAAATAGCAAAAATTTTTTGCTTTGCTCATATATACAAAAATATGAAATTTAATTTTGAGTTATATTTTGCGTATCGAAGATTTTATCGTTTTCAAGTGGTGGGTGGTTATCGCAGTTACTTCCACTGCAAACACTGCAAGCCGGGGAGCAATGAAGGCCACTTTTTTGCAGCCACATGCTGAACCGCATCCTGGTTTGCAGGAACAAAATATAATTTTCAAGACGTTTTCAGGTGCTGCTGGTTGCGTTATTTTTACTAGTTTTAAATGATTGTCTTTTTTCCAACCCCATTTATTAGAAGGGATTAGAAAATTAATTTTTGCATTGCTGAACTTGTGAGTAGACTCTTTTGATATGTTATTTTGCTGCATCCTCTGTCGGAGGTAGTGAATAAAGTTGTACACTTTTATCTTTTAAAGCTATGAAACGTTTGTATCGGAGTATATTCAGGTTTTTGCAGTTTTAGCACCATACATTATGAGTATACAACCTATAACTTTACTGAAAATCAGTTCATCATTTTGATTATCAACCATAGAAGTTTCAGCTGCTGCACGTAATTTATAATCAATATTAAAATTATGTTTACCTTTGGAAATATATAAATTTTAAATTTTGTAAGGTATTTTCATTTTATGTCACTATTATATAAAAATATCTTATAAGCAATTATTACAGTCCGGATATTAAATAAAATTTCTGCTTTCAAAAATTAAAGCTCACGATATCTTTAAAACTAGGAAAAATACGAAAAAATATTATAAAGCTATTTTTGATAGCAAGATGTTAAAATAAAATTAGTACCCCATATAAATATCATTAATATTGTTTAAACAATATACGTATTTGTTTGCCCCCTCCAAAAGGTTTTTGATTTTGAATAATATGGAAAAACAAAATTATTAAAAAAATATCAAAATGTTCTGAGGACTTCCAACTAAAATGCTTCATTTACGCTACTAACTATCCAGTCTTCTTATACAGTTTTAAAAGCTTCCTTTTAAGATGTATAATTCTAAAGAGCCTATGTCTGTTATATTTTAGAGCTTTACAGTTATCTATAATGTGCAAGGTCTTGTTCTTTTTTTTAAAGTATGCATGTTGTAGGGCCAGTTAGAACAAGTATTTGTTAAAAAGTGTTTTTTTATTAGAAACATGTAGTTCTTGTACTCGTACCAAGTGAAATAGAAGAAAATTTAAAAAACCCACTTCATTAGTAACGTACTAAATGTTCCACAAAAAATGTTACATGTAGCTTGAAAATGCCAGATAAAAACATAAAAAAGTGCTTTAAAACTAGAATTAAAACTTAGTTTTTAAAAGGTTTTTAAGGACACATAAGTTAAGAGCTAAAAGTATGAAAGTGAAAAATACTGTACAATGACTTCGTTAAACTTTAACTGTTTTTTTTAATTTAAATATATGTTCATAATTGTTTACAAGAACTGAATGCAAGACTGTGTAATTTTATCACTTATGTTTACTTGCTTTCTTCTTACCTCAAAACATGAAACAATTCCTGATTATCATGATGTTTAAATTCGAATCCTTTACTTAGTCCCACCAGAAATGTAGTTAAACATAGAATCGAAAACAGAGCTCTTGCACCAAGCCTTTTAAACATTTTTAAGTTTACCCTTATGTTCCTCAATTTTTAAAGCTTCTTTTTTTTCAAGATATGTGACTGACCAGGCTAAAACTGAAAACAGCTGTTTTAGATAAAATAGCTCCTAAAACAGTATTGAACTGAATAGCTTTAGAACAAGAACGGGGAAAAACTCTATAAGAAATATAAACTTTTCTCCATAAAAACGCATAAAAAATTGACATTAAACAATAAAAGAAAAAATCGGAAATACTAAGTACCTTTTTTAGTTAAACCAAAAAAAAACTGTAAAAAAATGTACAAGTGCCTGAAAAAAATGCTTTAACTGTTGTGAAACACAATATATAAGATTAAGCGTTTTCAGTCGTTTGAGGCGTATAGAATTTTACTCCCACACTGCGTCCCGACGCAAGCGTCTGATGAGGACGTCAGCAGAGGTATGGATTTTTAGATAAGTCTAGTGGGATATTTTTCAATGGTATCTCTGCCCTTTTCGCACTTATATTTGTACGTAACCAAAATCGTAGGTGGTAATTAAATACTCAATATGAAGTCAAAATTATTTATATATTGATAAGAGAAACAAATAAAAACATAATACAAAAATTACTGATATGCAAAATTCCAATACTGCTGAAAATGTTAGTTAAACAAGAGCGACTCAATAATAATACAGGATGTTTCTTAATGTTATGCAAATATTTAGGGATGTGATTTTACATAAAAAATTAAGATAGATGGTTTTATAAACTATGGTCTAAATACGTTCTGTTGCAAAAATACGGGGTTTTTAAAATTTACGAAATTTACAAAAAATATAATGTTTTCACGAAATTACTACGAAAAATACAATGTTTATTAATATTTACCAAATCACTTGGGCTATTTCAGGACGTTTGGGACATTTAATGAAGCATACTTTTTAAAATGAATTATACGCCAATGCCTTTTTTTTCAAATAAAAATAAATTTGAAATAACGCGTCCAACTTAAAAGGTAAATGTTCTCTTAAGTTATTTTCTTCAAGGCGCCGTTCTCTAAGAAAAAAATAAGCATTGTCTAAGAAAATTACAGTAATTTGTAATTATTTAATTTTTCATGAGAAGCAATGTGGAAGCATGCATATTACGTGAAAGGGGCTATTTTTAACAATAATTTGTTATATATGTTAATATTGTATGTTGTAAGTTGTTGTTTTTTATAAAATGTAAATGTCGTAAGATATTTTTTTATTAATAAAATTATAAATGATTGTTTAACCACAACTAACCACAACAGAAAACATTTAAGATATCTTTTAAATTATTCGAGGAAAAATCAGTGGTGTACCATTTGTAACTTTAAAAACACTAAAGTCAATGTTCGTACGCACGCCACTATTAAAGCTTAAATTTTAATTAATCTTTAAAAAAAGGACCTTTATTAAATGTCACTACATACTTAATATCACTAAAGTATCTCAAGCGGTTTTGCAAATTTTGATTAGTTTCTTTGTTTTTTATTTCATTTTAACATCCTGTATTTTTAGTCTAGGAGGAATCGGCGCATGAGTACCGAAAACTATTTCACCTTCATTTGTTTAAACGGTCCTGTTTAAATTGCCCTACTGATGATATAAATGCATGTTGCCATGGGACAACCTGGTGCCATATTGTTTAAACCGAAATGGTTTACACAACTGCAAGAAATTGTTATTTTTAAAGGTTCAAAAATCTCAAATTTGGGTACTTTTGACCCATGAAAAATATATATAGAAGAAGAATAAAATATAAAAATTGTCTTTCTTCCTTATACAATAGTTAATAACATCGTTAATTGAGATTTGAATTTTTTTTATTGTTTATACCTGTTTTTTCATAGTTTATTACGCGCACTCACAAGTAAAATAAAGCTCTAATAACATTTGTAAAGTTGATTTCGGGAAAAAACTTAAATGATAAGTAATGCTTCAGGACACAGAGAGGCCGATTCAGCGCAGCGTGTGGGGGAGAGAGAGAGAGAGAGAGGGGGAGAGACGGCGATACCTAAAGGTAAGGGGCGCATACTTGTGAGCGCGCTAATAAACAATCAAAAAACAGATTTAAACAATGAAATTTTTTTAAATCTCAAATGAAGATATTATTAACTATTGTATAAGGAATAAAAAATAAATATTATATATATATATATATATATATATAATATATATATATATATATATATATATATATATATATATATATATATATTATATATATATATATATATATATATATATATATATATATAACGGGTTGGCCCACCCCTTTTAGCACGGCCATATGTGGGTTTGGGAATATTTCAAAATTATTTTGAAACATACAGGGTGACCCAAAAAGAAAGTACATATCAAAGTTATTTTTTTTCTTATGGAACACCCTATATTTTTGGATATTTGTAGATACTATAGACCAAATAAAGGTGAGTTATTGTTATATTTCCTATACCCAAAACTAAGCGTTTCTGAGAAATTCTGAGAAATTCTGAGAAATTTCAAAATACAGACCATAATTTAAAAATTGTTTACATCCTGTAACATATAACGAGCTGCTCTTTAATTTAATTGATTGCTTAGCTCAAGGTTTAAGTTAACAAATTAAAAAAGTTTTACCTAATATTATACAGGTGTTTAAAAAAAAAAGCTTAAAGTTTGGACACCATTTTATTAAAAAATTCCTAAGTTAAATCACCCTGTATTAAGTGGCCTATTTTGACGCGGAACTAAATTCCCAAAACCCAATTAGGGTTTCCTATACCCTCTCTTCTGCTTTTTATGCAAAAGGCGTTTTTATATTTGACTTATCCTTTATCTTAAAAAAAGGAACACCCTGTATTGTAATTAAAAAACCTTTTATTAAGGATCACGTAGATTTGTTAAAGCACAAGGTTAATTTTTTAAAAAAAGATGTATCTTTAAAACAAAATGCAGGCCAAAGTAATAACTCCAATTTATAAAATATAGTGAAGGCACTAACTGTTGAGACAAAATATTTAAATTGCCTTGTTTCTTAGCAAAAAGTATCAGACTTTATTTTTATAACAACGGTTAGTTAACAGACATAACTTTTACTGGCAAAATCCTAATATTTTTGAAACCACCCAAGATGATCTGTTAACGTGTGAGGGAAAAGGGAAAAATTTAACACAGGGAGTTTTATTTTCCCCAAAAAACTGATACATTTGCTAAAAAACGGGGGAATGGCCCCAATTTTGTGAACAATTAGGGAAGGTGTGCATCCACATATTTTTGATCCTCGTTTTTAAAAAAAGCTTTAATATTTTTAGAAATGGCAATAAATTGGAGTTATTCTTTTCCTAAAGTTTATTTTCCCAAAAAAATTGGCTTTTAAGCAAATCTAAAAGGTTTTAATTACAATACAGGGTTACCATTTTTTAAAGATAAAGGATAAGTCCCAAAAAAAAACCCTTTGAAAAAGCAAAAGTAATAGGGAAATTTAAAGAATTTACTATCAAAAACTTTTAGGGGTCAAAACGGTTTTAAAAATGTTTAACCATAGATAATTCCCAACTTTAAGGCATTTTTTTTATCACTCTGTAAATTTAAATTTAAAAAATGTGATAGAACAATAAATAAAAATTTAAAAAGGCAGCTTCCACAGTTTAATAAAAATTTTAAAAGGTCTGTTTTTAAATTTATGTAAATTTCTCAGAAACGGATTTGGGAAAAAGAAAATATAACAATAATTTTTTTGGTCTATAGTTTTAAAAATATCAAAAAATAAAGGGAAAAAAAATAATTATTTATTTTTTATATTTTAAAATAATTTTGAAATAATACCCCTGTTTCAAAATTTTCCCCAACTCTTTCCCTTTCTGTAAAAACCGAGGCAATGGGTGGGCCCCTGTATTATAAATTTTGCTACTTCTTGATAAATTGGGATAGAAACATTTAAAAAATATTTTTTTACGCGGTGTTCGGAAAATTAAAAAAAAATTAAAAAATGGTACAAAAAATAAATCATTTATTTGAAGATATGGAAATAAGTTACCAGGGAAAGTTGTTTAAAATTAAAAAATTAGTCTCTAATACCAATTTTGAAAAAATCCCTTTTTTTATTTATTTGTAATTAAATTTATTTTAATATCCATTTAAATTTTTCTTATCAATTTTATCGAATTTTTTTCTGTAAAGTAAGCATTTTAAGCTGACGATACTACGGCTAGTGAATTATAAAAGCGAAGTGTCAATAAAGTTTGTCACTATCAACGCCTACTAGTACAAAAATGAGTTGTTAATTCCAAATTGATTCCAAATTAACAACTCATTTTTGTACTAACGTTGAAAATGAAAGCTATTGACACTTCATATTTTTAGCCGTAGTATCTCATGCTTACTTTACAGCAAAAATTTGATAAAATTGATAATAAAAATTAAATTGATATTAAATAAATTTAATTACAAATAATAAAAGTGGGATTTTAATTGATTAGAGACTACTTTAATTTTAAACAACTTTCCTGGTAACTTATTTCCATATATTCCAAATAAATCCACTCTGTACCATTTTAAGTTTTTAATTTTCTGAACACCGCGTATAAATTCTTAAATGTTTCTATCCCAATCTTACTCTAAAAGTACAAAATTTTTATGAAAGTAGCTTTTTTTTAAAATCAAAAAAAAAAAAGTTTTTCTTCTTCAATACCTTTTCCGTGGACATACTGTATATATATATATATATATTATATATATATATATATATATATATATATATATATATATATATATATATATATATATATATATATATATATATATATATATAAATATATATATATTTATATATATATATATATATATATATATATATATATATATATATATATATATATATATATATATATATATATTTTTTTTTTTTCAGGGTCAAAAACAAATTTAAGATTTTTCAAACCTTTAAAAATTCATATCCCAAAAATATTAATATCGTGAAAAGTCATAGGACCTTTTTATTTGTATTTAAATAAAGAAGAAAATAAAATTTTCAATTTTAAACCATTTCGGCTTAAACAATATGGCACCAGGTTGCCCCATGGCAACATGCATTTATATCATCAGTAGGATAATTTAAAGAGGATCCTAAAAAAAATGTCGTGAAATAGTTTTTTTACTCCTGCGATTTCTCCTAGACTATTTGTAACAAAACATTTTTGGGACACAGCTTGTAAAACATACTTTCTTAATTTTTCATGTGGAATCGCACTCTTTAATATTAGCATACCATTAAGAAACACCCTGTAGTCCTTACATGGACACTTTTCACGAAGTCCTAGTCATGTTTTATTTGAAACGAAGCAAGAGGATATTAAAATTTTCCAATACAAAACTTTACTATTTAGTGGTTTTAAGAAAATACAACTGAATTTTTAAGGCCCTACTTAGCCCTCGCGAAGCTAAATCTTCTAAATTTCTAAAATAGACCAACTTTTTTAAAAGAATAATAGAACGGCGGATGTAAAAAATTTAAACAAAACTAATACGAACACCTTATTACAAATATAGGAAATTACATATCAATAACAAATTCAATAAAACTTTACTCTTCCGCACTTAACTGATACGTATTCGCAAATTGCATCATCATAAGAAATGGATCTCTTGATATCATGTTTAACTGAGAAAATTGAGAGGTTATATAAACCTTTTATCCGTCATTGTTAAACAAAACTTTTTTTTATAAAGGGCTATTTTGAAAACGACTTTTCTGCTTTGCAGCTTGTTATCCGTAAATTTTAAAAATTGTATATAAATTTGAAAATATATCAATAAGGTTTCTTTACAAAAATAGAGTTAACATATCGGAAGCAGTAATACAATCATTTTGTTTAAAACATACCATATCTAAATAATACTAAAATTGACTGTATTCACTAGAGTTCTTTTTCAATACTATTTTTATATAATAACTAACGTAACTCATTGATTCAGGTTCAATAATTGACTCTGTATCCCATTTTTGATTTTTATTTCTTAGCGGAAACAGACATTAGTTTAGTGCGGGGCCTCTTTTTCAATAGGGCCCCTGCGAGGTCTCCTTTTTCTTAGGAACCCTAAGCTTTAGCCTACTAAGCCTAATGGTAAATCCGCTACTGTCTGCGACCAGAAGTTTCACTTTGGGGATACGATAACATACAAATAAAGGTGCAGACAAAGTGGGACTCTGCCAGATGATTCGTAAAGAAATGCCTAAGAGTAGCACTTTATGCTCTCGTAATGCCTGTTGTTAGAGGAGAAACACTTATAATTATAATTAAGGGTAAAATGTAGAACAATTTTAGAAGTATTAATGCACGTCAACAAGCAAGATCAAAAAGTTTTCCTGTGAGAATGGGGTAATAGTTTGTTCTCAGGACCCTGTTAGTCAAAAGATAGCACAAATGATTGTGTTACGAATTAAATTAGAAGAAAATTTGTGGTGTCGCAGTCTAATATTAATTGAAGATCAAGAAAAAGGGGTATCTGTAATACCATGCGTCCGTTTTTAAATATAATTTACAAGACTTAAACCACTGAATATTAAAATAAAAAGTGGATAAAACAGTCAGCAACATTATAAATGGGGTTTATCATGAAACAATTCAAAATATATGTAAATTTTTACTCCCTTTTTAATAGCTTTATAAATTTTTTATACCCAACAATAAAAGAAACCCATATCCAAAACCAAATTTTTGGAATTTTGTTTAACAAAAATCAATGAAGTTCGAACCCAAGATCGCCAAACTTTGATTTTATGAAGAAAATAAAATTTACATCTGTCAAGCAAATATCAAAATTTTAAAATATTTGAAATTATAGAAGATGGAAATTGTTTATTTAGAGCAGTAAGTCTTTTTATGTATAAAACACAAGTAACTGGTGAATTCAAGTAACATCGAATGATGGAAACTTTGGATAGAATATATCAAAGAAGAATATTACAAGAAAATTAATCTCCATTAGGAACGGTGTAATTTTTGCTTACTGAAAAAAATAATTTAATGTATTTACTGAAAAATATAATTTAGATAATGATAAACAAAAAGCATCTTGTTCGATATGTCCAAAATCGTTTAAGAATATCAATGGCCTTAAAATCTATAATGTAAAAATGCATTTCAAAACCAATGTGAAGAAAAATTTGGATAATTTAAAATGTAAAAATAATATGTCTGATAAAATAAATGTAACGTCCGAAAAATTTAATGAAGTATCCACCAATCAAATTGCAAATAAAACCCCGAACAAAAATGTTAATCAAAGCTTTCGCTGAATTAAAATCATCAACTCCCATAGTAAAAATCATTCCAAAAGGAGCCAGACCATCAATTTCTGATGAACATTCATATCATTAATGTTTGTTATTAAAGAGTTAATTTCAGTACTGGAACTACTCCAGCATTGATTTGATGGAAGCTAGAAAAGTGAGCAGTTATCATCTTTAACATTAGATTAGCATGTCAGACCTGGGAAAAAATAGATTTGTAGAGAACAACGAAAATATATGACCAAAAATCGATTTTATGGAAATGTAAAAATTATAATCAATAATAAAGAGTATATTTAAAAAATAATTATAGCAGAGCGTTTTTGATAAACTAACCATCATCGGTGCAATTCGTCAAAAAGAGACTTTAAAGGAGCATAGATCTGTCAAAAAAATTCAAAACTTTTAAATAACTAACAAATATTACATTTGGAAATGAAAGCTGTATGTTTTCATAAAGTTCCCTCATCACGCAATAATTTCCTTAAAAAATAAACATGAAAAAAAAATAAAACCAACATTGTATACTAGATTTTTGTATTGATCAGGAAACAAGAAAAAACATAGTGCCACCTAATTTCACAATTTTCTTCTATTATATTTTTTAATATATGCTTTAATTCCATGTTTTCTAAAAAGCGATAAATAGAAAAAAATATTATTAGATCGAGTAAAAATCCTATGGTTTTACCCTCTACAAAATATCGTATTAAGTTACAAACCATACCCAATACACGAAATTATGTTTTAAAAGCATCTACTTTCCTAATTTGAAAAAAAAAATATCTGTATCATAAACCTACCCTCTTTTGTTAAATTCACCTTTAAAATTGTTTACATTTTGACCCAGTCCATTTTTTTACTAAGTATCTGTACCTAATAAAGGTATATGCCTAAAATCAAATCAAATTTTAACATACCCGGTAACTTACCAGCCAGTATTTAAATTTCTGAATTGTTTCCTTAGTTTTTTATTCTTTTTTCTTCACAAAAATTCACCAAGCCAAACTTTAGCATAAAAAAATACAAGTCCTCGTAAAAGCTCTTTATCACAACTAACACAATTAGCATAATAATAAACCAAGGTAAATTACGCTAAAATATTTGAAATAGATATTGGAATCTATTTAGAGGTCAAATTATTTTGCTTTTTTAATGAAACTTTTTGTAAAACGTCATTGTCATTGGTATATAATAAACATGTAAATAAACCCAATATTAAATTGTTTTGGTGTATTTTATCTAATGAACTTGTATCGAGATTCAGAATGATTTTTTATGTTAGTTTCTCGAACGCTATTAGTATATTTATGATATGGATGTCCAACAAACAACATTACAAATTGTTTTAAATATTTTTGTTAAATTATCTATTTCTGAGATATCAATAAAATAGTAATCCTGTTCAACCCTTTCAATAAAAAAGCAAAACCGGAAAATATCAAAAACATGATTTCACCAGGCCAAAGCTGTGCTAAAATTGTCACAGATTCGACGTCAATGGTCAAATACGTATTATACCAAGTGGAACTTTCAAGAAAAGACTAATAGTCGAGAAAATAAAGCACTGGACCTCCAAATTTTGTGCAGTAAGATGGATCAAGATGGGTTTTTGCATTCGATTCGTGAGAGCATCTAGAAAGTTTGTGACCCTATGTGATCAAAAAAAATTGAAAATTGCATCGGTGCATAAAAAAATGCAGTTTAAAAGTGCATCTTAAAAAGTTAAAAAGATGAAAAACGTACAACTCGGAAAACATTGACGAAAATAAGTTAAATTTTAGTGTTCGGTGGTTTTTGCTGAATGCAAATATGGCATCGACAGTAATCTCGGAGGTATCTAACCAGGGTGACTGATTACTACGTCGTCTTCTGGAGTTTTGTTTCAATTCGTTAAAAAAAATCCGAAACTCGTTACCCCGTCTAGAAAGCTTCGGAAAGCATCAAGGAACGCTACAGAACCTTCAGAAGTGTTGGCACTTCGGCGGAACCCAAGGGAATTGGACTTAGCGCCTCTGGAGGGCATCGTCATAGGTTAAGTCCGATATCTCTAGATGCCTAGCACTTAAAAGGACCAACAAGGTCTATAAAGCTTTGGGAAGCATCAAGCAACGCAACGCCTCCTTCCAGAAGTGTTGTCACTTCAACGAAACGTACAGAAATTGGACTTAACGCATCTGGAGGACGTCGCCATAGGTCGAGTCTTATATCTTCGAATGCCGAGCACTTAGAAGGACCAGGGAGGGGTGGGAAGCTTCCGGACACCTCCCGGAGTACAACGACATCAAGAAAAGCATTGGCACTCCCGAACTTTCGACAGGAAATCACAACAAATCTCCCAATCATTATTATGCTTCCCGAACTATATTGCACCTTAGTGTGCTCAGAGGTATTCGCGAACATTGCTCCTCACCCGCCACCTGCCACCTGCTCGACTTCATCATTTTACTTACGGTTTTACTACTTTAAAGTTCTTTTTTTTCACAAAACGTCTATGATTCATTTTCTGTAAAAGAATACGCTACCTTGTCGTTATATGTAAACAAAAATTATATTTTTTGGAATGTTACGTATATGAATGAAATACGAATTGTCGGAACGAAGGTGAACAACACTACACGCATACGTTTATTAAATGTGGATGTCAGAGCGCATGTCGAACAAATTGTACGTACATTTACGGCATATACGTTTGTTGTCGTGCGGCTGTATACTAGTGATGGAACCTTCCGAATGATCTTCCGAACGATATTCGAATATAGAAATGTTTCGAATGATTCGAATATTTCCTTCGGATATTCGAATATTCGTATTCCAATCAGCTGGGGTATATTACCGCTACTTATCGGATGATAGTTCATTTAATTCGCGGTTCATTCATATCAAGAATAGAAATTTTCCACAAAATGTCGACTTTTTTGGCGCCACTGTATACCATTCTATACACCACACCAATAATTACGAATTAAAACGAAAACAAAACTTCCGCCGACCACCAATAACAGCAAAACAAATTTAAAACGTACAAGAATACGTATGCGAACACAACATCAACCCAATAATAGTCGACTGAAATTAAAAGCCGAAACAAAATAATTCATTTTTCATCTTCCGACATCTGATTTATCCGGAATAATTCGTTATTTCGAAAGAAATCTTTCGACTCGGGAAGTCGACGGTTGGCGGTCGGCGTAATATATCGAATACCGACTGACGTTGTTCGGTCAATGTTTCATATGTCGAATGATATTCCGAATATGAAAATCTTCCGGAATACGAATATTCGAATATTAAAATCATCCGAATATGCCCATCGCTACTGTATACGTTCGCTAAGTGAATACCCGGCTTTAGTGTACTCAGAGGAGTGACGCCGCAACATTGCCTACCCTCTCACCCCGCCACCTGCCACCTGCTCGACTTCCATGTCTATTTTACTTACGGTTCTTTACTACTTTTTTAAAGTTCTTTTGGGTTTTCACAAAACGTTTTATGATTCATTTTTCTATAACAAAAAAAACTACGCTACCCTTGTCGTTATATGTAAACAAAAATTATATTAGAGATCAAATAACGTATAGTTGGATTTCACAAGTCAGCTTTTAAGCCTGTTAGTTTCTTAGGTCTTATAAGAAGAGTCAAGTTATGAAGCTCGTCAGAATTATAGTTTACCAGCGAACGAGCGCTCTTCTAAGAGGGGGGGAGTAGAGTAACTGTACACAAGTTTTTATTTAAAACAATATTCTCGACGTCAGAGCTAGTCACCGGTATGTTTAAGGAACCTTCTAATCCACTTCAAATGATCTTAGAGTGAGAAATGACTCTTCCTAGTCGAGATCAAAAGTACTCAGAAAGAAGAGCCAAAAATCGGAGATATCGCCTAGCATTCCTCCGTCGCTTCGCAAACACACACCCCTTGCTTCACCGGCAACATTGAAAAAGTCTGTCCTGTTTCTATATACAACAAAATGTTTTTAGTCTTACTAAACCATAAAGCCAAAGTCCTCATAAATCAATCTTTATTATAGTATATACCAGAATGGGTAAAAGTAAGAGGTGGAAATCGTATTCCTCACCTTAGATTTCATTATTGATACCAACTGTATTAAAAAGGCCAAATTAAAAAGACGCTGGTACCCCAAGAACTGTAACCGTAGTGATATTTGTGTCCAGCAACCTTAAAAACCCCCTGGATAACGAGTTTCGGCTAATTTTATAACGAATTTCCACAAAACTCCAGTAGAAGACGTTGAAACCAGTCACACTGGTCCGTAGGTACCTCTGAGATCACTGTCGATGTCATATTCGTATTTAGCGACCCCAAAAACCCCCGAGTAGCAAAATTGAACTTATTTCCGTAAATATTTTCCAAGTTATTAATTTTTCATTTTTTAACTATTTAAGATGCACTTTTAAAAATGCATTTTTCGCATGCACCGATGCAATTTATAATGTTTTCTTGATTACATTTAGTCACAAACTTTAACGACGATAATAAAAACAATTCACATAACATTTTTTCTAAATCCCTGGAAAATAATTTTTTTTTTTTATTAAAACCCTGACATATTCTGTTTATTTTGGCCCCTTATTAACGATAACTTTAAACGACCCAAACCTATTTTCCACAGGCAAGTAAGTAGATGATGATATGAGCGAATTTAGTTTTCAATTGTGCTGGTCAACCACTTTAGTTAAACGCCTTAGTTTCTGGTTCAACACTTACAATTCATTAAAGCCTGATACTGACAATGTTGAATTGTATTGAAAAATTAGTAAAATATACGAAGAAAACGAGAAGTCCCAACCTTAACAATTTAAGTCACAAAAGGCAAAACAGGAAAACAAAAAATTAATAATAAGCATGGCAGGTGATATATTTTCTGATTCAAATGCATTAAATTTGATTCTGTCTAAAGCCTCATTAACTTCTTCATTACTAGTCATCCTGAAATGAAAAACATCGCCACAGTTATAAAGCTAAGGCTTATATCGTTCGCTTAGTTCGTCAGAGTTTTTCCCATTGAAGACGAAAGTAAAATAATAGTTTATAGCATTTTGTGCTTAGGTATTTCATTTGTACTCTGATGTCTGATATTCATATCTCTTAAGATGTTCCAAACTTATGTGGATGGTGTGGTGAAGGAGGTTAGTAGTAAATAGCTAGACCCCTTTACGTACAAATGTGTACTGGCTGAAGATCTAATTGTGTTAAATCTTTAAAATCACGTGATGTTTTTAGCACGTTTTGAACCCCTTCCCCATCCTCCTGTTACAACGTGATGATGTTTTAGACTACCCCCTCTCCTACCCAAAACCACGTGTATTTTTGGTACCAAGTATCTTAAAAATTTTCAAAATAATATCTTTAAATACAGGTATAATTCAATTTAATTCTGGAACATTGGGGCCTGTATGTATTTAAAAATTGAGTTAATGTAGGTTAAATAATAATTGAAGTAATTTAAACCTTTCTTTCAAACATTTTGGCAATTCTTAAAACCTTTAAAAAATTTCAGAATTGCCAAATCGTTTTAGAGAAAGTTAAATTATTATTTAATATAAAAATGGACCCTAAGATGGCTAGAACCACGGAAGAATGAGCCCTAAAGTCACGTTTTGCGTAATATCTTTGGAACGATTAAAGATAGGCCAGCCAAATTTGGTAAAGTTATTTACTTTCTACCCTTGTATGTTACTGATTTCCCAAATTACATAATTATTTACATGCAGGGTGTGTGCCAGGTATATTATATCCCAAATGTTTTTGTTTGTGGAATTTTAGTACTTTTAGCACCAAATACTAAAACCCTCATCATTTTTACACAAAAGGTATTCTTAGTCGATCTTTGTGTTTTGGCCCCGTTTCATATTATCCATCAAAAATAAATCAACGAAAATCCTAAGTGAAAATTATTAATTAACGGCCATGAATTGACTGATATATTTTTGACACGTAGCGTTGGACGTTTTGTTTATGCTGCTAGTAAATTTAAATAAATAATAAATAAAATTTAAGGAGTACAGGTTTCAAACTTTTTGAATCGGGAGCCAACTGGACTTGATTTTAATTTTTGGGCTAGATGTGCAATATGGTTAATGCATCTAAGATAAATATCGGTGAAGATCTGCTTCAGAATATCACACTAGCGGAAAATGAAACGAGACGAAATAATTTTAAAATTCTTTGGCGTCGCCAAGTATAAGCCGTAGAGCAAGAATGTGTATAAGAGGAAGACGGAGGTTTTTTTTTACACCTTTTGAAAGACTTAGGAAATTTTAATAGGTTTTAAAATAAATAATATTTTTTGCATGTAAAACGTGTTAGAAATGTTTTGGACCATGTATGTAACGCTCTTAGAAAAGTTTATGTAATTTGGAAAATTATCTAAATGCAATTTTAGAAACTTCATCAAATTTGGTTGGCCTATCTTTAACGGTTCTAGAGATATTACAGAAAACGTGACTCTAAGACCTTCAGGAGGCTCTAGCCATCTTGGGGTGCATATTTTTCGAGGCATGTTTATATGAACTATTTTTCATATTTTGAGACGTACAATAGGTCATAGAAATATTGAAAATAATGCCCACAAATTTCATATGCGTTAATAAACCAGTTAATTTACATCTTAAAAGTTATATTTATAATTTTGATGTACATAATGTTTTCATCCATTATTCCATACAAGTATCATAACAAAAATCACTACCAAGGCTTTTATTTTCTTAAACGCTTTCAAATTTTAGTATGAAATATTTAGATATCAATTTTAGATATATTAGCCTCCTACAACTTCCGCTTAAACCAAAAGTGGCGTGAGTTTTGATATTTTAACTGGAACACCTTGTATATTTTGCAAGACCTAAAATCTACAAGTCATTCCTGATATAAAACCTGTATTATATTCTTAACCAATCTTTGTTCGATTTCGAGAAAATGGCGATTGACAATGTCCATTTTGAAATATTAAATTTTACGTTACATCCAGTTAAAATGGAAGTAATGGCCAGATGTTTTTATTCAAGAAAATAAAATACTTGATAGTGAATTTGTTTTCACCTGGTATAAATAATTTTGTCTCCGCTTTCAAAGGTTTTTAATTTTTAACAGTATTGGAAAAATATATCAAAATTAAGGCTCCTCTCTTGAGGACTTTTAAAAACTGGACTGCCTGTTTTACGTATTCATTGACTCGACTACAATTATTTTATTTAATTTTAAATAGGTATTATTTTATGAAATTATTTCTTTTAATTTATGATAAAAAGTTGAAGAAATGTTTTAAGTGTAATTAAATTTTGTAAACAACATTTCAAAAATTGAGATCTAAAAATTGGCATATTGGTATTTGTATAACAATCAGACTCAAGGCAGGAAAACGGTACACAATATAAAGCTTAAATTTTTTTGCCGTTTTCATAGAAGAATTCTATTTTTGTAATATTAACAGTTAACAGTCGATTTACACGTGACAAAATGGGATACATTTGGCAACATGAGTTCATCCGGGAAAAATATTTAACGTCTCACTATCAGATAGCTGGACTTAATGTCAATTGTAGCAGGTGTACCCTGTGCTTAACCCTACTTTTATATCTACCTATTTTCCTATAATAGCCAAGCTGTAGTATCGGTGGTTGGTAGAATTACCTATGAATAGGAAACCGGCTTTCTATTCTAAGACGTCTTTAGTTATTAGATTATTAGAAACTTACATGCATTTTCTTAAATTTTTAACTTTAAAAATTTTTACGATTATATTGTGTTTATGAATTTAATAATTTAAAAGTCTAAGGGCGTGCATAAAAAATAAAGCTAAAACCAGTCATTATCCGTAATTAGACTTACTAATTGTGAAGTTATTAATTATTAATTTAACATAATTTAACCAAGCTCGTTAAAAAATATCGCTTATTTTTTACTGAGCAACTCGTCTAAAAAACATAGATTTACGTAAACACTTATGTTTAAACCTTCTTGGGGTAACATATTTTACACATTTGTTTATAAAAGTAATGTGATGTTTTAGAACCCTCAACATAAATCCAAGCATTATTTTAACTTATTTCCAAGCAATCCGACAACATGGCTCTACTCCTGCCAGTTCCAAAGCGTTTTTCAACACTTGGCCACAATTTACCCTATTCCCGCAGTAAGAGGGGTGCAGCCAGCGGGGGTAGCAGCTTTTGTCACCGCGCCCCTTGTGTGACGTGCGCCTCTGATCTTGGCGATCAATTTTGTTGTATAGCGTCTCTTACAGAGTGCCGGGTGATATTTTGGGCATATTTCCAGGGTAAATTGGGGGTAACTTTGTAATTTTGGGGTAAAACAGCTCTTCTATAGGGTTGAGGGTAGTTTTAGGTAGGAGAGTAAAAGAGTATATATTTTTAAAAAAGTAGTTTGTGATATTAAGAAAAAATCGTCCCTAGTTGGGCGAGGTAAGTATTTTACCCACTTTTTCTTTAAAAAATGCCACGCACGTTTATTTTTTGTGTTAAATTTTGACGGCCGCAGTATATTTATAATTTTTTGTTAAACTTTAAATCATTAATTTAAATATTTTAACTTCTCATTTAAGTAAAAAAGATCCTTATATTTTTATTTTTTAAACATAGGTAAAGTAAATAAAATTAGTAAAGACTGAAAACTATAATTAAGAATTATGTTACAGAACATGAAGCAATTCCTATGGAACTTAATGACCAATGAGAATTTTACAATTTTTTTAATAAATTGTAACTTAGGTAAAGAGTCAAGACTAATATTTTTACTAGTATTGGCAGAAACCTAATACAGTGTGTGCTAATAATTGATCTTAAAAATACGCTTACAGAGTACCTGCAATACAATTTTAACGAAATTTATTATTAATTTTCTTTTGTCTATTATTTCCAAGATGTAATATTTTATCTTGCCATTAATTAAATAATTAAAAAAAAATTGGCAAAAAAAGAGCTTAAAGAAACATTGTTCCTTAATTGATTTAGTGTTGTTTGAGCCAGAAGCATTATTTTTTACTATTAATTTTAAGAGACATTTAGATATACAAAGCAATTTAATATTTAGGCCCGTTAGTTTGTTACGGTATTTTAATATAGCGAATGTTATATGAGTTATATCTATTACATGATGTAAAATATTTAAACTAAAATATTAAGCTATAAATTTTTAATTATAAAGTTTAGATAACTAAGCTAAATTTATATATTAGCGTTAAACAATGCAATCTATAATTTCCTGAAATGACAAGTCAGACATGTATTACCGGAAAACAGCGTAAAAACGTTACTTGACTAACAAGAAATAGCCATTTAGTCATTCCCTGTAATGCCTAGACAAACAATGAATTAAAAATTATTATTGGGTCTTTTTTCTAAAACAGATTTAGGCATTACAGGACATTACTAAATAGTTAGTCAGACACTGTAATATGAAGGCTATTACGCCGTTTTTCAGCAATACATGTACCACCAGTCATTTCAGGAAATGACGGATTCCAGTGTTTGACGCCGACATATACAGGGTGATTGAAAAGCACTTTGGCAAACTTTCAGGAGGTGATTCCTCACAATATTCTAGTATGAATTGTCCAAATAAACATATGTCCGAAAACGCTTCGTTTGCAAGATACAGGGTGTTAAAGGTTCAACAATTCAATCATAAAGCCAAACAGCTAACAAGAAACGTTTAACTGTCACATAATAAGTAATTACCATAACTACTTACTAAAACGTCAAATTCATTTCCTAAGCCATCTTGTGAAAAATGTAAAATAATGGTAATAACTTCAACATGCATCGATTATAATTAAAAATTTTAAGTCCAAATATCTAGAAAACTGTTGCTTGTAGCGACTTCTAATAAGGGTGGCTTTTTTACGTAGATATGATGAAGGAATCAATTTTTTACTGAAAAATTTGCTAAAAGTACCCTTAAAAAAGTTATGAATCTTCAAAAAAGAAAAAAACGGACAAGTGGCGACTCCTAGGAGTAAGAGCAATAATAACATCAGATTTAAATTCGACACCTCGAAAATCCTTTCGAAACCGATTTTCGTTTAAGTATTGTCAGTATTTCAAAAGTTATTTAAAAAAAACTAAAATAAAAATAAAACTTTAACACCCTGTATCTGGAAAACGAAGCGTTTCTGGACATATATTTATTTGAACAATTCATACTAGAATATTATGAGCAGAGCTGTCAAAACTTGAAGTACTTCAAGTAAAATTTTACTTGAAGTACTTTTTTATACTTCAAGTATTTTACTTCAAAAGTACTTTTTATTAGGAGGTACTTGTACTTGTACTTGATTAGTTTTTATGAAGATACTTGGATTTTTACTTGATTTGACCAAGTAAATTACTTGAAGTATTTATTTAAGTACTTGAAGTATTACGATGTACTTGAAGTAAAAAAAAAGTACTTAAAGTAAAAAAAGTACTTTAAGTAACGAAAGTACTTCAAGTAAATAAAAAGTACTTGAAGTAAGAAATCAACCAAGTACTTGAATTTACACGCCTTAGATAATCGTACAAACAAGTTAAAACAAGAAATACGCGCAACCGCTGCTGTTTCTATTGTATTGCATCACAGCGCTCATTTGAATTGGATTCAACAGCAAGACAAGTGTAACTAGTGTAAAATTCTTTATTTTGATACCCAGTTTGTTATATTTAATAATGATTACTAACAGCCATTTTTCATGACAATTTTATTATCGAACGCATTCAGGATACGAAACAGTTTCCAAATCACTCCCGAAAATGTCAAAAACGTGACAGTTCAAGAATATTCTATTGGTGCGATTTGACGTTTGATGGAGCGGTTCCCCAACTTCATTTGAACGAAAACCCCTGTATTTTAATAGGCAACTTAAACAAAATTTCCACTAATAAAATGGAAACGACATCAAAATTAAAGTTAGGTTGTTTTGACTTGATTTTGTGTTGATGGGAAATTAAAATATTTTCCAAGAATAGGTTTTGGGTGCCAACCTGTGTAGGCACCCATATGAAAACACTCGCTTTTGACAGATGTACCGGATGCCAACGGGTGCCAATGCCAACCCGTTAGCAACCACAGGGAAAAACCCATTTCGGAAAAACCAATATTTCCTATAATAGTTTAAGGCCCAAGCGCTCACCCGAGTACGGCATTGTAGGCCTGTTGCCATAAATTTACATACGAAATTTTACATTATTTCAAACATCGGATGCATAAGATTCCAAAACGGGACACTTAGCAACCCTACTTGTTATCCTAACTATAGTTTTTCCCGACTGGCCTACTTTCCAATGACGTAGCGCTCAGTCCTTAAAGCTTTTAGGAGTTGTTGGAAAACCCCGTTTTGGGAATAAACCCTCTAACTTCCTTACAAAAAATACTACTCAAGTATAATTTGTTTTACTTGAAGTACTTTTAATTACTTCAAGTACTTTGGTTTACTTCAAGTACTTTGGTGTACTTCAAGTACTTTGTTTTACTTCAAGTACTTTGTTTTACTTCAAGTACTTTGTTTTACTTCAAGTACTTTGGTTTACTTCAAGTACTTGGATTTACTTCAAGTAAAATACTTGGGTGGTACTTCAAGTACTTTTTCAATTTACTTGAAAATGTAAGTACATTTTAATGAATACTTGGTACTTGTACTTGAAGTAATTTTTAAAAAATCAAAAACTAGGTACTTGTACTTGAAGTACTATTTAAAAGTACTTTCACAGCTCTGACTGTGAGGAATCACCTCCTGAAGTTTGTCAGAGTGCTTTTGAATTCACCTTTATATCATAACTGGCTCGTTGGCATTTCTCTTATCTGCTTTAAAAACTGAATGTATTAATTTCATTGGAAGTAATGTACTTCCACTTCGAGCTGTGCATAGCCCAACTAACAAATACCACTGTCAACATGGGCACAAAATCAATGTTTAAAAAAAAAATCATATCTTGGAACAAGTATTGACTTTACGCCCCTATATTGCTGTAAACTTCTCTAATAATAATAATTTATTAAGTATATTTTATCCCATATACTGACTATCAAGCCAGTAATATTTTTGATTACATAACTGTCTAGTAGTTCTTGTTACAGTCACTCGTTTAGACATTCTTAACTCGGCTTCTATCGTCGCCTCGTTCGTAATGTCTAACTTGTACTGTAACAAGTAACCTACAGGACTAACGTAAATTTCTATTATTTACAACCATTCATGTAATATTTATCATATTGACAGTACTACCTCTAATAAAAGTTTAAAAGTGTTACATTACTTACGTCTACTTTCCTCTTTCATTTCCATCACCTAGTACATGTTTGTATGGCGCAACCAGAACAGTTTTTGAATGGTGTCAAAATAATAAATGACATATTTTGGTATTTTCACACAATTGAAGAAATGAAATATCTGTTTTATAATAACGTTGTGGTTGTAAATAAAATGGTATACAAACCTCGGGGGGAAGTTTTCATTAATGTCTCGAGATTAAACTAATCTTTCGACATAATGAAACACTTTTCCAATGGGTATATACTATTTAATATTATTTAATTAAGAGCATAATAAAATATTTCATTTTAAATACAATGGACAATAAAAAATTAATAATAAATGTGGGTATAATGGTACTGCAAGTATAGTGCAAGCAAGTTTAATTATTAGCTTACCATCTAGGGCTATCATGTTCGGCCAATACAAAAAATGTTAGTCTGGACCTGGGTAACAACATATTAAAATATTGCAAAATTTTCACTGGTCACCAAGTTCCATAAAATTTGAACTATGTCTCTTCTCGATCATAGAGGCGAAAATAAAAGTAATGTATCTCTAATATCTGAAATAACAGACCAAATAAAAATGAAAGAAGTTTGAAGAAACCACATGAATTATTTGTATAATAGTGAATAAATACCATTACCATACACTATGGCCCGGTTGTACAAACAATGGTTCAACAGAAGTTTTCTTGAACTGCAGTTCACTGTTGAACCCAGTTCAGAATTTTGAGTGTTGTACCACTGCAGGTTTACCTAAACTACATTCAAAGCCCACAAAAAAAGAAAAAAAATTCACAACTTAACCTAATCAAGGATTTTGATTTTATTCAACTTAATAATAATTATGAGTATGTATTTGTTAGGATGGGATACGGATGATTTTAATATTCGAATATTCGTATTCCGGAAGATCTTCATATTCAATATCTTCAATTGAAACATTGACCGTCAATGTCAGTCGGTATTCGATATATTGCGCCGACCGCCAACCGTCGACTTACCCCGAAGTAGAAAGGTTTGTTTGAAATAACGAATTTTCCGGATAAACGATGTCGGAAGATGAAAAATGAATTATTTTTTTGGCTTTTAATTTGTCGACTATTATTGGGTTATGTTTATTTATACTTTCTTGAGTTTTAAATTTGTTTTGCTGTTATTGGTGGTGCGGCGGAAGTTTTGTTTTCGGTTTAATTCGAATTATTGGGGGTGTAAGAATAATACAGTGGCCGCCAAAAAGTCGACATTTTGTGGAAAATGTTTATTCTTGATATGAATGAACCGCGAATTGAATGAACTATCATTCAATAAGTAGCGGTAATATACCCCAGCTGATTGGAATACGAATATTCGAATATCCGAAAAAATATTCGAATCATTCGAAACATTTTTATTCGAATATCGTTCGAAAGATCATTCGGAAGGTTCCATCACTAGTATTTGTATTGATTTGTTTTTTTTTGTTTAATTTTACTTTTTTCTCACCACAAAATAAAACAGATGTAAATATACAATTGTTAAAAAATAAACCTTTTTTTTTTTCTTTTTTATCCCCCCCAGAGTTCAATTTTATTTGGTGCATAACCCAATGCTAAAAAATCCGCCTCAAAATGGTAATTGGTTCGTTCTTTACATTTTTATCAATTTTTTTATATTTTTAACTTGCCGGTTGACATTATCCAAAACCTCAAACAACTTGTAAAACTCCGTCTAGAAATCGTAAAGGAATATACCATTTCAGTTGGAATTAGTGCATGGTTTCTAAAAATAAAAGAACATTTAAACTTAAAATTAAATGTCATTAAACAATATAAATCTTACTTATTGAAAGATAAATTTGTTTAAAAATTTCATCTATATTAAATCTCACAGATTGTTTTTTTTAACCTAAATCTGGCCTTAAATTATTTGTCATTCCAAATATTCAAATGATCCGGTCTATTTCTGTATATTTATGGGGCTCGAGAGTGTGCAACATTAATAAGTTATTCTACAAAATCCTTGTCGTCTGTCATATCCTTTCATACAAGATCAATTTTTAATTATAAAAACCGAATAGGTATCAACTTTAAAAATATAACAACAAAATATTTAAAACACAAGGTGATCTGTCAAAAGAGTGAGGTTAAAAATTTCTAAAAGGAGTTGAACCATAGAATTATAAATACATAGTTGAACTCATCTTGAACGACCAAATTCGGACGTTCAAGATCAACCACAGTTCACCGTCTGAACCGGCTTGTACAACGATTTTTTTCCGTTGAACCGATGATCAGCGTGAACTTCGGTTGAACGTCCATTGTACAACCGGGCCTATGTAGGTAAACATACTAAAGATTTTGAATATCGAAAATCAATGGTTTATGTTAGTATAACTCTTTCTTTTTTAAATAAATTTTCACTTAATCATTACATTATGGTTTTATCAATGACAGAAAAATTCGGTTATTTAGTCGTATGGTTGTCTTAGGTCGATAAAATTACAATAATCATGGGCGTACTTTTTTAAAAATTGTTAGGATTTTAAAATTTAAATAATTTTGCATCTATCTTAAAAATAAGCAGGTTGAAAGTGCAATAGCGATAAAAAAATGTGTAAATGAAGTATAGGTCGTGGTATATTTTTATGGATGCATATCGACGAAAATATCTTATATTTTTCAAGGGTATTTATACATTTTTTTATCTTTATGACAGCTTACAAAGGCTTGTATGAAGCATAAATAATAGGATCCGTCGGTGCTAGATTTTTAGATGTTTAACCTTTTTTCTTTAGTACCGTCAACGATGTCAAATACCTTAGCATGAAGATATTGCATTTCAGGGCTCCTTTTGGACAAAGCGGTAGTGCACTCTAGCACCAAATAGCTACTACCTCTGAGCAACCCTCTGAGTAAGAAAAATAAGATGCGTAATGTTTCTGTACTGCATAGGAAGCTTCATTGAATACAAAATTAATACGCCTTTAAATTCATAAGAAAATATGAATAAGTTCGGTGATGAGATTGATTTTTTTCAGAGAACATTCCAATACACAATCTCCTCACCAAATTAAACGTAAACGGTATTATTCTTTTTTCTATTCCTGATTAAAATAAATGTATTTTTTCCACAAAAGTGCGGAAAAAGTAACTTTTCACACTATTTTTAATGCTTAAAATTCTACTTTTGCACATTTTCCGCACCGAAATGTAAAAAATCATGAAATTGTATTATTAATGGTATATTGGCTATGCTAAGCAGGTTTTGACATACTTGGTTGCTATGGATGACAGACAATTGCTTGTTTATAGTCAATTGTTATTAATCATATTGTTTCATTCGATTTCACGACTTTTCTCATCAAAGCGTAAAATTCTAAAAGTTAGCATGGATCTAGATGCATACGATCTAGAAATAATGGAAAGGGTTTCAAAAGAAATCTTAAATGAATCTGAAAGTGTCAAGGTGGATTTGCTACCCCAAAAATTAAAGAAAAAGTACGAGAAAGAGTAGGAGAACTTCTTTAAATGGAGCCTCCAACTAGGTAACAAAAATTAAAAAAAAGAAAAGGTTTTTTAGTATACTTTGCAGGCAAACATTCTATACTAATAACAATGCTTAAGCTAAAAAAATGTTGATATGGGAAAATTTTTCACATTAATTGCATTTTTAAGAAGAACATGGTCGAGTATAAACTTAAAAAATCGAAAATTTTAAATGCAAATCAAGTTAAACATTTTTTAACTGCAGCTCCTGATCAAAATTTTATTTTAATAAAAGTGACCACGATTATTGATATAGCCGGTGCATGCAGAAGAGAAGAATTTAAAAAATTATTAATGGAAAACGTAAAAATGGAACACAATCTGATTTTAATTAAAATACCAGATAAAAAAACACACAGCAGCAGAACTTTTGCAATCACTGGTGAGAAAAACTTAAATATTATTTAAAAGTAGATTGCTTGATGAATTAAAAATATGCCGCGTAACAGATTTTTTGTTAATTATCAAAATAAACAATTACTACTTAGTATGTCAGAATTAATAAATTTGTGAAGATGCCCTTCGATGTTACAGCTTTCTTGAGACTGCCAAATCCTGAGCAATATACGGGACACTCCTATAGACAGATCTTCTGCGACTACGTTTGCAGATGCTAGTGTGGATTTCACAAATCTCAAACGTTACGGCGGCTGGCTGTCAACAAAAGTCGCCGAGGGGTACGTGGAAGAGTCCATTGAAAATAAAAAAAATATAGCCATCAAGGTTTTAGAATAATCAAATGAAACAGCAACAAATATTACCTCAGGATATCGTCCTTACTTTCCCACAACAAGGATCAAGTGCTTTCGGTCCCACTTCCTCACAGCCAAGAACACGTACCTATCAAAGAAAAAATTATAAAGCTGAACTCATTACTGGGCATGTGTCTTCTTAATCTCAGACACCAACAATTACAGATCCTGCCGATGGCATCAAAAACCAAGTGGCCTCTGCAGTTAATTTAAGTGCAAATATTTGTCATTTTACCATAATAAATAATGTTAATAAAATGTAATTTACCCAAATAAAATTACCGTTGTTAAAAAAGATTAAGTGCAAATAATTTGAATTTTAGTACTAATGATATTAATAGAATTTAAATTACCTAAACGAAATTATTGTTTAAAAAATGTCAATTTTCTATATTTTTGTTTTTTTTACGGTTGTTAAAAAACAATTGTTTCTAACGCTTGTCGAAAAGATTTTTCGCACTCGACTGCTTTGACCGCAGGCAATTATTGTGCAGAAAACGTATATTTTTCACATTTGTTGAAAAAATACCTATTTTATATTTTTATAAATGTATGTAAATATATCGAACAAAAGTAATCTGCAGGATTTTCTTGGCAGGAAGCGGATATATTAATATTGTAAATATTTTTATTTCTTGTTAAATTAGATATCGTTTTAAACCATAATTGCATACAGAAGTCTCCTACAACTTATAGAATTTTTGATTTAGTCCAGAGAAGAGAAGTCGCCTTATTAATGGCCTCATTTCTACAAGAAAGCTTTCTTTTCTTGCTCACTCAGGAGCTGTGGGAATCATGCTGCTTTTTTATAGGTGTTTTTACGGTTCTGCTCCAAATAATTAGTCAATTTCCCCTAGCGGCTTCCAATAGAGTAACACGAACTGCTTCTTTCATGCATACCCCCACAATCTAACTGGACAACCCCGATCTTCTCACTTTGTTCGTCTCTTTAACCCTAGAATGTCTAGGCTATTAAACCTACTGTCTGTAGAGATTTCTCCAAATCTCCTAATGTTTTAGCCTCATGTCAATATGCTGTCATTTATTTCACTTAAGAAACCATGGTACGTTAGTTCTCAGACTTTTAACCTTCTTGGACTCCGCTTTGATGCTTGTTTGCTAAGAGAAAATAATGTGGAAAAAACTGAAATACTCGTATCAGTTACATCATTATTTGTTAATCAATGTTCGGTAATACATATGTACTTACAATGTTAATTACAACCGGGTAAATCCAATATTTTTAAGACCATATTGCACAAATACGTGATAAGGTTGCGATAAAAGATAAATCTATTGCTACTGAGACAAGCTCTGCAACAAGACTTCAAGGTGTTTCATTGAGGTCTACTTCAGCCAGAATAGTCGTGAGTACAAGCATTAATATAAAACGTTTAATTTTATTTAAAATATCTGTAGCAGTTTTTAAAACTATACATTAGTTTCCCTTATATTTTTGTTTAAAAAACCTATATTTGCTGACCAACTCAAAAATATTCTAAACCTATAAAGTCCAATTATCACCAAAAAATACTTAAACAGAATATTCTACATTAATTAAAATTTTATAACGAAAATATACCAGAAAAATGTCCCTTAATGAAAGTTATATATTTTTTATAGTTAAAAAGATTTTCAGCATGAAATGTGTTGCTGCAATTTCTTGATCTACGTACATGCACTCTTTGCTTTTTAAAAATTGCTGAAGTTTTTTTTAACACAAAATCACAATGCGTTTATGACGTACATTTATGATTTATATATCAAATTGAAGCTAATTTGTTTTCTGTTTATTATGATATACTGTTGCCTAATTTAATTTGGCCGCAAATAAGGGCTGTTAAAGATGCTAAATATTGAAGGTAGAATGAAAGAGAGCGCAATGATATTTTTTTAATTTAAAATGGTTCATTTTCTGCACGTTTAAATCGAAAAACTTTTCGTCTACCGTGTCATTAACACCTGAAATATTGATACGGATACCTGTTCACTCTTTAACGGAAGTGTCATTCAGACAACTAAAAAATAAAATTTAAAAGTTGTTAATATGTTTCATGAATTAGGAACAAATAACGTTAAAAAATGAAATATTCATTAGAAGACCGTCTACACAATGTAATACAATAGATACAATTCTAAGAATTAAGACTCTATTTGTAGAATAGATACAAAACAAATATAAAAACAATATAACATATAAAACAAATACCCTATAAAAAAACTTTAAATTAAACTTAAGAACACCAGACATCTTAATAATATAAATGTTCGATATGTCCTCCGTTGTTATCGAAACGGGACCGATGCCCCCTTTTCAGTCTTTCCAGAGAGTCCCTTATAATATTGTAGTCCTGGTTAAGTCTATCAATATCATTTTTCATTCACAATTTTCTACTGTGGCTCATCGATATTTCTATTGGGCCGTTGATAAACTATGTTTTTTAAATGGCGCCAAAAAAATGTATTCATTGGTGTGATATCTGGGCTATTGGGTGCCCATTCAAATATACTACCACTTCTCGAACAGCATGAGGTGGAGCGCCATCCTGCTGCCAAATAATATTATTGTAGATTTGCAATGACAATCCTTCCAAGAGGTCCTCGATCGATATCGTTTTGAAGAAACTGAAGGTATCTTTGGCCTGTTAAAGAGCCACGATAAAATAGCGGTCCAATAATTTGATTTCCTAACATCCCACACCAAACATTAAGCGAGCTCCGACCTTGAAACTTTATCATTTCATATTTATGAGAGTTAGCTGCTGCCCAGTAATTTGTATTTCTCCGGTTGTATATTCCTGATGTTGTGAATGACGCTTCATCAGTCCATAATATTTTATTGTATAAGTTGTTGTCCTCGTCTTGCTCTCTCATCAACATCGAAGCAACACATCGAAAACGAAGTTCTTTTTGTTCTTGAGTTAGATACTGAAGAGCCACAATAGACCGATCTGTCGCGGTGGAAGGATGTTATACCCACTTACTTTAAACCTACCTACCTAGATACGGAACGGTAAGGATACAATATGGTTTGATACCAAATTTTTTCAGAGTTCTTTAAACTGTTTCATAACTGACCCTTCGGAGCTCTAGGCCATACCTTACTTCTCGTACTGCCTGCGGAATAGAACTCATCGGATTTATCCTAAAATATTAAACAATTGCTCATGTTTTGTCCTCTTATATTTCTTCGCCTATCTTTAGTGTTTTTGTTTATTTAAATAGAGTCTTTATTCTTAGAATTGTTTCCACTGAAAAGCGTCTCTGGAAACTCTCGAAAAATCTTCTTTGCATTTCTTGAGCATTTTCTCCGCTTTTGTAATATAATTTTACTATATGTAGACGGTCTTTTAATGAATACTTCATTTTTTAACGGTATTTGTTCCTAATTCATAAAAAATATAAACAAACTTTTAAATTTTATTTTTTTAGTTGTCTGAATGACACTACCATTAAAGAGTGAACAGGTATCCGTATCAATATTTCAAGTGTTAATGACACGGTAGACGAAAATTTTTTCGATTTAAACGTGCAGTAAATGAACCAATTTAAATTAAAAAAATATCATTTTGGATCAAAAGATATACGAGGAATCGGAAAATCTCATAAAAAATATGGCATTCCATTTAAAAAAATATCAAAATGACCCCTAGCAATTTTATTTGATGTTGAATTATTTTACATTAATCATTTTCGGATTCGGATGGAAAAATTATATATGATGGCTATTTCACTTTTTTTTATAAAAGTAAAGGTAGAGTCAAAAAAACGGCCTGTCTTGGCGTGGTTGGATAACTCTGTACAACGCTAGCATTTGACGCATATGCAATGGCTATCCTTGTCTGACAAGTAACGTTGCGCGCTAACTCTCTCTCACTCTACCTTTAATATTTAGCATCTTTAACAGCCGGCCATATTATGCCCTTATTGCGGCTAGATTTAGTTCGGCAACCGTATATCATAATAAACAGAAAAAAATTACTTTAATTTGATAAATAAATCATAAATGTCATGAACCCATAAATGTATTAAAATCATATCTGTATATACCTGACTGCGAAAAGGTGTGGCGAAGTACGCGACGGCAACCGTGATGTGTCAAAGTCTTTATATATATATTGCTGTGAAATGGATGATATTTTATTTAAAAAATAAGTGAATCAATTTTTTCCGAAAAATCAATTAATAACAATTAAATGAAAAATACTAGCCGTCACCTGGTAGATATATATTCTAATGATCATAAATTAGGTTTTTAGCAAAAACTCGATGAGCGACTAATTTTACAGCTGGATCTTAGACTATAACTAGATAACTTACAGACTACCTAATTTTGTATACGAGGCGCCATTCCCTAAGATAACTAGTCACTACATGTATTGCCACATTAACGTAAAAACCCCATTTGACTAACAAAAACTAACTATTTAGTCATTGCCTGTATTGCCTGGGCAAACAATGAATAAAAAATGATTATTACGCTGTATTCCTAAAAAGGATTTGGCCATTATAGAAAGTGACTGTTTGCCAGCAAAACACACATTTCGTTTTAACAATCGGATAAAAGATAAAGTTCTCTCTTGCTCGAATGGCAGTAAAGCTTTCCGGTTCTTTGACAAAAATATTAGTTAAAACTTTTGCACAAATTCTTTTCCACCCCTAATCTCTGAAGATGGAATTGTTTCTACCTCCAAAGGAAAAGCCGAACTATTTGCCAAACAATTTGCTTCAAATCCAACACTTGATCCTCCTATTAATGTTCCTCTTCCTGTTCCTATTTCTCATAAAACGCCCGATATAATTTTTAAAGTCAAATAGATCAAGCGTATTCTTACTTCTCTTAATACTAAAAAATCGTCTGGGCTGGATGGCATACCAGCAATCGTCTTAAAAAAATGTGCTCCCGAGCTTGCACCCATCCTAACTTGCCTCTTTTGAATCTGTGACGACACGGGCATTTTCCTGGAGAGTTGGAAAGCTGCACTTGTGCAACCTGTCCCCAAAGAAGGATCCAAAACTCTCCCTTCTAACTATAGACCTATATCTCTTCTTTTAGTTGTTTGCAAAGTAATGGAAAAATTCATTAATTTCCAAATGTTAAAATATCTGGAAAAACATAAGATCTTACATGATAGACAATATGGATTCCGTTACAGTAGATCCACTGCTGATCTTTTTCCTTTGTCTCACACAACTGGAACAAGTCCTTTGAGTTTCTTGGTGAATCCCAGATCGTTGCTCTTGACATATCCAAAGCTTTCGATCAGGTCTGGCATGATGGGCTTCTTAACAAACTTCCTTCTTACGGTCTTCCACCTAAGCTTTGCTCTTGGCTTTCCAGTTTCCTTTCTAATCGACGTATATCAGTTAGTGTAGATGGTCATTCCTCCAGCTTCTACCAAACTAAGGCTGGGGTGCCCCAGGGCTCAGTGCTGGCACCCACGCTGAACAAAGAGTCGTTTAATCTTGTCGGCGTTACTTTTGAGAATAACCTCAACTGGCACAAACACATTGCATCCATAGCGTCGGCAGCTTTAAAAAAACTTTGATTCCTCTTCTGAGCCAGAAAATATTTCTCTTCTTCCAATCTGTACACTCTGTACGTATCCCAAATCAGACCCCCTTTAGAATATTGTTCTCATGTCTGGGAAATGGCGTCCCCTACAACACTTAGCATTCTGGACTCCATTCAAAGAAGAGCCATTCGTCTTGTTAATGATCCAACGCTCACAGAAAGGCTTCTCTTCTTGCCCACCGTCGAGCTGTAGAGGATCTGTCGCTCTTCTATAGGTATTTTCACGGCTTCTGCTCAGAGGAATTGGCCAGTATAATTCCTTCTCTGGCAGCTCCTAACAGAGCAACACGTGGAGCAACTTTTATGCATCATTTTACAGTTCAGCTAGAGAGGCCCCGAACTTCCCGCTTTCTTCGTTCCTTCATCCCTAGAGTGTCAAGATTGTGGAACCTGCTGCCCGCAGAAGTTTTTCCTTCTCCTCCCAATCTCCAAATATTTAAGTCCCGTGTGAACAAACTCCCTCTCACCACACTTAAGACACCCACAGTACGTTAGTACTTGGGCATCAGCCTTCGTTGACTGTCCCAAGATAAAAAAAAATCAGGAAATGACGGATATCAATATTTTACGGAGTATCTTAAATGTTGCGGAAAAATGCTACCACATATTTCAGAGGCTTAAAATACGATGATCTGACCGTAATTTCCTCAGTCCAAACGTGGATAATTTCGGAGATACAGAGTATTAAAAACTTCCATTTGGTTTTAGTTTTTCATAAATAATTTTGGCAAGATTTGGCTAAAGTACGTACTGTGGGGTGAAAAAGTTAAATCTGCTCTTATTTTTATTGTTTTAAGTTTTGAGGGCGCCACCTGCGGTACTTTGCACACATTTAAAACGAAAAAAATTTTGTGGGCCGCCCCGTATTTAACTTTAAAAAAATCTTATTTTAACGTCTTTTACCTAAATAAAAAGGTAACAGTTGATTTAAGCAGCCATTAAATTATTGTTATAATTCAACGCAACTCAGCATTAGGAATTTGTATTGGCATTTTTTGCACCTTTTAGGGATACCCTGTATAACCTAAGAATGAAAAATTAAATAACAAGAAATTTTTTGGTAATTTTACTTGGTAGCCTATTATTTCGTATGTTTTTGGCTCAGTTCTTTTTTAAATAAAACAGTACTCTGTATATTACGGCAAATGGGACCTTGAAAGTATATTTTTGGCAACTTGCCATATGGATAATTTTTTCTCTCATAATTTCCTTTGTATTCTAGAGGGAAAGTGCTTTAATACAAAAATACGGCTGATAAAATATAAAATGTGTTTGCATGAGTTTATTTATGAAAGCTTAGCATTAATTGAATAAATTGGTTTTGGTACAATAAAAAATGTACAGAATCTCGATATGTATGAAACACTAATTATAAGGCCTTTACTTTATAAAAGTTTAAAATAAATAGTGGTAAAATTAAATTAGTTTATTAATTCTAATCGACTTAAAAACATTTTGAAAAAATAATAAAATAAAACAACATTTTGGTGACAAATCTGTCACCGGTTTCGAGAAAAATAAAAAAAAATAAAACAAAGTTAAACAGTAATACAAATTTTAAATTTTTAAATATAAATTTTAAAATCTTCAGTAATTCACAATTTTGTGTCATTTTGTAATAAATTTTAAAAAAATAAATGTAACTTTTAAATCAAAAAATATTTTTTTAAAAAGTTTTATTTACTTTGATCTGCAAGTTAATTAGAGTCAACTCACTGTGTCTGCCCACGACTGTATTCTGGGATCTGGACATAAAGAGTTTTTTCTGGCAAAAAACTTAAAATATGTTTTTAAACTAAACGAATAAACAACCAAATATAAAATATTTCCATTTTTTAAAAACCTAATAATTAATGGAGTTGAAATGTTAAAAACAGCGCCAAAGTAAAGATTTTTGCAAAAAAGCTCCTGGGGTCGTACCATTAATTTTAATTTCTAAAAGTGGCCATTTTTACATAAAAGTTAAAATTTACAAGTCGCATAGCAAATATGATGTTGTAGATGGTGTTGCGAGGACACCATTAATTACGTATAGTCTGTCTCAAAGTATACCGTGTTAGCTCTTGCCTTCATTTATGGATTATACCTGCCGACAGCAATAAAACTGTGGTTCGGTAGGTATTAAAGGACAGAACATTAGGGGCGGACTTTAATAATATAAAGATTTATAATTTATTGTTTATTTAGGTAAGTATAATCTAAAAATTACATTAAGAAATTAAATATATGCAAAGTTTTAATAAATTTATAACTGCATTATCTATACATAATTACATTTTTAATCTAAATATCTAAATCTAATTCTGTTTCACTATCAGAGTCATCATTGAGATTAATTTCAATGAGATTTAAGTTGTTTTGGATAGAAATGTAAGAGTCCTCAATTTTTATAATGTGCTGTAGTGAATTTTTCCAGCTCTCAACTGGTATGTTAGTAATTACATTTTTTATCAAATTTATAACACTGGAACTTAAAGAAGGTGTAACATTTTCTGCTCTGATCTTTGATTTTACTTGGTTCCACAAATGCTCTATGGGGTTAAACATACAGTGATGCGGAGGAAGCCGTAAGACAGTATGCCCAGCTTGTTCAGCCAAATTATCACATTCATATTGTTTTTTAATTGCATATGAATTTAGGACTTCCAAAAGATGCGTTTTTTGTAACTGAATTCAAAATAAATATCATCTTCTAACAAATATTCCTGGATTTCAGTTTTGAAACTTGATGAAGCTGGTGCTTTGTGTAGCAGACGGCTGTGGTAGCTTGCGTTATCCATGACAATAACACTGTTGTTTGGAATATTTTTTAAAAGATAATTTTGAAACCAGTTTTCAAAAAGTTCTGCACTTGTATCCTCATGATAATCCAAGCTAGAATCCTTAATATTCTTTGCAGACAACAGCAAGCAGTTTGTATTATAACCAGCGTGTATTATGGTAATGCGTTTTCCTTTATTTAAAGGTGCTTTCGTCTGACAGTTTTGACTGAAATCAACCCATTCTTTGGATACTGTGTTGTGTGTATCGAACCATGTTTTATCAAGGTAAATTCTGGATCAGTTTTTTAACCTATATCTTTTAATTTCTTGAAGGTAATTAAATCTCCAAGTGTGTAATCTGTGCGATTCCATTACTACTTGTCTTTTGTCTATTTTGCGGTATTTAAATCCCATTTTACAAACAACTCTATGCAGGGTGGCACGGCTAATATTTATATTGGTTTCGTCTTCGTCTAGCTTCTTTTTCAGTTTATCCAAGGTAGGAATAACTTCGCTTTCATAAAGACAATATATTTTCCTTCTTATTAGGTCCTGATCACTATTGTCTATACGGTGAGAATCACTACGTTTTTTTCTTTTGTTCAATTATTCACTAATAATAATATCCCTTATCAATGATATTAGAGTTTTTGTAAGTAGACAGGTTTCTTTTAAAGCTTCTTGTTTAATTAGACCTCTACTGATTAAAGTTTCATACACATTTTTCACAACCTGTTTTGCATCTAATGACAAATGATTTCGACGCGACATAGTTATATTCTCGTAAAACAACTTTTTCGAAACGCACAGTAAAAACGGTTATTCAACACTGCCACTAAAATATTAGCCAAAATATTTATATGCCCAATGGTTATACTCAAGAAATACCTGGCCCACCCCTGCCCTTATGAACAAATGGGTTTACCCAATAACAATAGGTAATAAAATCGTTAAAGGTTTATTAGGTTATGGTCCGTCAAAAGCCATAACGATATACTTTGAGACAGACTATACTAATCGAACCTTCTATTTTCGTCTTACTTTAAAGACGTAATTTTCGACTGAAAAGCTTATATTCCTACATGTAGATATTTGACTATTTAGGGAAGATTACCTAATTTTTTTATACGTTAGTCATAAACAGCCCACATATTTTCTTTTTTTAGAGGTAATAAAAAAATATCTTTTTTGTAAAATCGTATCGAAATAATAACTTTTCAATCGTCATTTCGATGTCGAAAAGACAGTCTCTTATGCAGGCCTGCTTGAAAATTGCTTTTGCGCACCTGTGCGTAGAAAAAAATAAATTAAAATGTGCCGAATAAAATAATTTATTATATGCATTAATAATACAATTTTTTATAATCACTACTTTTTTTGATAAATAATTTTTATCGTTAGATTCTTTCGGGAACTTTTCAACCTCTTCTTTGAAAAATATTTTGGGCTTTTTCGATTTATAACCACTTGATTTTTTCTTGGGAAATACAAGGTTACCATAAAGTAAGGGATATATTTCAGATTATTATGTATTTTTAACAAACTAAGTTAACAACCAAATGTGAAAGAAAATCGATTACTTAAATAATGGAATTTCATATGTCCAACAGTGGTTAACGCAAATGTTTGATATGTTGTCCATTTTGCTGATGTACGATTACCAATCGTTCTTCCAAATTGTACACAGCGTTATTTAGCTCACACATTAGCTGGAGGTATTAAAACACTCTAATAGAGTGTTTTATTTCCTCCAGCGTTGTTGGTCGTGTTCTAAACACTAAATTTTTTAAATAGCCCCACATCCAGTAATCCGCTGGGTTAAGATTAGGCGATCTTGGAGGCCATGAGTTTACAAAATGTCTGCTTATAACACGACCTTGAAAAACAGCAGTTAACAATTCTTTAACTGGTCGGTAAATATGCGGGGGTGCTCCGTCCTACATAGAAATTATATTGTCAATTCCTTGGTGCTCGTTTTGTATACGTGAAATGGCATAGTCTAGTAACATCTGCAGGTATCGTTCGCCAGTAAAAGTTACAGATACGGCCTCTCCATTCTGTATCTCCGAAAAGAAGTATGGACCAATGATAAAATTAGCTGTGAAACCGCACCAAACGATGATTTTCTTATCATGAAGACCTTCCTGAACGATTTCATGTGGATTATCCGTTGACCATATTCTACAGTTTTGCGTATTGACTCCACCATTTAAAGAGAAATGGGCCTCATCTGTCTATAAAATACGGGATAGCCATTCGGATTCAATTTCCATCTAAGCTAATATTTGTATAGAAAAATCATACTTGATAGGAAAATTGGTATCTTTTAATTCAAACAGCAGTTTCAATTTATATGGATACATTTTTAGAATTTTGCGTAAAATTTTCCAAACCGTGGTGTATGGGATTTGCAGTCGTTTAGACATCGAATTCACACAACTGATTGCTAGCAGATTAGTGTCGGCTATGTTTTGATTTTCCTGAAGAACTTCTGCAACTTGAGCATCGCTAATTCTTGGTCATCTCGGTAGGTCAGTTACAGCCCCTGTTTTTTCAAATTTCCTAATTAAATTATTATACGCTTTCATTTGACAAGGCCCTGCTCTCAAACTTTCGTATGGAATCTTCGTAATCCAGCCGTGTAACTTCTACCGCATCCGTAATAACATTGTACTAAACCAATTCTTGTTTGTAGATCCATATTATTAAAGTTTAAATTGTTTGAATTTACGTTTACGTGCGGTTTACTTTAATAATAATTCTATAAGTTGCGATGATTACTATTGACAGCAGTTGACACGACAACTGTTTTGTTTCCGACAGATACAGGAAAATCCAATTATCAGTAGAACTAGATTCAATTTACTTTTTGCTACTAGCTTACTTTTTTAAAATTATATAAGACTTTAAAGTATACCCCTTACTTTATGATGACCCCATACAATAACATTGTTATATTTACTGATGTCCATATTTTTATTGAGTTAAATTGTAGTGCGCATCATTGAATATATACTTCATAAAGTAGAAGGGGCGCATTTTAAAGATAGCTGGGATAAGTACGCCAAAATAACTTTTTCAAAAATATTCACTACCTTCTTTTCAGCGCACCAAACATCAAACGTTCTAATACATTTTCTTTGATTTCTGAGGAATAATCGTGAGCAAAGCAGCTTCTGGTTTTTTTTTTGCTATATCGGAGTTTTCAGATTCGTTAAAATTATTCTCGTAGTCACACATATTTGGGTTTAAAAATATGAAATTATTACTTTTAACAGTTTAACTGAAAAATCGTGATCGTGAAAAGTTTGATTTTTATGTGTTGTACGTAACAACCATGCTTAGCAATACACAGCCACGTTGTGTATGGTAATTTAAATATTATGGCGATGATAAAAATAAACTTTTTTTCAAATAAAATTTACAACACATAGATTTAACGAAAAATGATGTTTGATACAAGTTGCAAAATTAGTGTTTTAGGCACTCGATGTGTTGTCAAACTCAGCCTGTGGCCTTGTTCGGCGTTCATCATATCGCGTCATGTCGCAACATGTATCGAAAATATCTATTTTTAACTTGTAGTCAATGTAAAAAATGAAATTTAATAATGTTAGTTTTAAAATCCTTTCACTTTTAACACAAGTGGTTCTTTTTATATTTTTTTAATTTTATTTATATTATTATAGGACAGTCCACAAAGGTTTAAAGCCTAATTAAATTTGCAGTATTTAGAGGCCTCTATCTACAATTTTTACATTGATTTCTTTGACTTTTTATCAAAAAAATTATTATATCATTTTCCAGATAACCTGTTTCAAAGTAATCAATCTTATCTATTTTATTGTCTATAAATGAGTAAAGTAATAAAATAAAATAAAAAATCAGCTTATTTATTAGTATGGATATATAGTGCACAATTTCAACAATAAGACATGTTAAATCTTTAAAAAATTTCATTTGTAATGTCTGTTTGTTCACCAAGTATAAAATACCGCTATTTGTTGAAGTTAACAAAAACAATTTTTGGGCAATTATTTTTTAATTTTCTAGTTAATTTGCTGTATAGTCTCTGCTCTGCTGGAGTTGATAATTTCCATTCGCCGAGCTTTTTTATTGTCGTAAAACCAGCACTAATGTCCGCTTTTTTAAATTAAATTTTTTTCCACGCTGTTTGTATATCAGAAAAACTACTGTTTCCATGTCTTCCACAAATCTTAGCTTTCTCGATTCCATCTAAAGAACAGCAGCCTGCTGGCTCTAAAAAATTAGGAAACATAATTTCTTTTCTAGCTCCTTTATTTCTTTAATATCCAGACTGTGAAACCTCCTGTCTGTCTCTTATTTAAGATACCCACGGTACGTAAGTACTTTAACTTTAACCATTTGTAAACTGCCCCATGATGCAAAACTGTGATTTTCCACCTTAATGGAACTGAAAAAGAATCATTATCACAGATCAGCAATATTCTTTATTACAAAAAATTATCCTTTTTAAAAAAAAAACTACAGCAAAATATTTACTAACACGACTTAAATTGAAACAGTTCCAGTTTGACAGTTGACACATTAAGAAACAAATATTCAATTCAGTGATAGAAATAACTGAGTAGTTTATTATTTAATATAAAAGTTTACTTCGTAAAACGTTCTATTAAAATTACAGCAATGTCCTATTTAAGGCTTAAATTGTACACTAACGTTTTAATTTTCATGAAAACCAGATCTGGTTGAAACCCTGGATATTTTTAATAAACACGGATATTAAATTTTCTCCCTTCTTTGACCTTTGCCTTTACTGAACATAAGAGGTTAACTGAAAGTTTCCTCAAAAGGATTTTTAATTCAAAGGGAAACGTGGCTAATGCCATGGAAAATTTTTTTTAAACCAAAAAATTTTTTGGGTGGTTTTTTTGGCCCCTTATGAGCAACTTTAAATTAAAATTTTTTTTTTAAAAAATTTAAAAATTTTTTAAAAAATTATATGATGGTTTAATGGGGCAAAACTTACAAAAAATTATTTTTAAAAAAGTTAATGTTTATTAAACCTTTTTGGGGCTGAAAAAAAATTATTTTTAAAAGAAAAAGGGCCTTTAAAAAAAAACCCCAAAAAATTTTTAAAAAATTTTTTTAAATTTAAAAGGGAAAGAAAAACGGGGGGGGAAAAAAAAAAGGTTTCCCCCGGCAAAAGGAAAAAAAAAAATTTTTTCAAAAAAAAAAATGGCCAAAAAAATTTTTAAAAACATTTCGGCAAAAAAATTTTGGGGTAGGGCGTTTTAAAACCTAATAAAAAAAATTTTTAATAAAACTTTTGGGAAAACCCCCCAAAGCTTTTTTGGGGTTTTGGGGAAAAACGCCCTTTTAATTTTTACCTGGAAATTTTAAAATTTTAATTTTTTTGAAAGTTTTAAAATTTTTTTAAAGGGCCCCCCTTTTAAAAAAAATTTAAAAAAACGTTTTTAAATTAAAATTTAAATTTTTAATTTCCAGGGGAAAAATTTTTAAAAAAAACCCCGGTTTTTTTTTTAAAAATTTTAAATTTTCCCCGGAAAAAGGCGGTTTAATCTTTTTAAAGGGTTTTTTTTTTAAAAATTTTTTTAAAAGGGTTTTTTAATATTTTAAAAAATTTAAAAAAAAAAAATTTTTGTTTTTTCCCTTTTTAAAATTCAAAAAAAATTAAAATTTTTAATTTTTTTAAACCTTTAAAACCCCCAAACCCCCAATTAAAAAGGGAAATTTTACCAAAAGGGGAAAATTAAAAATTTAAAAAATAAAAACTTTTTGGGAAATAATTTTTTCCCCCAACCAAATTTTAAAATTTCAAAAATTTCTCTTTTTTTTTTTGGATTTTTTAAAACCCCCAAAAAAATCAAAAAATTTTTCTTCAAAAAAATAAGTTTTTTTTTAAAAAGGGTACCCAAAGAAAATTACCCCCACAACCCCTTCAAAAAAATTTTTAGGGAAAACAAAAATTTTACATAAAATCTAAAAAAAAAGCAAATTTTTAAAATTTTTAATTTTTAAAAAAAAAAAAGTTATTGGTTTTCCCCCCAAAATTTTTTTTTTAATTATTGGGTTAAATTTTTTAAAAATTGTCAAACAAGGCCCCCCCAATTTTCAAAAAAAAAAAAACCAAAAATTTTAAAAATTTTTGGTTTGGGGTTCCCCCATATCAATGAGAGCCAAATTAAAATTTTTAAAAAATTAAAAAAAATTTTCCCTTTTAAAAGCAAATTTTTAAAAAATTTATTTTTTTAAACCCTAAAATTTTTTCCCCGGATTCCCAAAAAATTAAAAGGATATATTTCAAATTTTAATATAAAATTTTAAATTAAACCCTTTTTTAAAAAAATTTTTTAATTCAAAAATTTTTTGGGGTCAAAAAGGTTTTTTTAAAAACCCCCAAAAATTTTAAGGGGGGGAAAATTTTTTCCCTTTTTTAAGAAAATTTTTATTTTTTAAATTTTGGGGAATTTTAAATTTTTTTTGTGAAAAAAATTTTGTTTTTGGTTTTTTTCCGGGTTTAAAAAAATTTTTTCCTTTGCAAAAAAAAATTTTTTCCAAAAAATTTTAACCCAAAAAAACCCCCTTAAAAAAAAAAATTTTTAAAAAAAAAAAAAACCCTATTTTTATATTTTTTTGATTTTTTTTTTAAAAATTTTTAAGGAAACCCTTTTGAATAAAATGAATATTTAAAAATTTGTTTTTTTTTTTTTAAAAAAATTTTTGATTTTTTAACTTTTTTTAAAATTTTTTTTAAAATTTTTTAAAAAGGGCCTTTTTTTTTTTTTATTGGGAACCCAAAAACCCCAAAAAAAAAAAATTTTTAGTAAAAAACCCCCAAAAAATTTTAGATTTGAAAATTTAAAATTTTGGTTTTAAAAATTTTCTTTTTGGGGGGTCTTTAAATACAAAAAATTTTGGAAAATTTTGGGGTTTTAAATGGAAAAAAAATTTTTAAAGCCCGTTTTTTTAATTTTTTTATATGCAAAAATGGCCCCCTTTTAAAAAAAAAAACCTTTAAAATTTTTTCAAAAAAATTTTTGGGTAATTTAAAATTTAAAATTTTTTCTTTAAAAAAAATTTTTAAACCCAAAAACCTTTTAAAAAAATTTCCCCCATTTTTTAAAAAAAAAATTTTAAAAAAAATAAATAAAAAAATTACTTTAAAAAAAAAATCCCTTTTAGTTTTTTTTTTTAAAAAATTTTAAATTTTAATTTTGTCCCCCTTATTGAGCCCCCAAAAAAAACCCCCCAAAATTTTAAAAAAAAATTTTGGGCCTTTTTTTTAAATTTTCCTTTAAAAAAGTGTTTTTTCCGGGGTTAAATTTTAAAAAAATTTTATTTATTTTTTAGGGTTTTTTGGAACCCCCCCCTTTTAAAAAAAATTAAATTGTAAAAGGTTTATTTTTTGGAAAAAATTTTTTAAAATTTCCAAAAAATTATTTTTTTAAATTTTTTGGGAAAAATTTTCTAAAAAAAAAAATTTTGGGGTTTTTTTAAAAAAAAAATTTTTTTAAAACAAAAAAATTTAAAAGGGGTTTTTGCCATATTTTTAAAATTTTTTAAAGGGGTTTTTCCTCAGGAAAATTTTAAAAGAAAAATTTCCCAAATTTTTTTCCCAAAATTTTTTAAAACATAAATAAAAAAACTGAAAAAAAAAGGGTTTTACCATTTTTTTACCTGTTTTTAAAATAAAAAAACCCCCCAAAAAAAAAAATTAACATTTTTTAAAGCATTGGGGTTTCCCTTTTTAAATTTTCTTTTGTTTAAAAAAAAAACTATTTTTTTTAAATTATTATTTTCCCCACAGTTTTTAAAAAACCAATTTTAAATTGCCTTTTTAAAATCGCCTAAAAAAAATTTTGTTTTTTTTAAAATTTTTAGGGTTGGAAAAGGTTTACCAAGGGGAAAAAAAATTTTTGTTTTGGTCGAAAATAAGTTTAAAATTTTCATTTTAGGCATTTTTTAAACCAAAAAACTTTTTTTAAAAAGGGTTTTAAAAAAAAAAAAAATTTAAATTTTAAGTGTTTTTTTTAAAAAGGGGTTTTGGGAAAAAGTTAAAAAAATTAAAACCCATGGAAAAAAAAAAGGGGGCCTTTTTTAAAAAAAAAAATTTAAAAAATTTTTTGATTTTAAAAAAAAAACGCAAAATTTTTCTTTGGGTTTTTAAAAAAACCCCCAATTTTAAATTTTTTATCTTTTTAAAATTTCCAAAAAATTTTTACTTTTTAAATTATTGGGGCCCTTTTTTTTCTCAAAAAAGACCTGGTTGAAAAAAGGGTTTTTTGCCATTTAAAAAATTTAAAAAATTTAAAAAAACCCCAAATTTGTTTTCCAAAAAAAAAAAAAATTTTTTAAAAAAGGGGGTTTTTGAAGTTTAAAAAAATGTTCTTTTTTCTTTTTGGAGAAAAAAAAAATTTTTTAAAATAAAATTAAAAACCACTTTTTAAAATTTCCTTTTTTTTTAAAATTTTTGGGGTTAAACCAAAAAACCCCCTTAATTTTTAAAATTTAAAGAAAAATTTTTCCTTTCAAAAAAAAAAAATTTTTAAAAAATTTTTTTAAAATTTTTTTAAAAAATAAAAAAATTTAAAAATTTTTAAAAAGTTTTAAAAAATTTTTTTAAAAGCCCCTTTTTTTTTTTAATTTTATTAACTTTTTTTTTTCAAATTTTGGAAAAAATATTGGAAATACCCCCTTTTTCCTTTTTTAGGATTTTTAAAAAAAAACTTTTTGCCATTTTTCCCAACCCCCAAAAACTTTTGGGAAAATTTTTAAAAAATTTTTAAATTTTTTTAAGGTTTTTAATTTTTTTTTTTAAAAAATTTCCCGAAATTAAAAAAATTTTTTTTAAAAAAAATTTTAAATTTAAAAGGTTTTATAAAAATTAAAATTTTTAAAAATTTAATTTTTAAAAAAAAAAAAAGGAAATTGAAAAAAAATGTTTTAAAAAAAAAAATTTTTTAAAAAATCAAATTTTTAATTTTTTTTCCGAATTAAAAAAAAAAGTTTTTTCAAAATTTAAAAAATTTTTTATTAAAACCCCTTTTTTTAATAAAAAAAAGGGGGGGGGAAAAAGGGGGGGAAATCAAAAGGTTTTTTTTTTTAAAAAAACCCCCAATATTTAATTTTCGTAATTTTTTGGGGGAAATTTAAAAAAATTTTTTGCATTTTGCCCCCCCTTTTTTTTAAATTTTATTTCGGTAAAAAGGAAAAAAAATTTTTTAAAAAAAAAAAAAATTAAAACCCCGGGTTTATTTATTTAAAAAAACCTTTTGTAAAAAACCGGCCCCCAATTAAAAACCCCTTTTTCTTTTTAAAAATCCTTTTAAAATTTAAAATTTGGGTTTTAAAATTTTTTTTAATTTTTTTGTGGTTAAAATTCCATAAAAAAAAAAAAAACGTACCCTTTAACCCAAAAAAAAAAATTTTTAAAGGGGAGTTTTTACTTTTTAAAAAACGTCCCCTCTTGACCCACAACAAACGCCCTTTATTTCTTTTTTTAAAAGGGGGTTTTTTCCCAAAAAAAACCCCCCTTTGGTTTTCCCATTTCTTTATTGTTTTTGATAAAAATTTCTTAAAATTTTCCCCAATTTTTTTTTTTTTAAAACCAAAATTTTTAAAACAGCCCTTATTCCTCCGGATCCCCCAAGCTTTTTTTTTTTTTTTTCCCCCAAAAAAGGGAAAAAGCCGATTTCGGTAACCCCAAGGTTTTTTTGCTAAAACTTTTGATTTTTAAATTTTTTTAAAAGCTTTTTAAATTTTCTTTTTTATTTTTTCTTTTGAAAATTTTGTTTGGGATTTTTTAAAAAAAGGGTTTTTAAAAAAAACTTTAAAAATCCTTTTTAAAAATTTTTAAAACCTTTCCTTTTTTTTGTTTCCCCTTTTAATTAAAATTTTTTGGGGGGCTTTTTTTCCCCAAAAATTTTTCCCCAACTTTGCAAAATTTGGTTTTAAAATCTTTTTTAAAAAACCCATTTTTGTGGTTTTCGTTTTTAAATTAAGGGGGGCCCCCTTTAGGGGTTTTTTCCGGTTTTTTAAATTTTTTTTTAATAAATCCTTTCCCCCCAAAATTATCCGGATTTTTCTAAATTTTTTTTAAATTTTCCCCCAATTTTTTTAAAAAAATTTTTTTGGGCCTGAAAATTTGGGTTGGGAAAAAAAGGGAGGTCAATCCCCCAGTTTTTATCTTTTTCCAAACCTTAAAAATTTTTTTGGGGTTGAGACCCAAAATTTTCTTTTTTTCCCCTTCCAAAACCACGTTCTAAGGTCATCCGGGGTTAAAAATGTATGACCCTTTCCCCTTTTTGTTTTATTTTGAAAAATTTTCCTTGGGAAAAAAAATTAATTGTCCATTTGGGGGTTTGGTTTTCTTTTTACCGGGGTTTTTTTCCTTCTTCGTTTTTTTTAAAACGTCAGAAACTTTAAACCAATTTTTGGGTTTTTTCCCCAAAAATTTAAATTTTTGATACGGGGGAAAAAAAAATTTTTTAAATTTTTTTTAAAAACCCCTTCCCCAATTCTTCGCTTCCTTTGCCCAGCAATAAAATTTTGGTAAAATTTTTCCTTTTCCCAAAAATTTTTGGGGGTTTTTGGATTAGGATTTTAAAATTTTTCCCCCCAAACCCCCAATTCCCCCTTTTAAAAATTTTTCACCCGGGGGGCGTTTCCCCCTTTTGGGTTTTTCCTTTTCCCCCAAACCCCCCAAATTTTTTTTTGGGGAAATAAAACCCTCAGGCCATTTAAAAACCCATCCCCGTTTTTTTTAGGCCTTTTCTTAAAAGTTGGGCCGAAGATTGCTTTATTTTTTTTTATAAGCTTTTACTTTTTTAAATTAAAAAAAATTTTTGTTTTAAAAATTTCCAACCTTAACAAAATGAAAAATTTTTTCAAAAATGGTATTTGGGGGTTTTTAAAATTTTTAAAAAAAGGTTTTTTTTGCCACAGTTTGAAAAATTTAAACCTGGTATTTTGCAAAGGGGACTTTTTAAAAAATTTTATAAACCCCTTTTTAAATTTTTTTTAAAATTTACTTGGGAAACACCCTTATATTAGGTTATTTTGGGGGAAAAATGAATAAACAAAAATTTTTAAAGAAATTATACACTGGTCAATAAATTTTTTTTTCTAATTACATTTTTTTAAACCAATAAAAAAATTTTTTGTTCAGGTGTTTTCCTTAAGAAAAATTTGATTTAATTTCAAAAAAAACTAAAATTTAATTCATCAACTTATTTGAATTTAAAAAGGTTTAAAATTTTTTTTTTAAAAAGGGGGGCGGTGCCAAATCAATGTATTGGGGTGTCTTAAAATAAAAGAGACAGTTTATTAAAAAAAATTTTTGAATTTTAAAAGGGGAAAAAGACCTTTTTCCAAAACTTTGGTTGGGTTTTTCCGGTTTTTTTCTTTTTTGCATTTTCACTCCCCTTTTATAAACCACGCGGTAGTGCCACCACGGACTTATACAAAAAATTTTCTATTTTAACTCCCCCCATTAACTTTTACTCCAAAGTTTAACGTTCTGATTTTTTTTAAAATTAAAAAGGTGTTTCAAGCGGGAAAAACAATAAAGCGTTTTTATTTTTTTTTTAAAAGAAAAAAAAACCACCTGGAACAAAAAGCTTGATTACGGAAAATAAAAAAAAAAATTTTGATATGGCGACGTAAAAATAAAAGGGGACAAAAAAAAAAAAAGGTGTAAAAAGCTCTCGGAAACCCCCAAACAAAGTCAAGACTATATTCATCTTTTTCTTTGGGCTAAAAATTTTTTTTGCCTTTTCCTTCTATAACTTATCCCCCGCGTTTATCAATCCCTGTTTTCTAACTTTTTTCAAACACCGGCAGTTAAAAATAAAAACAAAAGGTTTACAAGATTATGGTTTTTAAGTCCATGCAAAAAAAGGGTAGTTTAATTTATAAAATTGAAGGGTTTTTTAAGGTTTTTTAAAAAGCTTGTAACAAGAAATTTAAAAATTTATATTTTAAATTTTTTTAAAAAAAACCCCAACGAGAAAAATAAAGGAAAATATAAAGTCTGCCCCTTTTATCTTTGTGGGTCTTACGGTTAATAACTCATTTTCTAAAAACAAGTCTTTCACACATTTTTTCTTTAAAGAACCGGGGGGAAAAAAAAAAACGTCACTATAAAATGAAGTATCCATTTTGGGGAAATCTTTTGGGTTTTTAAATACAAGTTATATTCAAAAAAAAAGGGGGTACAAGAATTAAGCGAGACCTTCGTCATATTTGCAAAAAAGGTGATGTCAATTTTTTTCTATTTGGGTTTTTTAAAAAAGGGTTTTGGAAAATGTCATCCCTTCTTTTCTCAATAAAAAAAAACAAATTTATATAAACGTTAAAAAGTTTTTTCATAAAAAAACGTACACGAAACGTTTTATGAAAATTAAAAAAAAAAAAAACGTTTAACAAAAATAAATAAAATCAATATTTGGTCATATATCCCCGTTTTTCTATTACTTGACCAGTCTATTCGGGAATTTTGAATTATATTTGATACAATATTTGGATCAAGCTTTTCCAAACACGCATGTATTATTTCCCTAAATCTTTTGAATTTTGGGCCCCAAAAAATTTTGATTTATATTTTTTTTCATTATACCCCAAATATTGTCAAATTTGGGTTTTATCGGGACTTGCGCCCAAAAAGGGAGCACTTCCCTTGGGTTTAAAAACCGGGGGTTTTTCAGCTTGGGGCCCCCACGACTGGACAATTATCTTGTTGAAATATGAACTTTTTGGGATATTTGCTCAGCATTTTTTCTAAAATTTAATTAATTTTGGCATTAAATATTCCCTCTATTCGAAACAAACACCAGGCCCCTAAAATTTTTTAGCCCCCTACATTTACAGAGAAAAAGCCCATGCCTAAAATGGGGGTTGTATATCGCTCTTCAAACCCGGTATTGTTTGGACGGAATACGAATTTCCCCCTTTAAGTCGACGGGGAAAGTCTTTTTTCATAAAAAGACCTTGTTCCAAAATTAAAGTTGGTTAAAATTTTAAAGAAAAATAATCCTTGATTGTGGGTTTTTCGTTAAAAAAATTTTTCGCACGGGGGGTTTTAGTTCGATTTCTTTACTCTCTGCTGGCGGTAGGTTGGGGGGCGAAATGCTGTATTTAAAAAACATCCCTTGCAGTTGCAAATGGGTTATTTCAAATTCCCAAAAAAACATCCTTTTCGGGTTGGAAAGTTTGAGACGACCTAACCAATTTTCCCCTTTTTTTGGGAAAACATCTTTTCCCACGTTGTTAATTTTTTTAATTTATTTTTTTTTTTTTTTTTCAATTTAACTCCTCCACGGTTGACCATCCTTTTTTGATTCTTATCAAATTTTCCTTTTCCCCTTCAGACAACAGGGGGGCATTTTTATTTTTTCCCCCTAAAATTTTTTTCAAACTTACCCCCATGCATTTTTAAAATGAAATTTCACTGACGTCGTATAACCGTTTGATAACCTCAATAAAAATCATTTAGACAACCTTTTTACGAAAATATGGAAAAAATTGCCCTTTTCTAATTCGTGTACGCTTTATTTATAAATATTAATATTAATAAATAAGTTTATATACTAGCGTAGAGCATTAAGCCGTGACGGATTGAGTGCATTCAAGACTCAGGTTGTTCATTCAAGATGATTGGTGCGATTTACGAGTATAAGTGGTTGCCAAATAGTATGTATTCCATACCTGACTTGCCAATAATATTATCGTTGTTTCTATTAAGACAGCTTTTTTAAACTTTGGCTTTCTTCAGAGAGGTACCTTGTATACAGTCTGTGACTCTAATCACTGAATGATGTGTTGTTTGTATCAAATAACCCCTCTGTATGTGTGTATAAATGTTCTTTTATTTTTACATTTTAAGGACATTTTATTTCTCAAATGTACGACTCACCATATTTCCATGGTACCTAGTAAAAACACTCTTTTACTGGTTAAGTCGATTTAGGTTGTTTTAGTTAAAATGGTTCTTAGTGTTTATATCACAACGTTTCAACTGGTAAGTATCTCCAGCCGTCTTCAGGTGAATACTGAAGACGGCTGGAGATATTCATCTGTTGAAATGTGATATTTAAATAAATTGGGACAATAAAAGTCCAAAAAGCATATGTTATTCAATAAATTAGGGGTTACAATTAAGGTACACAGATGATAATAAATTTTTGAAACGGATATCTAGTGAAAAAATTTCCTAACTTCTACTTTACCAGTTTATTTGCTCATGCCTGTCCACTTACGACTGACTAACCAATTTTTTTCTTTGTAAAATTCAATTATATTACCTGTTACTAATTGTAACTACCTGGTAAAAACCAATAAATATTTAAATATCAATATATCAATATTCATTCGACCTATTTTCTAAAAATGCAAAATGCCTATACAGGAAAAAATATAAATTATTTATTATATTAAGCAAGGTAGGCAGAAAGGGATTTTTTGGTACATTGTTTAAAAAAATGGAATACTGGAATAAAGACCTGGAAAAGATTGTCCAAAATTACCTAATGAAAAAAAGAGTAACAATCTAGGGGACGCTATAGAAGATCAACTTTTATAACTACTGTTACCTTTTAAATGAAAAGCAATGTCTTGGGGTTTAGAAAAAGGGTTGGGTTTGACGGTGAGAAAGACCACTGTATAGGTTACTGCAGTTTCCGCAGTTAAAACTCCATATTAAACATAAACAACCAAATACAGTTTAACGTTGGGCTTTGCTTTCAAATATCATCCAATTTTTCAGAAAAACGTAATATTTGCAGATGCAAATTACAAAGTTGTCAACAATAAACTTTAAGCAAATTTCGAATAAATTTATAATTTCCTGCTATAAATTAACAATTTACAAGTAAATATAAATACCTTTTGGTAATTATGTGTCATTTATTTTAGTGCAGCAATAAGAAACACTTAAAATTAATTTTAAATTGCAAATTAATGCTTTTATTTAATTTATTACTTTAATATTTCATAATTTCCTATAACCCCTGAAAACGCACCAATATTAGAATGCAAAACATGTTGTTCTTACATCTGCGATGCAATGCTTGCAATGAATATTTAATATAAATAATAATAACATTTAAAATTTATTAACTAAATAAACGCATGTGTTTATAAAAATGTCCTTAGTTTTGTTTACGTTTAACCGTAGAAGTTACCCGGTTATTTCATTCAGTATATTTACAGCTCTATCAATTTTAGATCATGTGTACTAGAGAAAAGTCTCCGAATGAGGTCAAATTTCTGCATTTATGGTATCGTTAAAAAGGTTGTTGTTTTTTTTTTTAAGTCCATAATATAATTTAAGGTATAAAGGAAAATAGTGTTTAAACAAAAATAAAATACTATCTAGAAAGCGTTCTTGTAACAGCTCTTGCTATTAAAATTAAAAATGCCTTTTGTGATGTACAATATTTTAGTTTTGTGCTTTATTGATTTATTTTTTAGTTTTATTGGGAGGCTAATTTAATTTTTATAAGTTTTTGTTACTAATTAAATTTAATTTTAATTTATCCAGATTACAATACATTACTTATCTTTTATTGCCATGCATAACGCAGCAAATTACAAAAATGTTGTGTTGTTGTATTAAAAGGCCATCTGAAATTCCATTTTGGTGTTCAAGTAATTTGTACTTTTATGGATATTAATTTGAATTAGGTAAATTTAGGTTAATAAAAAATTGCTTAAAATGTAAGAATTTTGTTGCCAATAAACTTTATTAAAATAATAATAATAATAATATGTGCGTCATAACTCTCTTGATATGCAGAATGTCAAATGGATGTAAGTCATACTTTACCGAATTATAAAAATGTATGGTTAATTTTTTGCTAGATAATAGAAACATAAATATTTTCTTTTTTTACTTGGGTTTTTTTTTTTACTGAAATCCTTTTTTTTCCCTTTTCCCCAAAATTTTTCTTTTAAAATAGAAAATTTTTTTTTTAAAAAAGGGAAAAACATATTTTTAAAAATTATAATATTTATAAGGATGATTTATTGTTAAACAGATAATTGTACAATATTTTTAGGTTCTCTCTATTATTTTAGCTAAATATTGTTTATCAGTTCTTTAAAAAGTTCGTCTTATTACTAATAGTGTTATCTTATGAGAAATTAAAATTGGAATTTTTTTTAAGTAAATAAAAATATCGAAACGCCATGATATCTTTTTTTTTTTGGGAAAAAAAATTTTTTTTGGGATTTTTTTTAAAAGTTTCAGAGATTCCTTTTCTGATGCTTAATAATTTAAATTTCAAATTTTTATTCTTAAATTCAAAACAATAAAGTTAATGTAAAAAAATATATATAATACCAATTTATTAAGAATAAAAAGGGCAATGACAATCTTTAATTTATTTTTAACCACCTTTTAAAATAATGCCGGGTAAGAATTAAATAAAAAATGCAGGATTTCAATTTTTAAAAATATTTTTGAAAATTACTTACAATTTTCCAGATCCCAACGGTAAATACCTAATTTGATACACTTTGACCATACCTTGTAAAAAATTCTTCAAACAATATTTGACCATTTTTAAACAAAAAAAAAACTATTACGGCAGGTAAAAAAGATAAAAAAAAAAAAAAGCATATAGATTACCCTTGCATAATTGACAAATTACTTCAAATAATTTTTTTATTTTAAATTTTTTTTAAATTAAAAGGTCCACAAAAAAAAATGGTGATGGGTGTCGGACAAAAAATTTTCTGGCGTATTTTTTCCGCTGAACCAAAACTAAAATAAAAAGGGGGGAAAAAAAACGAAAATCGAGAAGGGCGTAATTTCAGATTTTTAAAGTTTTTTTTTTTAAATTTTGACGTCGATATTTTAAAAATATAAAATACACAAAAATTTTTAAAACATAAAATGTGTTTTTTTAAAAAAAATTTTTTTTTTTTAAGTTATATAACCTTTTTGTCTAAATCAATATTTTTTTGGGTTTTTAAAATTTAAAAAAAACCAAAATTTTTAAATTTTTTTAAAATTTTACCCCCAAAAAAAAAATTTTTTTTTTTAAAAATTTTTTTTTTCAAATTTAGTTGTGATTTGGGGGTTAAAATAAATAAAAAAAAGGGTTTAAAATTTAAAAAAAAAAAAAAAAAAAATCACATTTATAAAAAAATCCTATATTGGACTGAAATTTTTTTTCGAAATTACTTTTTTTGTTTATATCTCCTTTATTATTTATTTTTTTAAAAATGTTTTTCTTTTATATAGACCCTTTAAAAAACTCTATTTTTGTTTTATATATTTTTTTTTTCTTTTTTTATACCCCCTTTTTTTCCCCAAAATTTGGTTTTGGGGAATTTTTTGGGGTTTTTTTGGGAAAACCCCCATTTTTAAAAATTTTTTTAAAGGGGAAAAAAGGGGAAAAAAATTTTGTAAAACAACCGTTTTTTACCTGGTTTTAAAATTTATTAGGTTTTTAAAAATTTTAAAAAACCTTAAACACATTTTTTCCGGGAAAAAAACCCGGCCCCCCTTTTTTTTATAATAAAAAAATTGAAAACCCTTTTTAAACAATTTTTTTGTAGAATTTAAAAAAAATAGAAAAAATTTTTTTTTTTAAAAAGGCTTTTTAAACATAAAATTTTTTTTTTAAAAGGGCACCCCTTTTTTGGTTTTTTTTAAAAAAGGGGTTTTTGATTTTTTTTTTTTAATTTTAAAAAAAAATTTCCTATTTATTTTAAAAAAACAAATTTTAAATTTTAATTCCATTTAAATAAAATTTTTTTTTAAAAATAAAATATTTTAAAAGAAAAAAAAAAACGTTTTTTTTAAAAAATTTTGGGGTTAAATTTTATAGGAAAATAGGGGGTTACAACAAAATTAAAAACCTTTAAAATTTTTTTTGAAAAAAAGTGAAAAAAAAAAAAAATGAAAAATTTTAAACCTTTTTAATTTTTTTTTTCTAAAATAAAATTTAAAAAAAGAAACCCCAAATTAAAAGTTTTCCATATTTCTTTTCCTATTAACTTTTTTTTTAAAAACCAAAATTGAAGGGAAAATTTTTTTGGGGGGAAATTTTCTTTTTCCCAAAAAATTTTGTTTTTGGAAAATTTTTGGGCAAAAAATTTTTGGGAAAAAATTCTCCTTTTCAAAATTTTTTTTTGTACTTCTTAGGTCTGGTTTTTTGCAAACTTCCGGGTTTTAAAAAAAAAAATTTTTAACCAGTTTTTGAAAGTAAAAATTAAAAATTTTTAATTTTTTCCTTTCAAAATTGTCGAAATTTGTTTTTAACCCCAAAAAATTTAAAATTTAAAAAAATTTTTTTCCCCGGAAATAAAATTTTTTAAAAAATAATTTTTTTAAAAAAAATTTTAACATTTTTTAAAAATTTTTTAAAAAATTTTTTAAAACCCAAACCCCCCGGGAATTTTTAAGGCTGAGACATTGCCGGGGAAAAAGGCCCCAAATGGAAAAAAAAATTTTTTTTTTTTAAATTTAAAGGTTAAAAAATCCAAAATTTTTAAAATTTTTTCCCTTGTTGAAATAAAAAAATAAAGAATATTTTTGGGTGGCAAAGCAAAACCCCAAAAAAAAAATAAAGGGTTTTTGTTTTTTTTATAAATTTTTAATGGGGGCCATTTTTTTTTTTAACCCCCGGAAATTTAAAAAACGCCCCCCCTTTTAAAAATCTCCTTTTAACTTAAAAAAAATTTTTGGGCCCAAACTAATTTTTGGGGGTTTTTTCAAAAAAAAAGCCTTTTTCCCAATTTCCCCCCCTTTTTAAAAAAATTTTGGGGTTTTTGGGAAATAAAAAAATTTAAACTTTTTTTTATAAATTTTAACATTTTTTGAAAAAGTAAAACCTTTATTTCCCCCCAAAAACCCCCAAATTTTTTTTGGGGGAAAAAAAAAAGGTTGGGGTTGATTTAAAAGGAAAAAAAAAAAAAATAAAAATTACAATTTAAAATTTTTTAAAAAAAGTTCCCCTTTAAAAATTTTTAAAAATTTTGAAAAATTTTATTAAAAAAAAATTTGTAAAATTTTTGAAAAAAAAATTTCCCCTTTTTAAAATTTTCCCCCAAAAACCCTTTTAATTTTAAAATTAAAACCCAAATTTAGAAAAAAATTTAAATTTTTTTAAAAAAATTTAAAAACTTTTATTTAACGTTTTTCCCCAACCCCATCGTTTTTTAAAAAACCCCAAAAATTTTTAAAAAATTTGGGGGGAAAAATGTTTTTGGCCAGTTTAAAAAAAATTCTGGATAACGGGTTTTTGCCAAAAATTTAAAATTTTTGAAATCGAATTTTTGGGTTTTCTCGATTTTTTGTTTTTGGGGCCCCAAAATTTTAAAAATAAGTTTCCCTTTTTTTTAAAAAACCCCCAAAAAATTTTAAGTAAAATTTTTAAAATCCAAAACCCCCCCAAAGCCCCCAAAAAGGGTTTTTTTTGTGGCCCCTTGGTTTTCAAAAATTTCCCCCGGAAAAGGTTTTTTTAAAAAAATTTAACTCAAAACCCCTTTTTTTAAAATTTTTACCAACCATTTTTACAGGGCATAAGGGGAAAAAAAAAGGGCCCCAAAAATTTGGGCCTTCCTTTTAAAAAAAATAAAAAATTTTTTTTTAAATTTTTTTTGTTTTAAAAAATATGGAAAAAAAAATTTTTAAATTAAAACAAAAGACTTTCCCGCCCTAAAATTTTTAAATTTTAAAACCCCCCCTTTTTAAATTTTTTTTTTTTAAAAAAAGGGGGTTCGTTTTTTTTAAAATTAAAAAAATTTTTTCATATTTTTTTAAAAAAATCCCGTTAAAAATTTTAATTATAAAAAAAAATTTTTTTTAAAAAATTAAAAAAAAAAAGGGAAAAAAAAAAAGGGGATTTAAAAATTTATAAGACCCCTTGTAAATTTTTTAATTTTAAATTTTTTAATTAAAAGGAAAAAAAAATTTTGTTTTGGCCCCTTAAAAAATTAAAAAGGGGTTTAAAAAACCAAAAAGAAAATTTATTTGTTTTAAAAAAAAATTTTAAAATGAAAACCCAAAAAAATTTTCAAGGGGGTTTTAACCCTTTAATTTTAAAAAAACCCTTTTTAAAAATTTTTTTCCCCTTGAAAAATTTTTTTTGGGGGTTTTAATTGGAATAAAAAATTTTTTAAGGGAAAATCCCCCCTTGGAAAAAGGTTTTCCCAAATTATTTTTAAAAAACCCCCAGAAAAATTTTTTTTAAAACCCCCCAAGCTAAAAAATTGGGAAAAGGCGGGGAAATTTTTTTTTTGGCGCATCTGGCGTTTTTAAACCCCCAAATTTTAATTTTATTTTTAAAAAAGGGGAATTTCTGGAAAAGGAAAATTGGAAAAAATAGGTTTTTTTCTTTTTTAAAAAATTTTTTTAAAATTTTTTAAAAAATGCTAAAAATTTCAAAAATTTAAAAATTTTTAAAAAAAAAACCCCAAAAAATGATTTCCATTTTTTTAAATTTTTAAGATACCCCCAATAATACCAATTTTCCTTTTTTCCCCGAATAAAAGATAAAAGGGGTTTGGTTTTAAAATTAAATTTGGGGAAAAAAATTTATGCAATTTAACCCCTTTCCCCCCCAAACAACCCCCAAAAATTTAAAAAAAATTTTTAGAACCCCAAAACCCCCCAAAATTTTTAAAAAATTAAAGGCCCCCCGGGGAAAATTTTTTTAATGGCCATAAAATTTTTCAAAATTTGAGTGAAATAGAAATTTATTTTTTAAAAAGCTTTAAAAAAATTTTTTAATTCCCAAAAAAAAACCCCTTTTTAAAAGGGGCCAAGGGGGTTTTTCCCAAAGGGTTTTTTAAAATTTTTCTTGAAAAAATAGCGCAAAGGGGTTTTTCCCGTAGTTTTTAAAAATTTTTTTTTTCTATTTGGGAAAATAATTTTAAAAAATTTTAAAAAAAAAATAAAAATTTAAAAAAAAGGGTTTTTTTTTATTTTTAAAAAAGGTTTTGTTTAAAATTAAAAAAAATTTTTTAAAAAAATTTTTTAAATATTTTTGGGTGCGTTAAAAGGGAAAAACCCAAAAAAATTCAAAAAATAATAAATTTTCCTTGTTCCCCAAAAATTTCTGTAAAAAAGTTATAGTTTTAAAAAAAAATTTTAAAACCCAAAAATCAAAAAGGGAAATAAAAAAATCTGCCGTTTTTGGGTTCTAAAAAAAGGGCCTTTTCCCCCCCAAAACCCCCTTTTTTTTTCCCAAAATTCCCCAATCAAATTAAAAAAATAAAAAAAACCCTTTTTTCACAAAATTTTATTAAAATTTTTGGGAAAAAAACTTGTTTTTACAAAATTGGAAAATTTTTTTCACAAAATTTTAAAGAAATTTTTTATATTTTTTTTTTTAAATTTTTTTTGGGGTTTTAAATTTAAAACCCCTTAAATTTTTTGACCCTTCGGGGGTGCTGGGGGGTTGCTGGGGCAAAATCAAAGGGTGATGGGTAAATTGCGACTTCAGATTCGTTTTAAGCGCACCGAAAACATACCGGAAGGTACTTCACATATTTGGTTCAGAACTTTTTTTTTGTTATTAAAGCCTTTAACTATTATACCAATTTTGCTGAGTCTTTTTAAAATTAGCTTTTTTTTAGTTTCATCAGACCCTGCAAACGTATTTAAACGACAGGGTGTGGGACTTCCATTTCTACGTGCCGAAAAATTGGCCAGAGCAAGCTGTGATACTGCACTTTCCCGGGATGACAAAAACGGTAATAAATAAATAAAATTTTTAATTCTTTTTTTGTTGATGATACACCAGGTAGCTATGAAAGTTTGCCTATAGGCTTTTTTACACCTCTGCCATTTTTCTCGAAAAAAAGTTTTCTTCTAATAAAAATAAACACGTTTTTTTTAAGCCAGAATAAATCAAAGTAATTTACTTAGTAGGTTGTAAAAGCAAAATGTAAATAAGTGAAATGAAAAAAAGTTGTAGCTTTTAAACAACTTCTACTTCTAACTAATTAGGAAAGTTTTAGACAATTTAGTTGCAAAATTTAATCTGCTTTCAGATTTTATTTATCTTTTATGGTTTTTAAGATAATTAAGAAAAACTGCAGTGGTGCATTTTTAACTTTTGCCTGTAGCTCGCAAACTACCAATTTTACGGTTTTAAGATTACTACATTATTGGAACACTTTTTTAAGAAGAATTTAATTAGAGTAAAAATATTTTTCTAACTTTATTTTTTGAGATATTTACCCAAACTTTGGATTTTCAAACGGACGCCATATTGGATTTTTACATTTTTGGAAAGAGCTCTTCAAGAGCTTTTCATTGATGTATCACAAGTCTAGGTTTTCAGATTGCTTAAGCTCTAAAAACGATAATTTTTGTTTATTTGATAGTAGGCTTAGACTAGACTGCGTAATGGCCGCCCCGTTTCATAAAAAACAAATGAAACGCATCTTATAATTTAAATAATGTAAATGTCAAAATTAGCGTGCATCTTATTTCTCGTTTAGAAACACCTTCAACAAAAATTCAAGTTTTGATTATTTTAAGTATTTACAATAATGGCTCTTAATTATTCCAATGATGAAAAGGTGGATATGCTAGAAATTTATTTTAAATCTAACAGAAATACAGAAGCTGCAGCACTTGCATACGAAGAACAATTTCCGGAGCGGCAACAACACATCAGGTTAGAAAAGTGGAAGAACAGACAACAATTCCTAAGTCATCTGTGCATCGGTCTTTAAAAAAACACCGTTTTCATCCATACAAACCACGTACTGTCCAGGGTCTTCAGGGGAATGATTTCAATAGACGAATCACCTTTAGTCAATGATTTATTACTAAATGTCAACAGATACCCAATTTTCAATCCAAGGTTCTCTCGACAGACAAAACCCGGTTTACAAATTGTGGAATTTTTAATAGGCACAATTGTCACTGCTGGGGTACAGAAAATCCAATATTTAAAGAAGGACTGCTAAAACAAATTTGGTTTAATGTCGGTGGCATCATAGTAATTTTAAAAGCATTTTAATTTACGTCTCACAATTAGATAAATACATTTATTTTTCTGTTTTAGACAACCGTTTAATTGGACCATTTATTTTTGAAGAAACTTTGAATAGATATAGGTATTTGCTACTCCTACAAGAACAGATTTTACCGGCCATTAGAAATACAGTTATGCCAAATGAAATGAATAATTTGTGGTTCCAGCAAGACGGATGTCCAGGGCACAGTACCAGGGAGGTGATAGAGGTCCTTAGAAATACCTTTAATGACAACATAATCTCTAATAATGGACCAATTGCTTGGCCAGCTAGATCACCGGACAGCACACCCCCTGATTTTTACCTATGGGGACACGCAAAAAATGATGTGTACGAGTTTTCTCCGCCTGAAACTAGGCTGGAACTAGAACACAGGGTACGGGATGTGTTTGCTTCCATCAACCGAAACACGTTATGCCGAGTAACCCGCAAGGTGTTGGAAAAATGCGAGAAATGTGTGGAAAATGGAGGAAGACATGTACTGTGATTTTATTTTCTTGTTTACTGATACATTTTTGTTTTACAGTTGTGTTTAATTATTATAAGTTTAAGGTAATATTAGGAAATATTAATTTTTGCAAAAAGCATCACTTTTTTTGTGTAAGTTTTGAATTTCGCTCTCACAAAAGATCCATAGGGTAACAAGTTCATCACTAAGAATCTTAAATGTCTGTGGTTAGGTTGATGCCGCTCCGGATGCGTATCATTTGTTTTTTATGAAACGGGGCGGCCATTACGCAGTCTAGTCTAAGTCTACTATCAAATAAACAAAAATTATCGTTTTTAGAGCTTAAGCAATCTGAAAACCTAGACTTGTGATACATCAATGAAAAGATCTTAAAGAGCTCTTTTCAAAAATGTAAAAATCCAATATGGCGTCCGTTTGAAAATCCAAAGTTTGGGTAAATATATCAAAAACAAATAAAGTTAAAAAAATATTTTTACATAAATTAAACTCTAAAAAGTGTTCCAATAATGTAGTAATCTTAAAACCGTAAAATTGGTAGTTTGCTGAGCTACAGGCAAAAGTTAAAAATGCACTATTTTGGTTTTTCTTAATTATCTCAAAAACCATAAAAGATAAATAAAATCTGAAAGCGGATTAAATTTTGCAATTAAATTGTCTAAAACTTTCCGAATTTAACCAACACTGTAGCTCTAATGGTTCCCGAGTTACCAATACATGTAGGCCCAATTTGGGACACACTGTATATAATATATTTTATTAATGTTATGCTTACATATAGTGGAGACAATAGTTAATGAATGATTAGATGTTCAATCAAATCCACTTATTGACACGTCTGGGCATTGATCTAATGAGGCGGTCTCTATCCTCTTAGGGTATCCTATTCCATCCTACCTCTAACTCATGTCTAAATGCTGAAAGATTTTAAGAAGCGTATTGTAAGTTCAAAAATCGGTGACTTAAGAGATCCCAGTCATAGTCGATAGGAGAGACATCAGGCGATCTTGGGAGCCATGATAACCGGTTAATGAGGTGTTAATCCATGAAGTCTACGGTTACTTTGGCCACATGTGGTCTGACGTTGTACTGTTGTAATTACAAGCGAGATTTATCAATAAAGATCACCTGATTCAAGACGCCACAAAAGTTAGCTTCTGCGCCACATCAGTAGGTTGTGTCGATGCTCAGAATTCAGTGGCAACACTCAATGAAGACGGTAAAAAAAGGCCAAAACTTCTTGATATACTGTACGCATTTCTACTACCCTTCCGAGTTATTAAAACCACTGATTCGAAATGCCCTAAATCAAACCAAAGCGATTTCTAAAAATGTACCACTTGGTCATCTTAAGGCTCTGTTGTTTTCCTACGACGTTCGGTGACTCTTACTTTGTAACCTCGGTCATCCTGTATTCATGCCTGATAACACCACAAAATGGTACGTCAATATTAATTTGTCCTTCTCTCAATGTCTACAATTGACACATCTGCCTTGCATAAACCCACAAATCGCCACCTCTCAAAGTCACTTAGGTAACGATATTGATCAATTGACAGGTTTTTCTTCTTCTTCTCTGAGAGCCGTCTTGATTCACTACCGGAGGCAACGCAGCCTCTTGGGCATTTTGTGCCTAATCTCCCATTATCTTTTATACCAATCCTCCCATTAGTCTTGTTCCTTCTACAAGTCTGTATAACCCCGAGACTGGTTGGTTGATATATTCCTGTGGGCTCATTTCCGGTTGCCGAAATAATGCCTGTCTTTTGTGATTCAATGCTTCACATCCGCACAGGATATGGTAGGCTGTTCCGTCCCCCTCGTCGCACATTCTGCAACTTGGTTCCCCATTGTATGAGCTTGTGTATGTGTCCTCTTAGGTTAGGCCTGTTAGGAACCCTACTGTTATGCGGAGTCTTTTCCTACTTTGTCTGAGTAGTTCTTCCTTCGTTCTTTTGGATGGGCCCCTTATGAAGCTTTTTCCTTGTCTAATTCTACTGAGGTTTCCCCAGTATTCCTCGTGTTTGTTTCGGATCCCTTCCCTGCTTTGCCCTCGTGCTGTGGTTTTGGTCACTTCAAGGGCAGGTTCTGGTTCAAAGTATGGTATGGATGATCCCTTGCAAGACGCTCATCCGCTTTTTTGTTGCCTTTATTTTGTTCTGGTATCCACAAGAGAGTTACTCTGTTGCGTTCTCCCAGGACTTTCAGTTCTTTTTGGCATTCCCATGTCAGCTTGCTCGATGGCGAGCCACCAAATGCTATGTACTGTCTACACTGTTATATGGAGTTGAGGGGTGGACGCTAAAGGCACGGACCATTTCACGTTTGGATTCTTTTGAGGTGTGGTTATACCGACGGATATTAAGGATATCATGGACCGAGCGAGTGACAAATGATGGGGTACTTCAAAAAATGAATTAAGAACGAGAACTTCTAACTACAATAAAACAAAGGAAAGCAGCTTATTTTGGCCATATTTTTAGAAACAGCAAGTATAGTTTTCTACAGCTAATCGTTGAGGGCAAAATCGAAGGGCGATGAGACATTGGGCGTAAAAGATTCTTTTGGCTGCGAAATCTGCGTCAGTGGTTTGATATAGGGAAGGCCAGTACGCACACAGTTACAGACAGTTAGCACAAGACAAAGAGGAATTCCAGTTGATTGCCAACCTTCGTGGATAACACAGCACTTAAAGAAGAAGATGCCAGCTTGGACGTCACCTTGGGGTTTACTAGTACCCCCAGTGACGCTTGGCTGTCCGTTATTATGCAGATCCGATATATATATATATATATATATATGTATATATATGATATATATATATATTTTTTATTTAACACTTAATGTTTAATGAAATTTGTTTTATTTATTTAACCACTTATACCAGTGAATTTGCAACGATTTACCTATTCGATTTTTTATTACTATTACTTTAAACTTTATACTTTAATTAAAATCATTTAAGTTTAGAAAAAAATTTAATTGTTTTAGCCAAATAATAAAATATACGAATCCTTCAGCGTCTTTTGTCCATGCAACCAATTAGACAACCTAGAACTTTTAGAAACTGAGGACATATTAATTGACTGGTCGCAACCCATATACTTAAATTTTACACATGCAAAAATTATGAACAGAATAGAAGAGTTCTATGCGAAAATTGGAACAGTAGAAAAATTATATGGAGATATTTATGGACTTCTTGAACCATATGTCGAAGGTGAAGGATCAGATTCTGTGTAAGTAATGTGCCCTATAAATACTAGATACAATTTTTAAGAAGAAATCTTGTAGTATAGGTATCGTATCGGTTCGTATCGAAACATGGTGAGTTCCCTCGCTGGGTTCCTGAGCACGGAGGCTTAAGCCCATTATGCTCTACACCAACCCTTAAGCATACACAGGTTCCGGAACCCTGCCCTGTCCCTTATGTGTGCATTCCTTTTGCACTGATCTTGCGCTATCATTTTATTTACTAGAACCCCAATTCCCTCACCAGTGATGCGAGTCCTGTAAGAGGTAGGAATCTTATATCATTTAGGTCCAGCCATGCTATTCCTAGACATTTCTCTTTGTTGTGCCCTAGTGGGAATCTCTAAGTATATGTATGGCGTCCTCCTTTCCCTCTTCACACCATCTACATATACTTGTCTCACTTTTTTCTATTTTGTTGTGTCTGTTTCTACAATGACCTGTCAGTATGCCTGTCAGGTTTCTCATTTGCACCCTACTGAAGTCCTTTGTGTTCATCGTTAGGTCCTTCCATAGGTCTTCCCAATAAGAGCCTTTGATTATCTGGCTTTTGTCTTTTCCAGAACTTATCGAACCGTTTCTCTATCCATGTTGCTATCTCTGTCATATCCGATTTATATCAGATTTCCACGGTATATTCAGGTCCATTGTCCTCAGCTCCCAAATTGGCGAGTTTGTCAGCCATTTCATTCCTCGGCATCCCTTTGTGTCCAGGGACCCATTGCAGGGTGACTCTGGCGGTTTACGTTAGTTTATTAATTGCTTCCCGACATCTATTTGTAACTTCTTATCTGTGTACTGTATTTGTTAGCGCCCCGATCGCTGCTTTACTGTCAGTACATATGGTTATCTTTCCCCTGTATCTTCTATTAAGGCATTATTTTATGGCTTCGGCTATTGTCATAACTTCCGCCTCAAATACGGTTACATATTCTCCCATTGTCCCATAGACTTAAAGTTCGTTCTTTCTACATAGAAACTAAAGCCTGTGCGGCCTCCTTTCCTCGAGCCATCTGTATAGATAACTGTTCCTTTGCTTGGTGTCCCACAGCGTTTGTAGGCCCAGTCATTCGCCGATGCCATGTTCACCTTGTGTATAAGGTCTATGTTGATAACTGGGGAATGCTATCTTGCTATATGGAGGGGTGGGAGCCTCGTAATAATCTCCAGCCATTCCGTCAGAGTAGTGGATGCTGCCCCAGTTATTTCTATCATTGCCATTCTTTGTATGTGTTTCAGCATTATCTGTGCCGTATTTAGTTCCGTGCGTCGCCACCATATCACGGAGGCATACAGTATCCGTGGCCTCATGACTGCTTTGTATATCCACTTTATGATCTTAGGAGAAAGTCCCCAGTCCCGTCCTACGACTCTTTTACAGAGCCATAGCGATCCTGTGGCCTTCCTCGCTACCGTTTCAAGATGTGCCCTCCAATTCAGCTTGTCGTCTAGTATCACTCCAAAATACTTGGCTGTACTAGAGTATTTTGATTCTCTTTCACCGAACTTTACTTTCCGAATTCCGATGTTTTTTTTCCTTCTAGTAAATTCCTGACACCATTTCGCCACCATTGCCAGCTCTCTTTCCATAATATCCTATATCGTGTCTGCATGTTTAACTTTGACCGTAATGGCCACATCATCCGCAAAGGATTGTATATGTGTACCTCTCCTACTGATTTTCTCCAGTAGTCCATTCATGACTATGTTCCATAGGAGTGGAGATAAGATGCTCCCTGGGGCATCCTCTGCTGATTGTACTTCAGTTGTAGTATCTCCATCCTCCAGGATGAGGTGTAGTATAGGTACAGATATACAGGGTGTCCCAGAATATGTGGGCAATCTCTCGGAATCTAATAAAAAATCTAAAAATATTATGACAAATTCCCGAAAACTTTTTTCCTATGACCCACCCCTACGGGGATACAGATACATAAACAGACGCCCCTGGAAATCGTTTTTGTTTAAATAACACTTAAAATACTAGGCGTTATTTAATATTTTTTAATATGATGGTTACTATATAAGTCTTCTTAAAATAAACCCATTAAATCATATTTGGATTATTTAGTTTGCCAGGCACGGACCAGCTCTGACACAATAATAGCAATTTTTTTAACACCCTGTATGATAAAGGCTCAACAATATTATTTTTAAATAGCTTTAACCTCAAACTAAAAAAAAAGGTATTCTTGATTGACATCGATAAAATCAACTGTTTACGAGAAATCAAATATCATGGTTGGTAATTTATTTACATTATACATTATGTTTTCTAATTGTACGTCAATATTTAGGAAAGAAATTTTGGGGTTCATTTTAAGAAGAAAACTTCATATGAACGTATGTCCTAAACGTCTTAACTTTTGAGATACAGGGTGGTAATTTTTTTAAAATAAATCATTAATTATTAATATCTGTAATACCACTTTACATATTTTAATGGAATTTGGCAAAAATTTATTGTGTATCAAGAAGCATTTTTAGTGTACAACATTATTTTGGCCAATGAAAAAAATGTGTTACACTAAAAAATGCTTCTTTATACATAGTACTTGTATGCCAAATTTCATTAAAATATCTAAAGTTGTGTTACAAAAATTAATTAATATTTTTAAATGTATCACTTAATTGAACAAATTCGTTATTATTTGATCGAACTTACTCAATAACTGCTTATTAACCCGGAATTAAAACGGAATCAAAGCGCAATAAAAAAATAATTATTGTTGACAGTGTCCACTGACAGCTTTATGTTACATTACTATAGCAAGTATTCACCGACTTCGGTCTAAGCCGCCTTGCGAACACACCTAACTTTAATAACCATTACTATTAAAAATAGATATTTTTGCATTACTTTGTCGACGTTCGAAAAAAACAGCATATTTTATTTGGAGGAAAAGTTACTTTTCGTGGCTTTTTCTATTATCATATCACTCCGTTCGGCTGTTAAACACGAGAGTGCCTTGAAAAGAATTACTTTTCCTCCATATAAAATATTATATTGTCTCTGTGCCTCTCTTAAAGCTATTTTAATGAAACTATCAATATCTATTTATTTTGTAGAGTAATTGCCGACCAGGCAGAAATGTGTCAGCTTAAAAAAGAACATGCTCAAATTATACACGATCTTTATCCAGCGAATCAAATGGAATGCATAGAAGTATTTGAAAAACTTATAGAGAAACTGCCATGTTATGGAGTGTTTTCTGCTCAAGGTATGATCATACTTATTATTTAATTACTAAATAAGTAAATATAAAAATGTAATCTATATCTTAAGAATAATAACCGAGGCTAAAAATAAAGCTTTAAAAATATTTTTTGTATAGGTGATTTAGCTGCCTGGATGGTCCAATCCTATTATGGAGCAATGTTTTCCATGCAAACTAGACCAGAATATAGAAGAAAAGGATACGGAATTATTTTAGCAAAACACTTGACCAAACTGGTAAGGATTATATCTATTGTTGTTTTCCATTATTCAACTAAATCTTGATTAGATTCACCAAAATCAAAAGATACGTAGCACTTTCTTAGATTTTAATCATAGAATGTCTTAATTCTTAATAATTTTTAAAAAATGCTCATTAAAAAAAATAGTCAAATTAAAGAAACCATCAAAATACAATATTTTTTTAAATATTTATTTTGTCTAATGAGTATGGATATTGTAAACTTTTTAAATTTTATCGAAAAAGAATATTTGATATGGCAAACTAGGTAGGTAGGTAGGTAGGTTTAAAGTGAGTGGGTATAACACCCTTCCACCGCGACCGATCGGTCTATTGTGGCTCACACCCTTTTATATTTCTCCCACCAGGTCCAGACTTCTAATAAATCTGATGATCCTGTTGGGAGAGAGATCTTTCACCTCCCAGGCAACAAAGGTGTCATTGCCGAGGATTGTGAAACTTAGTCGTGCCATTGCTGGGCACGACTGCCGTGTTCTGCCGATTTATCCCCCTCCATGCACATGCGGCACTCGGCGTCTTCCGCTAGGCCGATCTTGTGCATATGTGGTATTTCAACCTGCAGTGTCCCGTGTACAGTCCCACTAGAGTTTTAAGGTGTACCCTTGATTGCTCCAGTAGTTTGACAGTACATTGTTGGTTCGGTGGGCTTATGAAGGCCTTCGAGTGTGTGAGACCCGGAAGTCCATGCCAGTACCGAAGATTTTCTCTTTGTGTCCAAGCTGATATGAACTGCTTGGCCATTCCATAAGATATACCGATGACCGGTTCCGGCCCTGTGAATTTTGTTTCCGCCCCCCTTTTGGCAAGGAGGTCGGCGGATTCATTACCCTCTAGGCCGGTATGTCCAGGTATCCACAGTAGTGTAACCTTATTGTTTTGACTCAGTTTGGTCAGCGCATCCTTGCAGTTCCAGACGGTTTTCGAATTGCACCGGCTGGATTCAAGAGCCTTAAGAGCTGCTTGACTATCTGAGAATATTTTAACTGTCTTACGTGTGCAGTGCCGATCAACCAGCGATCTAGCATACATCTCAATAGCAAATACCTCCGCTTGAAATATGGTTGCGAGAGTGCCCAGGCTGAAGGAAAACTCTGCCCTCGGCCTCTGTCCATATAACAACACACATTTATTTGTGAGACACAGTACGAATTTAGTTACAGACGATCAATAAGTCCGTTGGGTTCTTTGGAGAATCCAAGATCAATTTTCTTAAAATATCCAAGGTTTTACTCCGGGTCCTACAGGGCCCTCCTTAAAAAACTTTCTTCCTGCGTTTTTGCACCCAAATTCTGTGCTTGGATCTCCAGATTTCTTTCTAATCAAAGTATTTCTGTTTTGAAAGTTTAAACCAAATCAGGGCTGAAGTACCCCAAGGGTCATTCTGGCACTAACCTCCTTGGTTCCTCACATTCATTTTCTCTCTTCTCAACAATGTATTTTTAACCGTTTTCAAGTGATAACTAAACATTATTCTTAAAAGCTACGACTTTCTTACTTCTTTAAATTTTCTTTTCTTCCATTGTATGCGGTGTTATTTTGACCATGCGTGTTCGGCAATTCCTGATTTCGACGTTTCACCTCATTCCGTATGTTTTTTGTGTTCTTTAACTCAAATTTCAAGTGATCTTTTTGTTTTCCCGATGTATACCCCACCACATTCACAGGAAATTTGTTAGATACAGTCATTATTTGAAACATTGTTGTCCGGTCTCGTCTTAGTAAGAATACTTCTTAGAGTGGTTTTGGATTTAAATGCCGTTTTAAAATTCACAATTTTGCGGACATTTTTCTTTAATATTTGGTCCTGGCGAGTCTTGTTGAAATTGGAGTTTTTTGTCTTATTTTAATATTTGTCGATTGTTTTCTTATCTAGGCTCTCACTGTAGCCGTTTTGCTTAAAATCCCAAGTTATATTACTTATTTTATCTTGCAGGGATTCCTTACTGTTACATAGGGTCACTGCGCGGTTAGATAGAGTAGGTATGACCCCGTGTTTCATTTCGTTAGAGCGATTAGACTTCTGTTGTAAATATTGCGCAGCCTAGGTAGGTTTTCTGTATACCGAAGTTTGTATATGTCCATTATTTCGTTTGACAAGAATGTCGAGAAGAAGGTAGAGCCGAATTTTGCTTCTTCATTGTGAATTTGATACAGGGTCGTGATGATAAATATTTGTTTGATTATATTGTTATATTGACATTTTTTACAACCAATCTCATTCATAATTTTGCTAACGATAAGACCCTTCGATTTAATATTCATTTTCTCAAAAAAGCCTGATTTAGGAAACAAGCTCAGTATAATGTAGATATAATGCTTCCATTGGTATTGAATTAAGTTACTAAAAATCTTGTTTTTTTTTAACGCCTCAAAAAGGCAATCCTGTTCGCTGTCGCGAAAAAAGTCTGTGAATTCTCATAGACATATAAGTGGCCAAGTTCTGCACAAGAAAGAATAATTAAATATTGTAAGCGTTACTTTTGAGACGACCTTTGATGAAATAGTGATACGGTATTCGACAGTACGTGTGTGGACGGCGCTGAAACAACTTCATCGGCCTCCTGCACGGGTTACGCTTGTCTCTCCCTGATTGGGCTAAATCTCCGTTTAAAGTTAGTTTTCTTTTCTGTCTTTTGTGTGTATATTCGGGTAATTCGGGGTAATCGTCAGCGGTTCTGCGGATAGTCTGAAGGCCTGGGTGGTCGACTGGCAGAAGCTGACAGGGGGATTACAGTGGGTTTTTAGCAGCCGGGAAAGGCGCCGGAGGGCTGGTGGCGGAGGCCCGGTTTACTTCTTTAGGAATCAAGTTAGTTTTGTTTATTTCATTTCTTTTCTTATAATTAGTGGGTAATTTTGGAGATATAGTTCGCTGAGCTGGTTTAACCTTTCTTTTATTTATATCATGGACAAGAAAATTATAAAGATGATTTGAAGGGAGTTAGCAAGTTCGAAAGAAATAAAGCATTTATATATAAACCCGTAACAAATAACTTTAGTTCCTGAAACCCCAGTTCAGCAAGGAGAGACAAGCTTAACGGATGCTCAGCAGTCCCTGGTATCGGTGGTGCCACTTCCTTCAGAAGTCCCACTGGCCGATTCAGGGACGAAACCCTTTGGTTCGGTCCAGCCGCTGTTTCTGTATGATAGCGCAGGACGTCCACAGTATTACACTAAACAAGGCGCAAGGGCGGCATTAAGACGACTGTACGAACAAAACAAACAAAGGACTGACTTTACTAACGCACTGACGGACAACCAGGAATGGGCCACCCTCCCAGGGGTTAGTAATCTATTCCTTGAACCTCCCGCAAGCTTTGCAGACCAAGAGGGACTGATTCCGACTTTGGCCAAGGGTGAAAATCCCGAAAACCGCCCCTTAGTCGGGAATTGCAACTAAATGTTAATTCCGAACTTGAAGAGGCAGGTCAGGCTCTGGAAGCCTTGGCCACCTCTCCAATGAATAAAAATAGGAAGAGGGGAGTAACACCTATCCCTGGACACCCCGGTCATCGGGATTCAAGCTTGGCCAGGGCGAAAACAGCCCCTTGAAAGTCAGGATACCGGTGGGTGCCACTTTTGGGACACCCAGGATAATAATTCACCAAAACTTAATATTAACATCGGCACCGGAGAAAAGGGAGGTTTGTGGAAGGGTGCGAGACTCGCCCGAAAACCCCTGGAAGGCTGGCACACCTGATTATATTACTGAATTAGAAATTCCTTTCACAGTAAATAATAATTACAAAACGTTGGAACAAAGACGAATAGAACGAGACATGTACAAAAAGGCTCTTTTCCGCGAGCGGTCGGGAGCGGTAACAAATAATTTAGTAAACATAACTGAGCGAAATAAATTACGAGACCGGGCTAGGAGCGGCACTTTGTCCGGCCCCTGCAAAATAAGAAAGAAAATCCCTGAGATGATGAACAAAGAGTCTCCAGATGATGAAGTAATGCCGCCTTCTCATCAATATACCTTTATAGCCACAGCAGTTTCCAAAAAGCCTGGCGTGAAAATAATTACTCTCTTTACAAACTGTATATTCTGCATACATCCTAGATCAGGCCATACTAAGAATACTTTACCACGGCTTCTTCTACAATACTTCCACAGTACTATTAATTCCATTTAAAGTAGAGCCGTTTGCCCTATTAATAATTCTACTCTTACAATAATGCCTCATCATGTTGCTGTAGGAGACCTTTTGCTTTTTTATATGTATAGACACTTTTAAGATATAAATAGTGGACTTCTCCACTCCACTCGCGCATCTTCCAACAGGACAAAAGCAAGTAAGAATCTTATGCATACCGTCTAATACATTTAGAAAGAGCCGGGAACTTGCCACCATGTCTTTTCGCCGCCTCCAAATATCTTTAAGTAACGTATTAATGAACTGCCTTACTTCTTTTAAAGCACTAACAATACCTTGGTACTTATGTGTGAAAAAAAATAAGAATTTGGACCGAAACATTTTTTAATAAGTTATTTCACGCAATTTTTTCACTTTACAGAGACTTAACATTTTTTTCTTAGAGTTATAATAAAATCACAATCTAGCAGGAATAATAATTCAAGTCAAGCAGGACCAAAAACTGTAAGTCGCTACCTTCTTTTGTCATGCAAATTACTAAAAATTAATAAATATAACAAATGTTGGTATATAAAAAATGACGAAATAACCTAACACACAATTTGGATAACAACAAAAAAAATTCTAACGTTTGAACTCTTTTGAAATCATTCAACAAGTATAATTTACTATTCCCCTTACATGTACATTTAATTTACACATTTTTTTTTCAATAACGTTTAGGTCACAGAACGAGGTTACCTCCCTTTTGTAGTCATCCGTCCAGAAAATGACGCCTCAAAGGGCCTATATGCAAAACTCGGTTTTAAAAAACATTTTGAAACTGTAAGAGCCATCTTACGACCATATGAAGAAGCTGGAGAGTCCCAAGGAGGCGGGGGAGCCTCAGGAGTGGATGCGGAGGGAGGGGAGTTTGTGGGACAAATGAATGGCGACGTGGAGGTTAAAGGAGACCAATAAACATTGTGTTGAGTTTAAGAAATTGTAAAAAAAAATATTTTTTGCGTTGAGTGTTAAGGATAATGTTACAGATCTTTAAAAATTTTTGCTGAGCGATCAACAAGCAGGCAATATTAGTATTAGTATTTAAAAAAGATCGACGTGCTTTTTCAATGTGCAAGATAAAAGATCGCATAAACGGCACTTAAGACATGGAGAAGTAAAAATAACTAAAAAAAAATTAAACGTAAGTCGGAATAACTTTACATTTAAAAAAATGCAAAGATAATTGTCTTTCATAACTAATTTCTAAAACAATATTGTTTAACGCCAAATGTATAAAATAAAACTATTAAAAAGTAAAACTAACAAAAAAACAAATAAAAAGAACATTTTATGACTCCAAAGTTGACAATATGGGCAGTAATAGCGTTACCAATGTGACACAGTATGTCTAACCAATCACTAAAATTACGTTGCCTGTTAAAATTTAAATTGTACTATTGGCAAGTAATCAAATTAAATTAAAAGTAAAAAAACCTGTTAACTTAACTTCAGATAAGACTTCCTATTTGTCACAAACTAATAATGTCTGCTTGTTAAAAAAAATATCACCGCAGTACCTTTTGCAAATTTCCTGTTAATATGCAAGCTTATGTCTAGCTTCCTCTAACAGATTTTTCAATTTAAAAATATAGGAATAAGGAATCAGGTTAAAATTTCTTAATTTTGTATTTTCAATTAGAATCAAGAAACTTACACCAAATTTTTGGAATTAAAAGTTTCTTTTTATCTTGTTTTGGAATTTCAGTTCTGCGCTATGCCGGGTTTTTTTTTATTTACATAAAATTTTAATTAAAAATATACAACCAAATTTAATTATTTAATCTTCTTGATTACGTGTCAGCCACCCACGATTAAAAGCTTAGGTAGAGTTAGAGCCACTTGCTTGGTTCCTTAAATTGGCTTTAAGATGTATGTAATTCTTATGTTTATCATAAATTTTTTGCAATGTTGTATAAATGGCTGGTGCATTTCTAAAAGCTTGGTGTAAATGTCCAGAATTTAAGTTGAAATACAGAAAAAATAAATTTTACCGTCCATCTCCGATCCTATTTGCTGGCTCACTTTAACAGTAAACAAAAATTCGTAACGCTTTGACCAATCAATTCTTTAAGGATTCCTATTATAAACTAGGTATTTCCATAAAATTACAAATTGAAACAGGGTGTTTTAAAAGTAAACGCAAAGTAAACTCATCGTCTTCTGTCACTAAAATAAGAATAAAAGTTCTTAATAATATGGGTCCGAAAATGACCCGCTTTCGAGTCAAAGGGTCCCTTAAAGGGTTGGTGATGAAAACGTTGTTTCATTGATTATCACTACTAGAAAAACGTTATTTAAATAAAATTTCACAAATTTGTATTAAATTTCATTTAGAATTTAATTACATTAAAAATAAGTTAGCATTGGGTTGATAAGGGGTAGGCTTTTAAGTATTGGGGCTGTTTTGCCATTAAAAAATTTTATGTTACGATTTTCGTAGCTATATCACAGAAAGAATACTGAGAAAACACACTTCTCTTAATTTTAGATTCAACCGTTTGTAAATTTTAATGCATTTTTTAACGCAAATTGTCACTTTATTTTATTTGGGTTTTGATTTATAAATAATAACACGAGTTCAGTCTTTTTAAAGATTCTGTGCGATGGTATTTTTGCAATGACCGTTATTATTGTCGATTAGGAAATGCCTTTTTATATAACCGTTTTGCTTTTTTGAAATTTCCAAAGGTTATTTTTCACATAAAAGAAATATCCACTTACTTATCATAGGTGTCAGTCATTTTTTTCTTTTTTAAATTTACCAAACGCACTCCTATATATATGATTGTATAGCAAGCACTACAAAGGTGGCCTGATGTTAAAGATCTAGGTGCATACCAGAAACAGATAGATCTTGAACTGGAGAACTCTGGGTTTGCGAGAAATGAGAAGGTAAATATCAAAGCAGCGAATAGAGAAATTAATAAAATTTTAAAAGACGCACTAAAACGATGGTAAATAGAGACATCTCAAAGGACGCCAGGAGAGATATAAGAAAGTTTAAATTGGAAGAAATAGAAAAGGTTATTGAAAACAACAAAAGTTTAAAGGTCCTTCGAAAGAAATTTCTCCTCGGGAACCAAGAATATCTGTAAGCTGATGAACGGGGCAGGCTGTACTACCTCAAATAAGGAAGAAATTTTAAAGTTGTTTTGAGGATTTTTATACAGAGCTATATAAAATAAACACAATCCGCCTGAGAACTTGCCTCAAGTACAAAACCAAGGTTTAGAGGATATTCCTGATATTACCCTGGATGAAATAAGGGCGTCGGGATAATGCTATAATAATCCTAAAAGGGAGACATTGCAAAACTAGGAAACTATAGACCGATAAGCTTACTGTCAGATGTCTACAAACTCTTTGTAAAGATTATAACTAAGCGTCTGACATCTAAATTAGTTTTATACCAGCCACGTGAACATGCGGGATTTAGAGAAGGGTATGGAACAAACGACCACCTTCAAACTATTTCGAGAAGGCTTTTGACCTCGTAAATCAACCCAAAATGTTGCTAGCGCTGGTGACTATCGTATTGAATCGATATACTTCCCTACTGAAAAACATATACAAACTGCAGTGTAAGGTTACAGGCAGACACAAATAAATTCCAAATCGAAAGAGGAGTTCGTCAGGGCGACACAATATCTCCGAAACTGTTTACCACAGTATTGAAATATGCCTTTAAAAGAGTAAACTGGGAAGAAATGGGCATAAACATCGAAGGAGAGCTGTTGAGCCATACAGAGGCAGCCCTCCAACAAGATAGACGGACGATATTAAGAGAATCCGGAAAACTCGATACAGGGCGCACAAGACCGAAAACGGTGGCAGACACCAAGGGAGGCCTATATCCAGCAGTGGACGCAGACGGCTGTTTGATAATGATGAAGATGAAACGCACTCCTCGGAATAAGAAACATAAACAAAATCTTAAAAGTGGCTAAATTATCATTGCAAAAAATATTTTTTACTAAATTAAAATCAGGTTATAAAATCAGGTTAAAATTTGCTTTAAGATGTGCATTAAAATTTTCAAACGGTTGGATATATCCTAAAAAACCATCATGAGCCGTAAATAAATTACTTTTTTATTCCATTAAATTTTACATAAAATTTAATACACATCTTAATAATTTTATGAAAATAAGCTTTTTCTAGTGGTTGCAATTAATTAAAGCCCGTTTTCATCACAAATCCTTTAACAGGCTCTAACTCGAAGACGGAAGATGGCGGACTAGTTATTTTTTATGCACTCTCATGACATAGGTATCAAATGAAAGGGTTTGCTGAGAAGAATATGAAAAATAAAATTACTTCACTCTAAATCCCAGGGCCAAGCTAACACTATGGGCTGTTTGGGCTACAGACCAGAAGCGCCGTATCTTAAAGGGCACCACGAACGTAAAGATGAGGAATTTTTAATTATATCTTAATTAATAAATTCTGGAATGGATAAATGCACACCTCGAGTAAGACCGCTGAATGAGGTAGCCTTCGTGATTCCCGCTCGTACTTTTCATGCATATTAGAGATGAGCTTAACGGAGATTTTTAAGTCACCGGTGACGTTGACTTATATGTTGGATTAAACGGCGACTTAAGTCACTGTTTAATTCAAAAAAAGTCGTTTACATGTAACCGAGGTAGTTGAGGCACAAAACATATGCCGAAAAATATTGCTTTTTTTAAACCTTTCCAAGAGACTTGAATTCAATTTTTCAACGAGCACCCTTACATTTTTATTAAATTCCATTTTGAGTAAATTCTAGGCCCTAGGGCGCTAATTGGTTTATAGACCAGGGCGCCAAAATTGATAAGAACGGCCCTGCTAAATCCAATATGGCCGATTCACATCTAATAATAAAAAATAAATTACTAGTAAAAACACATTTTTAGGATAAACAAGAAAACAATATGTAACTTGATCTTAATAAGTAAAACTCAAAAGAAATAAATGTTTTTTTTTTAATAAAATAGTTAAATCTCGCGACAAGCTTTTATTTTATATAAATTGTGTAATAAAATGATGAGATTGATTAAATTTAAAGATTTTTTTCCTTTTTAGTACATGCATATAAAAGTTTGTTTTTAAAATGTCTTTTTACTATTAATTTATTTTAAAGAAGACGCTGCCAAAAGTTTTTCGTTTACTTTTGACACATCATCTATAAAACGTTTTTTTGTTTACTGAAATTTCGAAAGAGCTAATTAAAAAAAAACAAACCCCAAAGTATCCTAGATTTAGTATTTTTTTTACTGATACGTAAGTAGTTTAAAATATATAGTCTAGCGGGCTTTAAAATTATAAGAGCTGTGATTTAAATTGTATTAGATTTTTCGAAATTAAGAAACTCTAGAAACATTTTTTAATTAATTAATAAAATTTCGAAAAAACTGGCCCGCAAGAATGAAACTTTTTTATATTGAGTAATATACAATTCATATATTGTTTATTTATACTTTTAAGTAGCATTAATTATATTATAAAAATGATATACTTTTTCTATTTTATATTATACCTAATTACTCTATTTAGGCATAAATTCCAAAAAATCGCTTCTTCCATAATTTCGTTATTTAAGATTTGGGTTATTAAGTACTAATAAATCATACTTTTGTTTATATTTTTTTTAGTTATAAAATTAAAGAATATAGGGAATTAGTTTCTTGGAAGTAGGGCTGTGAATGTTTTTAAAACATAACAAAATTTAGTGCACTTTTGGCTTTTCTTAGAAAAAGACCTATTTTAAACAGCACGATATATTTGTAGTCGAAGTATTATTTTAGATAGTTAATTTTCTGTTAATTTTTTTTACATACATTAGTTTACCTAAACCCTTAAATATTGACTTTAAACAACCACAACAAAACAATGTGCACCTTTTAAAAATAGAAATAAGCAAAAAACACGTGGGTATTTTTTTAAATATTGTTTTTAAAAATTGAAGCTTTTTGTCACAATTTGGAACAGAATCTTATTTAAAGGCCATATTTACGATACAGATATTTATATTAAAGATTGACAACAAAAAGATCAACCAGTCAATCAAATTCTATTTTTCCATAGAGAACTGGCAACAGCGTCGCGACGTAATAACTTTTGAGGTTCGGGTTCAGCCACATTCGGCCAAAATGGCACTTTCGGCCAATAAAAGCCAAAATTTTGTATCCAAGCATCAAAAACGAAGAACAAGATCATTAGTGCGAGGGGAAAGCTGGGAAGTAGGAGTTCAGTCGAATCTGTCGATAAGCAAGGCCAACGAGGTGTAGTAACAAATGTAAATCAGTAGCATAGTTTAAAGAATATACAATATATGAGTTGCGTCACTCGTGGCGGCTCTCAAAACGCACCCCCTTATCCCCGCCTGTCCAATATATTCGTACCAGTCTATGGTGTGAAATCGTTTTGCTGTCCCCGTGTGCTTTGGTATATCGTGTCCCTAAAAAGTAGTTGAATATGTCTGGTAATAATATTTGTTCAGTGGATAATTGTGAAAGTAGAATAAAAGGCGATTTATCGTTTTTTAGATGCCCAAAGGACCATAATAATATAAATCATATAGATTAAACTATTTTATTGGTATTTGTATTGAAAATATATTAAACTTTCAAATGTCAAGCTTGGTAAAGTGCTTTGGGACTGGGTTCCACAAATTTGCTAATTATAAATTATACGCTAGAACAATGTCAGAACCGTATTAGAGTTAGTGCTTTTTTAAAGATAAGGATTTTTCAAACCCTTTTAGGAGTAGCATTTATTCATATGCGATTCCATCTGTAGGTTTACCCAGTGAGCCTGCTAAAGAGGATAAATTTTAACATTTGTTCTATGAAAAACTTAAGTAAAATTATCTATGTGTACCTTCTTATGTATAATTAGACCATCTTTAGAGTATTGTTCTCATGTCTAGGGAATGGCGTCTCCCACAGCTCAAGTTTTGGCTTCTCCTCCAAATTCCTAAGTATTTAGGTCTTCTGTCAATAGACTTCATCTTACCACACTTAAGACACCCACGGCACGTTGGTATTTACGCCTTCGCAGTTCGTGGACTATCTCAAGATAAAAAACAGCTGCAATATTTCATTTTGCACTCCTAATACACAAATAAATTTTTTTGTGCATATACACATTTTGCTAGTGACCCATTAATTATCCATGAAAGTCTAGTCGGCCTTTTTAAATGTTTACAATAAATTTCTATTTTGCTTTACATTATAGAATAAATAGATAAATAATTATTTTTTTATTTGTAATGATAAAATAACCCTAGAACTATAAACCCATTTTTTTACCTGTAAACTACAAACCGGGGTAAACATTTAGTTATAATTAATGAATACTCGAATTTCTTCATTTTCTAATGCCCAAGAGAATGGTGAAATACAAATTCAATGTTATAAATATTTAGTTGATTAAAAATTGATGTGAATAGCTATAAGTACTTAAAAACAGCTAAACAGTCATAGAGACATAAATTTATAACTATTTTTCTAAACAACCTATTTTCAAATTTCCAACGGGATTTCAAAGAGAATACATATGGCTTTAAGAAAAAGTATACTATCGTAATATTTTGCTAAAAAAGTCTAGTTATTTGGGACCTTAAAAATTCAAACAAATTAAGAATCCGATCAATGGAACAAATCAAACAAAATATCCATAAAATATTGGTTTTCAAGAATCTATTTTCGTTTCTCTCATGGAAAATATGAAAAAAAAAGAAATTTAACAGATATAAAAATATCCAAAGGACAATTACGATTTTACTTATTACTATTTAATTATTAAAATTTGCCCGGGATAGATATCTACCCCGATTTGTAGTTCTATAGGGATAATTATTAATAGGAAATAGACACAAAAAATTTAACATTTATTTACAGTGACTTTGGTAACCATAATCAAATATTATCAACATTATGCTTATATAATCATTCAAATAACAAATCTACTTTGCGTTCTCCAACAATCCCGATCAGAGAAAACCCTTGAATAAATTGGTATCGTTTACACAAATATCCCCAGAAACTTTTTTGTCAGTTCGCGATCGGCGAAGACGCTGCACGGTATCTTTGAAGCCAAAACTTTAAAGGTTTATATGCAAGTGATCTAACTTAATTGTATATTCTTTAAACTATGTCAGTAGTAAACGAATAGCAAATAAACTTAAAACATTTATTTTTTAAATTTATTGTTGGATGAGGCAAAGTTAACTCTATGGTGGGGCCACTGAACTAGCTTGGATTTTATGTCTTAATTCTCTGTTTCTGTACTCAACTAATCTGTTTTTTAAATGGTAATTTAACATTTGTTTGGCCCACCATAACCATTTTAGTTTTTCGATATTATTTCTGGGATATTTTATTTTTCAAAATCTAAAAAAATAGAGCTCATCTTACCTTAATTACGTTTGTTTTAAAATCAAACAAAAATTGTTTGATATATATTTTTTAAATCTTTATTTTCTTACGCTAACAATATGGTAAAAAAACAAAAATATTTAATCAATCCATTTGTTTATAAACAGATGACGGAAAAAAAATTAAAAATTAATTATAAAATGGCTAACATGAAGATGAAATCAGTAATAGCTTAAAATTTTAAAAAATATATATTTAAGAAACAATATTTAAATTTTTCACTTTTTTACTTTAAAAGTTATTAATTAATGAAATATTTTTTTTAATAAACTTTCATAATTTCATCTTGTTGAGTATGTTTATAAAAAGGATCCAAGAAACAAATAATGTATAAATTAATTATTTAAACTTTTATACCGCCTTTTATGACAACAGAGACCGGTAAAAAATTGTTAATTAACAATTAAATAACTTTTTGAAAAATGGTGATACAACTTTTATTATCGCGGGATCATATTTTTTGAAGTGTCTAGATGACATTAATGATAATTTTTTTATTGATATTTAATTGCATTAAAAAATTATTTAAAAACTACGCTGACTACACAAGCTGATTTTCAACGTTAAATTAAAATTATAAATACTGTAGCTACAATTCCGGGATTTGAAAACTTTTTTACTGAAATTTTCTTCTCTTTCAGAAACTTTTTTAATATTTGAGCTATCACTTGTACTTTTGTGAGGTTTTGCCAAAAAAGCTGGACGGCTATTTTGTTCACATTTTTGTTAATAAAAATTATAATTTTTTTTGCAGGAAAAATGCAAAATACGTCTTATTCTAGATGCCATTCCAGATCATTTAAACCATCAACCATATTTTTAGAAGACTTGTAACTAATTTTTGTAGGAAATCAACTTCTCGGCTAAACTAAATACTTACCGTTTTGTTTAAAAATGCACTTTTATAACCCTTTGTTTAGAGTAAAATGTCTTAACAAAAAATAATCCAATTAACATTCAAAGAAATATGACTAAGGACATAGGCGTGCGCATAGTGGGTGCCGTGGCACCCCCACTAGTCTGAAAAAGATTGCTGTATTTAAAATATGAAGAATTATTATTTGATAAGGTTCGATTTAAAAATTACAATCCTTAGATTCAAATGTATAAAACGCATCGTATCCAGTTTTATTCTCTTCATTATTATTATTCTTACTATTATTATTATTATAATTATCTCGGCACCCACACCAGCTTTACCCTGCGCACGCCTATGACTAAGGAGCAAACCTAAACCAATCAGTTTTTTAAAGGGACGATAAGTCGCCGGAAGTTCAGAAAATCCTTTTAATATAATACCCTCTATTCAAAAAGTTTAGCTGGCTTCCGTCCAATCATCCATTAAGAAATTTTATTTATAAAATCACATCTAGGATTATGGTTGGTTCTTAAAAAAAATAAAGAATTAACAGCTTTTTGAATTGGGGTACAAAAATTTTTATTTTATTTTAAAGCATCACTAAAGAAATCATTTTAAATTTTTACTAGAATTTGTAATCATATTGGTAATTATACAAATTATTCAAATTACTAAAATTATTAGTTGTGGCGTATAATTGGAAAATATAGTTATCATTGATTATTAAAATATTAAATTATTACAAACAAAATTATCCCATTTTGCAAATTAGAGAATTTAACACGGTACCTACAAATTGTGTATAGTAAAAAATTGATGATTGTTTATTTCAGAGATGATTGATTGAAAATTAAATTTTTATTGGTTTAATAGCACAAATCCACAAAAAAAGTGGTGTGTGCTGGGTGTCGAACTAAGATATGCTGGCGTATTTTTTTCGCTGAACACGAATCAAAAGTCAAAATTGGGAGTTAAACAGCAAAAAATCGAAAAAAAAACGGCACGATACATTTACCGGCAGAAACCTGCAACCACGAATGTTTGGACTACGACTATAAAAAGTTTAAGAGATACAAAAAAACTATAAAACAAAAAATTGAGCTTTCTAAATTATCTATATAAAAAATTATATAAACTTTTTTGAAAATATAATTTTAAACAAAAAAAAATCACTCCAAAATAGAAATGTATTTTTAATTAATATCATTTTTGGGGTTTTCTTGTTATAAACCATCTCATTTGCAAAAAAAATCCAAAAATAATTTTCAAATATTTTTCAGGGGTAACTCAGAGAATATTTTATTTAGACAAAAGGGTTATAAAACTTAAATCAAAGGTAGATATTATAAAAATACATAGATTATGTCATATAAAGTTTCGTGTATCTTTTACAGTTTTTGAGATATTGACGTTTTAAATTTAAAAAATTCAGTAATATCTGAAATTACGCCTTTTCTCGATTTTTTGCTCTTTGATCCCCAATTTTGACTTCAGATTCGTGTTTAGCCGAAAAAAATACGCGAGAAAATCATAGTCCGACACCCAGCACACACCACTTTTTTTGTGAACCTGTGTAATCTTTGGTAATTATTCCGCATAAAAAAAAGCCCAAAGAAAGCTTAATACAATTGAACCATGGCACGACGAATACAAGGTATGATATTGCGCATCACCATCTCTTTTGGTGACGTATTTGAGAGAGTAAACATAAATAATTTGTTCTTTTGCATCGATTTTTGGTAGGTTACTTCGGCTTTTTGTTCTGATTTTATTTTTAAGTTCAGTTAAGTGATTGGTCAGTGTTTAAATTTTATTTTTGTAGCGGTATTACAGTGTTTAATATGGATATTAATCTTTAATCGACATAAAATTATCATTGCAGTAGACGGCAAATTTTAATTTTTGCCGCAATTTTGTACTTGAGTGTATATTACATATAAATTGTATTTTATATTATTCAATATTATCTCTTTTATGTGTAAACTTTGTTCTGCTAATTTACCAGTATTTTTGTAACAAACATATTATTTCCATCCAAACCGCATTAAAATGCAACGAAGGCAACTCTCTCGATGACGTCATGCGCAAACGCGAATTATATCTTATATTCGTTGTGCAATGCAATAGAATGATCTTGTTTACGCATGTAGGGTAAAATGGGTGTGCGCGGATAGAAGAGGAGAACCAATGTAGCCTGCGCATTAAATAGATGTGCAGATCCGGGCTCGAGATAGATGGACCATGAACGTATTTGTATTATATCACTTTTAAATATACATTTTTTTATTTATTAAAAATGTTTAAGCGACTACAACATTCGTATACTTTATTTTACAAACAAGGCTGTGATGTAGCTAGTGTATAGAAAGTCTTAGAAAATCCCAAGAAAAACAACAAGAAACTAATTCCAAATAAAAAACGCTTTGCTTTTTTTAAACAGTTAGAATATCATGCTGCTGAACCTATAAATCTTTTAAAAATTACCAAAAAAATTATAAGTTCTTATGTATTTAGATAAATACATACATGGAAAGTGGCAAAAATTTAAGAACTGTCGGCGGTCATTATTTTTTTACAATGACTGTTTCCAACGTTCTGTATATATTTTTGCCATTAACTGTCAATAGTTATAAGTTTCCAGAAATAAAGCTTACTCACATTTTTTTATATATTAAAAGTATGCATTCAAATTAAGAGGCTTAGGAGTTTGTAAAAGCATCAAAAAAAATATTAATTTATAAAAAAGAATAAAAACCTATTATAAAACAAACACAATTTAAATATATTTTTACTTCCTATTTAAAAGTACGACGAAAATAATAAAATAACATAATAACAGTTAAACAATATTAATTTTTTCAGACCTTTTCCTAATTATATATTCTTTATGTTGCTACACTGTTTAAACAATATATAATTTTACATATTTTTGCTTAGTTTTATTAACTATCAAAAAGGAATAATCATAAACTGTGACTTTAAAAATTCAAATTTTCTTTTCAAAATGATTTTCATACTTGTTTAAATGTAAAGGTATCGTTTCATTTAGAGCTCAGAGTTAACAATGGTATTACAATTTTCTGACACACTGTTTATAAGGTATAATATTAATTTCATATAAGAGTTTTGTTACCCACTGTAAAATTTCCTAGTTTTAGCCCTTTTTAATAATAATAATAATTATTATTATTATTATTGGTCCTCATACATTAGCTATACAATGAAGACCTAAACATTATAGAAAGAAGGAACTCGTTAATTTTTCTTTATTTAAAAGCAGTTCCTTAAGTAAAATCACGTAAAATACATAACCAAAGACTTTTTAAACCTAAATCTTTTATACTCTCAAACTATTAATGTCTGTTCATTTTTTTTTAATTAGCTTCATCGGTGCTGAATCGCTTACGGTAACATTAATTTATGCAAGACTGGTAGCACTGTTACTCGACATTTCGACTGTGTCAAGGAAAAAAATGTGGATAAATGTCTAAATTTGTATCTAGTGTTAAATTTTTATTAAAGATTTTCGTTTAATTAAAAAAAAAATAGAGCAGTCCATTTACAAAAATTATATAAGATAATGTCATGTCTTACTAATAATTTTGGAAGTCGCTTTTTGTCCTAAAGATTTACATGCTTACCTTTTACGAGTACTGTCGGTGTCAAACACAGCTGCAAGAAGTAAAAGAATCAAATAATATTTGGTGAGGTTAAAAAAGTAAGACAAGGTTTCAAAATTATGCTAGGTTGTCCTTTACGAATTTCTTAACTTTCTTTCTTCTTCTTCATGTACCTCTCCCTTTCAGAGGTTGGCTATCATAATTGCTATTCTGATTTTGGAAGCTGCTGCCTTGAATAGGTCGGATGACGAGACATTGAACCATTCTCGCAAATTCCTAAGCCAGGATATTCTTCTTTTTCCCACAAATCTTTTTTCCACAATTTTTCCCTGGATAATGAGTTGCAGAATCTCATATTTTGGACTTCTCATGATGCCGATATATTGCAGTTTTCTTTTCTTCACTTTATGTAGGACCACTATGCTTTTCTTTATTCTTTTCAGAACTTCCACGTTGGTCACATATTCTGTCCATGATATTCTCAACATTCGACGGTAGGTCCACATCTCGAAGGCTTCCAGTTTCCTCTCACAATGCACGTTGAGGGTCCAAGTTTCTACACTATAAAATAAAACTGGAAATACATAACATTTGAGCATCCAAACTCTTAGACCAGGCTCCGATCGCGACTATAGAGCAGCTTCTTGATATTCACAAAGGGTGCACCGGCTTTCTCAATGCGAATCCTTATTTCTGAACAATAGTCCACGGAACCGTTGACATTTGTACCTAGGTAGCCATATCTCCCGAATCTTTCCAGCCTTTCGCCTTCCACATACAGATGTTCGTTGGTCACTTTAGTCTTGGTGACAATCATGTATTTGGTCTTCTTAACATTGAGTGTCAGACCATAATTGTCGACTAGCTATGATGACATTATTCAACATATTCTGAAGGCCTTGCATGTTTTCGGCGAGAAGTACTGTATCATCTGCAAAACGCAAATTGTTCAGTGGAATGGACGTTAACTCATATTCCACATGCATCATGTTTGAGAGCTTTGTTGAAAATTTTCTCTGAATAGAGGTTAAAGAGAAGTGGTGACAGAACACACCCTTGCCTGACTCCTCTCTTGATTTCCACTGCTTTCTTTAACTGGGCTTAAAAATCGTTCTTAATGCCACAGCTCTAAATGTTTTTGTTTGAATATTCATGCATATCAGTAATGCTAACAATCTTTTTAATGAAGAAAATTTCGATAAAATTAAATTCAAACTAAGTAATATTTTTTATCGATTATGGTAAAATCATTAATTTAATCCAACTGATTATCAATTGAAAATCGATTATTGATTGTTCACCTACAACAAAAATTAACAATAACATTTCCTGTGGAAAACGCATATAGATCAAATAAATTGCATTTATAAAGTTATGAAAACGTGTATATTTGTATGGAATCCGAAAACTTACAAATACAAAAATAGGGTTTATGTTTTTAAAGTTTTCCATGGGATTGATGAGAAAAACGGAAAGAAAACGTAAAATTAATAACCAGGGTTGATACAAAAGGCTAAGAACTGAAGCCTAAGCTTGAAATATTATTTGAGGCAAATTACATTAATTTTTAAAAAGTGTAATCATAAATTTTAAAAATAAATATTTAATGAAAATTAAAAAAATTCCGGCTAAATTCACTTTATTTTTAAAATTCATTGTCAGTTTACATTCACTTTTAATCTAAATTTTTCGTTATGATATCTAAAAAATTACATATTAGGGTGGCAAAAATATTAGCCTATGAGCGAAAAAAAGTTAAAATCCGTTTTTTGCTAAAGCGATTATTGAGAACCTAACATTTTTCTATCAGGATTTTTTCACAGGTTTATCAATAAAAACCACAGCCCACAGCATATAAACAATGTCACAGATCCTGTTGTTTTTTATCAGTTAATTATTTATGCGCCCGCTGTTGAAACGTGTATTTATGGTGTTATTTGTTGTTTCTGTTTTATAATTTTTGAGGCCGCGTAATACAAAAATTTAATAATTTTTGCTGTGGGTTAATGTTATTGGCTTTCGTCTTTACAATAATTTTTTATATCTTTATCAAGCACAGTGGCTTATCCAGAAAAAATCCAGTATAATAAAAATAGTAAGTAATAATTAATAAACATTTTTTTTTTACTTTCTTAAAGGTTACAAATATAAATATTTGGTAATAAAGTCTTTTGAAATGCAAGTCAGACCAGAACATCCAGGGTTTTTAGTACTTATAAAAGTACTGTAAAATTGAATCTTTATAATAATTTGTTCTACCCTAACGAAAAACAATACAGGATATCCCAGAATATGTGGGCAATCTCTCGGAGTCTAATAATAAACCTAAAAATATTATCATCATATTTGGCTTATTTAGTTTGCCAGGGACGGACTAGCTCGTACACAATATTAGCAATTTTTTTTAACACCCGGAATGATAAAGGCTCAACAATATTATTTTTGGATAGCTTTAACCTTAAACTAAAAAAAAAGGTATTCTTGATTGACATCGATAAAATCAACTGTTTTCGAGAAATAAAATCATTGTTGGTAATTTATTTACATTATACAAGGTGTTTTCGAATTGTACGTCAATATTAAGAAAGGCAATTTTTGGGTTCATTTTAAGAAGAAAACTTCATATGAACGTATGTCCTTAACGTCTTAACTTTTGAGATACGGGGTGGTAAAATTTTCAAAAATAAATCATTTATTATTAATATCTGTAATACCACTTGGGATATTTTAATAAAATTTGGTATAAATGTACTATGTATCAAGAAGCATTTTTTAGTGTACCACATTTTTTTTATTACCACCAGTGGTGTTCGTACAGAATTTGACCTGCCTATTTTGTTTGGCAAATATAAAAAATGTGGTACACTAAAAATGCTTCTTGATACATAGTACATATATGCCAAATTTGATTAAAATATCTAAAGCGGTATTACAGATATTAATAATAAATTATTTATTTTTAAAAAAATTACCACCCTGTATCTCAAAAGTTAAGACGTTTAGGACATATGTTCATATGAAGTTTTCTTCTTAAAATGGACTTAAAAATTGCCTTCTTAAGTATTGACGTAAAAAAAATACCAAACATGATATTTTATTTCTCGTAAACAGTTGATTTTACCGATGTCAATCAAGAATACCTTTTTTTTAGTTTAAGGTTAAAGCTATCCAAAAATAATATTGTTGAGCCTTTATCATACAGGGTGTTAAAAATTGAGCCAAAAATGATTTAATGGGTTCATTTTAAAAAGACTTACCTAGTAACCATCATATTAAAAATATATTAAATTACGCCTAGTATTTTAAAAGTTATTTAAAAAAAATATTTTTAGGGTCGTCCGTTATGTACCTGTGTCATCGTAGGAAAAAAGTTTATGGGAACTTGTCACAATATTTTTGGGTTTTCTATTAGATTGCCCACAATGCCCACATATTCTGGGACACCCTGTATTTAGGATATGGGTCCCCTAATTGTATTTAATGCAGTAAATCCATATTTTGCATCAATATATGTGCCATATATTTAGAATCGCTACTAAATTGCATTCGTTATCACAGCTAAAGGTAACAAATTATATAGAATTAAAATTAGGGGTTGGCGACGGTCAAAAGAATCATCAATTATGACAAACAATATATAATTTCCAATTAATTGATTAATTGAAAAATAAATTAATCGATTCATCAAAAACTTGATTAATTGACTAATGAAAAATCGATCAATTTTAAAATCAAATAATCGATTAAAAAATAATCCCTAATCGATTTTTTGCATACCTATAGTAATTGATTTACCAAAAGTCATATAAAATCTTATCTATGACCCAAAAATGCTACCTTAAACATTATGAAACGTGTAAGTACATTTATCTTCAAATGTGTAATTTTTAATTTATAAATTTTACCAACCTAAATTTGGTCTATTCTTACCTTAACTATTTTGAAAAATTTGATATTGCTTTACGTTATGCTATTTTTGGATTCTTCTACATCTACATTTACAGAAAATTGGATGCACACTTTTAAAAAAATTGTACACTGTGTTAAAAATTCTTATAAATCTTGTTCGAAAAAAAATTGGGTACCAATAGAATTAGGATGTACAGTAGAAATAGAAATAGCAGTAACATAGTGACTTCTTCAAGTTATATCAAGCGTTCTTAATGCCAGAAATGAATAAATTAAATAAAAAAAAAGTGCTATAAAATGTAACGTTGTTTTTATTTCCGGTATAATTTTAATGCAGCAAAATCAAAAAAGTTGTATAATGTTTCATGTAAAGTTCCTTTCTTTGCCAAGAATTACCTGCTAATATTTTTTCGTAAGAAATTAGTTTCGGCATAATTAACATTTAAATCCGACGTCAGATCATAACGACATCTGATTGGTCAGGACGATACGAAGCAGACGCCTCGGCCCAGCGTTACCACATTTATTAGATAGATACTTTTTTAAAAGAGGTTTTTCGTAAACTTTGCTAGACAACTTTCGTATTTTATACGCTTTTTTAAATCGTTTACATGATCTGGTTTATTATGGTACCCTTTACTTTTTAAGTATCCTTAAGTACCCTAAAGAAAAAAATCCAACGGGGTTAGATCAGGTGATCTAGGTGGCCACTTATTTCACCCCCACGCTCGATCCACCGAAAAGAAAATACTTCATCCAGATACATTCGAACGTTTGTGCAGTAATGGGGTGGAGCACTGTCTTGCTGAAACCAAAGGGCATTTGTGTTGGGAAAGACTACTAATGCCGGAATTATTAAGTCATGCAGGAACTATAATACCGCTAACCAACGTTCCTCTGAGAAAATTATATTTTTCACAAATATTCAGTCAGCATTACACATTTCACAAATGTGTCTGCAAATTCCAGCCTCCAGTCATAGTCATCTTCCATTAGCTCTTAAACCATGCGCATTTTGTATGGATGCCAATTCTCCTTTTTCAACCTATTTTCAACTGAGACATGACACATACCAGTATCCCAAGCAACTTGTCGTGTGCTCATACAAGGATTTTCTTGCACCATAAGTAAGGCATCAAGTTTTCGATCATCTGCTAACTTAGGACTGCCACTGTTAGGTAAGTCTCTCAAATGTACTTTTACCCTATTTTTTTTTCGATCCTGCTTACTGTTCCTTAACTTATTCAGTATAGAACGAACCAGCGCATGAATACCGAAAAACTACTGATGATATAAATGCATGTTGCCAGGGGGCCACCTGATATTATATTGTTTAAGCCGAAATTGTTTAAACATTTGCATGGAATTGTTATTTCTCAACCTGACATTTTTTTTATATTCTTTATTGAAATACAAATAAAAAAGGTCCTATGACTTTTTACGATAAAGTTAATATTTTTGGAGATATAAATTTTTAGAAGTTCGAAAAATCGCAAATTTGGATACTTTTGACCCATGAAAAATACAGTTAAAAAAAAGAATAAAACATATTTTTTTAAATTATTTATACAATAATTAATAATATCCTAAATTGAGATGTATTTTTTTTATTGTTTATATCTTTGTTTGAATTGTTTATTAAGCACGCTCACAAGCTTTAATAACTTTTGTAAAATTGATTTTAAAAAAAACTTATAGAAATAAATTGTAGATAATTTGGTTAGTAATAACATTGCTCTCTTTAACAATTTTGATAAAGTTAATAGTTTTAAAGATAAAGGATAACTAATTATTCACAGAGAGGCCGATGCAGCGTATGAGTCAGGGAGACGGCGATACTTGTAAGCGCGCTTAATAAACAATCAAAAAACAGATATAAACAATAAAAAAAATCTAATCTCAATTTAGGATATTAAGTATTATATAAAGAATAAAAAAATATATTTTTTATATTTTATTCTTTTTTTAAATATATTTTTCATGGATCAAAAGTACCCAAATTTGAGATTTTTCGAACTTTTAAAAATTCATGTCTCCAAAATATAACTTACTAAATCATAGGCCTTTTGATTTCAATAAAGATTTAAAATGTGGTTGAGAAATAAAATTTGAGTTGTTTCAATATGTCATCAAGTGCCATATTGTTTAAACAATTTAAAGAGGATCTGATAAAAAAAATTGGGGTCGAATAGTTTACGGTACTGATGCGCCGATTCCTCTTAGACTTATTAATGATTTGGATATTTGTTATTAAATAACTGACACTTTATCTGGAGTACGGGTTTTATCGCCTCAACCGATCATTATCAGATTTTGTTAAACGCACAGTTACAATCGTTTCCTAAAAGCTCTAAAAATACTTTTTACACTACTGTCAAACAATAATCGACCAACATTGACTGAACCTGTTAAATTATTGTAATGGCGACCTGTACAACAAACTCTAGTTTATCTCAATTTAAATAAATTGAAGCTTTTAAAAAACAAACAAAAAGTTTTAGTTAGGATCTAATAAATTCAATTTTCAAATCTTCATATCTTGAAAATAAATGTATTTAGCTATAGGGTGTGTTATACGAATTGTTCTTAGAATGTTTCATAAAATTCGAAAAATCAAAAATATACAAAGTATTCCATTAGAAAAATTTGTCCATGTCTTAATATCTCCTACACGAATCGCATTTTTACCGATCCTATACACGTTCAGCGATGCGAATTGCCGAAGATAGCCGAATGATGTTTTTACCAATCCTAGCTGATTTCAGCAGGTCGCGCTGAATATTTGTAGGGTTAGTAACGAAATCTCTCGCATATTTTTTACACCCAGTACTTATTATCCGCAATATAAAAAAAATATTGGTGCAGTAGGGCAATCAAAATAAACTAAAACTTTGTTTTATTTGATTTTCCTGGCACAAAAAAATCATATTTTTTGCACTTAAAAGGTACTTACTTCTTTATTTATAGCCGCGATTTTTAAAAAACTATAAAAAAAACAATAAACACATTATACAGTATAACAAAAACTATATTATATTAAAAATTAACTAATTGTAAGTACAAAGCAAGTTTTATTCATTGGTTCTATACGCTACAAGAAAAACGGTAATAGGTACATAGAAAAAAAGTAATAAAAGTGTTACGAGCCCGATTTTCGATTTCACTGGGCTAGAATAAACAGAATCGGTCTAATTTCATTTGTTTCGAATATACGAGGTATTTTTGAAAATTGAGCAATTCTAATTAACCTTTTTATTTCGATTATTATATGAGAAATCAAAATTATGTTTAGATACTATTTATGTAGTTTTTTTAAGTATAATTCAGGGACCTACTTCAATTTTTTCATATCAATTTCGTTTCTGAGCAATGACTTCAACTTTATATTTTGATAATAGGACACCCTATATGTTTTAATGTCATCAAACTCCATTTATTTTTTAAGCAATGTAATAAGATATAGGTAATTATTTTATACAGGGTGTCCATTTAAGGTATAGTGTCGCTATTGCCATCTTCAAAACAGTAAGATGTACAAATTCGATTAAATGAGGGAAAAGTTGTCATTCTTATGAAGAAATAAAAATGTGTTTACAATGTTTACAAATTTTCCCTACTTTCCAAACTATGGGAAAAATTTTAAAAAATTCCAATTACTTCTCATATGCCGGAAATTTAGGAACGTTTGGCGACACTGACAAATCTTTATTGCTCAATTTTTACAACCCCTCGTACATGCAAAACAAATGAAGTTAGGCCGATTCTGTTTTACCAACCCACTGAATTCAAAAATTGAGCTCATGACACACTCATGATTTAATAGCAAACACTAAAAATACCTAAGTACTTACACAACAATAGTATAAAAAGGAACGGAAAATAGAACATATTAATGACCTTAAGCGTTTGGTAAATTAGCTGCTATATTTGCACTAAGTTGATGTTTTTTCTTTGATCTTTTTGTAATTCTTCCAGTGCGATTTAATTCCAAATTTAAAGGGCGGCCGGCTTGCTCAAAAACAATCCAAACTGTTTTTTATGGGTACCGACCTATGTACCAAATTTGAAGTCAATAGCTTAATTATTTTGAAAGTTATCGCTGGAACTAACATACAGAAGGACGCATGCCAGACAGACAGACAGAAAGAATATAATAAAACCCCTTTATATAATAAATAATTTCGATTTTCTCAGAAATCGCTTTTAATGACATAGGAGGCTTATGCAAAAAACCCTTCATATCAATTAAGATAAAATAGAATTATGACATCTACTTACCTTTATAAAAACATTAAGATTTTCTTTTAGAAAGGGATCATTTTTTATTGTGCCTTTGTTGACTTTCTTTATTAGCACGTTAATAAATGCCTTACAGTTTAGATTCCGATTTCGGATTTTTGAACATTTATCACCCTTATTTTTGCAGTTGTGTTGGCACTTAAAATTTTTCATGAAGAGGTGCCTTTTATTATCGGGAAATGTTCTAAATACAATCCAGTTCGTCTTAGTGGTATTGGAAAAATTTCATATCCATTCCTTAACATGGCTTGAATAGTCTTTTGAATTAAATTTTGTATGAACGTCGACTATAAAACATTCCGTGGTTTTAAAATCCTTTATTTCTATTTTGCAACATTGATCAAATGCAAAAAACGTATCAATGTTACTCATTCTAAATAGAAATAATGCAAATATTATAGGTTATTTTCCACCACGCAAACAAATCAACAACAACCCATATATAAAGAATACAAATAGGCGAACTAACTCTATACTAACCCTACACATATTTAGCGCGACCTGCTGAAATCAGCTAGGATTGGTAAAAACATTATTCGAATATCTTCGGCAATTCGCATCGCTGAACGTGTATAGGATCGGTAAAAATGCACACGAATCACCCTGTATAAATAAATTTTATGTAAAAAGACGCCCAATTATAAATAATTTACGGCGTACCTAGTGGTTTTCCCTCAAAATAATTACCTTAATTGGTATCGAATTGTTTCCATATTGTATAATTTAAAAATTCCAAAATTTGTTTTTACAGCTAAAGGGAGACAACTGAATTATGATTATAATCCCAACCAATAATTTCTTCGTTTCCTTGAAAGTGTTAGACAATGTTATGGTTTTAATAACACTAAAGTCTTGGACTTCCATTGTTTTTATTTGTTATATGTTACACAACGTTTCGGTTAGTGATGTATCTCCAACCATTTTCAAGTGATAATTAAAAACTATTCTTAAAAGATAGTACTTATATACTCTCCCTTGTTCCCCGAAGCTTGACCGACCTGTCACGGTTCGGCAACGGCTGCCAGATATTCGGAATATCGACACTAGGCTTGCTAAATACATTTTAGTTGTTTACAATTATTACAGCTTCTTTAATTTTTTTTTCTTCCAGTGGGTTTCTTGACGAATAGATTTTGCTTCCGACCATTGTATGCGGTGTTGTTTTGACCAAGCGTGTTCGGCTATCCCTGGCTTCGACGTTATACGGAACGAGGTGAAGTCCAAGATTTTAGTATTATCAATAATTTCTTGCTTTGTTATTTAGCTTAAAAAGTACAAAAAAATGTGGGCCGGTTAGAACTTTCACGGTTTTTAAAACTATCAATAAGTGACCACAGCTAAGGAAACATCGTTTATATTGGGAACATTTTAAGGCTTGCATTTGGGTTTGAAGATATCCTTACCCTTTAAATTATAAATTGGATCTTCGACCCTTCTTTTCTATAGAAAAAAGTGATGTTCGCTTTCAAGGTAACCTATTAAACGGACATTCTAGCAATAAAATATAAATTTATTACAACTTTTAGTTACAAAATTAAGCACCTTCGTTGATATCCTAAATTATGGAAGGATGCTATAATTTATTTATTTTCATTTGAGGATGTTATCTATAAGCCAACTGTATAAAAATCAATCGCATTGGTTCAAAAAGTCAGTAATCATGGTTACAAATGCCCCCAACCAATGGGGAGACATTTTATTTATTTGTGCTTATGTCATTCTCAAACAAAAATTAACAAATTTTAAAAAAATCTTTTTTGCTCTTCAAATTTAGCTGAAAGGGGTTTTAATGCACTTTTATCTTTAGATAAAGATATAAGATAACTAAAGGCAAGGATTTCCGGTTATTACTCACCTCAATGGAATCAAACATTAAACAAATTGTTGATAAGCATCAGATTCAAGCCTCAAAATAATTATTACTGTATATTAATTTCAATAATTATTTCAGTAGCCGTAAGACGATCGCATTAGTTAAATATTTTTTTTATAAAAATCTTATGTTTTCCATTTAAAATTATTAAATAACTCAAGTAAATAACTCGGGGGGTAATGTAACTTTTTTATTAATAAGAAACTTATACCTTAAAAGACAGTTAGTAAAAGAAGACGCCCCATAAATTATAAGATGTACCTGAAACTGAAACATACAACTACTAGGAGGTAAAGAAACCAGAAAGGTTGTAAAACACTGTAATTGAAGAAAGTTACAAGAAAAATCATTGTTAACATTTAAAAGTATTATTTAATTTTTAGACATGATAAAACGGTTCTTTAAAGATTCGTCATTCGTAAAAATTATCAGCAATAAATTTAAAAAAGGTTAAAAGATCAGTTATAATTGAAATTGTGTAAATTAGGTTATAGATTTAAAAAACAATAATTTTATCCATCATTACTTATATAAAATAATAAAACGTTTATTGAAAAATAAATAGTATTATTTTTATCTGTGTTAAAGTGACATATTTTTAGCTTTTTTTAGAAGGCGTTTTGTAAGTTGTCCCAATACATATATTAATTAAATTATCTACACATTCATTTTTACAAAATAAATTAAAAATTTCAAAATAAAATAATAAAATTGTTAACATTTGAATTAATCAATCAATATTTTAATATAAATTGTTTAAAAAACTAACTGTCCAGTGACATTATACAACATTAATTTTTATATAAAAAATTACAAGTACAAGGTAAAGATAACACAACAAAAATGAAATAGTTCTCTATCTGTTATCTAATCTGCCACCCTACACTTATTATTCTTAAAATATCAGTGAAACAGCTGTCTGCAGCTGCAGCAGCGGATGTTTCCCGCTGTACTTAAGTTTTTAAAGAAATAAAATTAAAATTTGATTTGTCTGTATTTGATATAAATATGTAATAAGTATGTAATATGTAACGACTAAATTCTGTTTATTTTCGTTTGAAAATCACATAAGCAAAAACAAATAAAGAAAAAATCTTCCTATTGGTCAATTGCACTTGTAACCATGGTTCAGGGTTCGAAAATATCCAATATTTATTGTAAATATCAAAATATCGAATATTTATGATATACAGGGTGTCCGGAAATACCGTTCAAATAATTCTAGGGGTGAATCTACTTGGTAAATTATGGAGAAAAGTTCATATCAACATAGGTCCGCAAATGAGTCATAAGGTCGCTATGGCGATTCTAAGATGGCACCGAGATATAGGATTTATTTTATATTTCTGGAACCGTTTGAGATAGTCATCAGAGTTTTGGCATATGAATTGCTTTTAAATAGTAGACACTTTTCAGTGTTTTTACTAAATTATTTTTTTAATCAGGGGCGTGACGATAGGGGAGGCCTCGATTTAATTTACTCACATTTTTATTAAACGCCATATTTTTGCAGTTTTCTTTAGAAATTCTGATTCCGCGGTATAAATAACATAAAAAAGGTATTCTTGTTGAAAACTTGTCAGGCTAGCCGTTTTCGAGAAAACAACAGTGCATGCATAGTCGCCCAAGCAAAAGAGTATTCCGGCATTTTTTGAAAGGTGAGAACAATATTTTTTAAAAATAAACTGTTATTAACATAATTATAATCAAATAACCTTTATTTTTGAACCTTATGTAAAATTCATTATGTTGATATGAACTTTTCTCCCTAATTTACCAAGTAGAATCACCTCTAGAATTATTCGAACGTTACTTTTGGACGTATATATATATATATATATATATATTATAAAATAATAAATATATATATATATATATATATATATATATATATATATATATATATATATATATATATATATATACAAAGGTGTTTATTAAACATGCGGCAAAAAAATTTAAGGGACTATTCCTTGGACCATTCTAAGGATATTTTGTCCTTTGATGATTTTTAATAGGGCGCTTTGTTTCGAAGATACGGGGCGAAAAAGAATTTTAACCATCCAATTTTGGTAATTTTAAAATAATGATCATAGCCGAAATAAAAGTTTAGCATACTACACTGGACCTACCAAGTAATAACAAATCTAACAACTTTATCAGTATCTTTTAACAACATTTCGATTACTACAAACAGCTGCAGACATTCAATTTAAATATGTCTCGTAAGTGATCATTTTGTATGTGTCAAATAGGTTTAAACTGATTGACTTTGTCTATTTGACGTGTATCTTCTGTGTTTAATACGAGCGGGAGGTAGCCATTTTCAATAGTTCTTGTAGATTAAGAAACATTACATGTAATTCTTGGAAATCAATTGTTATTGTCGAAATTCTTTTTCGCCCCGTATCTTCGAAACAAAGCGCCCTATCAAAAATCATCAAAGAACAAAATATCCTTAGAATAGTCCAAGAAATAGTCTCTTAAATTTTTGCCGCATGTTTAATAAACACCCTGTATATACAGGTGTGGAAAATCCAAAACCGAACATAGGGTTAAAGTGTAATGTATCAAACAGAAACGGACAACCCCTTTAACTGTATGAAAGAAGAGAGACAAAGCTTCGCAGTGTGTCAATACCTGTATCAAGCGCTGTTTCGAACAGCGAAGAGCGGCGATGCGAGGCATACGGCAATCTTCGTCGAGCGTACGATGTTTAAGCTATTTGGGCGCGTATGTCCTAGACAGAAGAGATATACATAATATATATATATATATATATATATATATATATATATATATATATATATATATATATATATATATATATATATATCCATTTGTTAATAAACAGTTATATTCTATAAATACAAAAGTTATTTCATGCTTCTTAAACACTCAATAATGAGGTAAAATCGGGTCCGCACTTTGTTAATTACTTTATTTGTAAAAAATAATGAAATAAACACACAAAAAAAATTATCTTTCGTTACGAAGTTTTTCTGACCCGACTGACGCCATTTATGCCGGCAGAAATGTTGCCATTTATGGATTAAAACTTACTATTGGGGAGTATATTATATCTCCACTCCAATACCATCTACATTTTGGAAGTAGAAATACAGTAACAAACGCCAAAAATAACCCACTTAATTTAGGCAAGATTCAATTTTAAAAAATCATTAATAACTCTAAAAGTTAAGAGATTAAAAAATACCAGTATTTTATTTACATATGAATATCTAATTTACTTTTATTTATTCAATATAAAGGAATAAAATGCCTTTTTACACAATATTTTAAAATTCACAAGTTTTTTAACCTGCTAATGGATTAGCATGTATCGTAACACTATTAATTCTTGTATCATTCAGCGGTCTGTAGTTTTTTGGATTGACAGGGAGTTTTTCTAATTCATCCAGTGTTTCTAATCCATCTATAACTCTAAAAAATACATTTTTTTGTCATTTACGATTAAAATTATAAAATAAAATAATTTCAGCTTAAATATTCCAGCAATATCTGCAGGTTATGTAAAAAAAAAACAAAATAAACCATTAAATCAGTCTAAAAACATGATTTTGTATGGTTAATGACCTGTCCTCTTAACATAATAATACTAACCTTCCAAATATAGTATATTTTAAATCTAAATGGGGTTGTGGCGCATAAGTAAAAAAAAACTGACTTCCATTGGTGTTAGGTCCATTATTTGCCATTGATACTATCCCTCTAACATTATGCTAAAACAAAAAAAAATATTATATAGCGTATCAACAAGTAGTGTTGTCTATGAGTTACCTTCTTCAAAGCTGCATCAGAATAATATTTTATATTTGGAATACTCGTAGTGCATGTAAAGACGCAAATTTTACATAAAATGTTACAAATAAATTTTAATAAGACTGGTTACTGCTTAAAAGACGCTGCCATAATAACATAAAACAAAAATGTACAAATCGTCCTATCATGATGACTTGGAATCTTTCCTTCGGGTAAAGTTTTGCAATCACGTGGAAAGTATACATTTATTCAGGGTCATATACCTTACTTAGGTCCAGAAAGATACCTGCAGCTATTTTTTTTCTTCCAAATAATTTAAGATTTCCTTTATAAATTGATAAATGCCAGCAATTGTTGATTTATCTTTCAAATATTCATGCTGAAAACTTGACAAAAGATTGCCTTTATATTAGCGTCCGACCGAAAGTTCGATTTCGGCCGAGTTTCGGCCAAAAATCAAGTTTCGGCGGCAGTTTCGGTGTCGGCCAAAATTGGCCGAAACTTTTACCGAAACCGAAACTGATTTTGGAAGTTGTCGTGCCTGCTCGCCTAACTTTGTTTCTAGCGGCAAGTTCGCCGTTCGGATAGCTCTGTAGCAAAATTTTAGTAATTATTATTTTTATATAAAAGGTACCTAAAAAACAAAATTAAAATAACTGATTACATCAAAATTAATATACTGTGTTTCCATTTAATGTCCTAATTAATGCAGAATAATGGGTAAAGTGCACCAAATTTCAGTATTTTAAGGAATTTTATACTTGACCACGTGAGTTTCGGTTTCGGTTTCGGCCGAAACTCAAGCCACGGCCGAATATTCGGTTTCGGTTTCGGCCGGAAAACCAGTTTCGGTCGGACTCTACTTTATATACAAAATTACCAATTGCAGACACATAACTAATTCAAAAATCTTAGAAAAGGCAGGTAGTAAACTTATTGGTCTATAGTTGTAGTTGGTTTTATCAGAGCTAAGTTTAGCTGATCTGGAAAAATTGAAAATTTCATAAAATTGTTTGTCATCTAACACAATATATATGACAGTTCTGTTATTAAAAGCTTACAAATTCTTGCTAGGATGCCAACATAGCCACTACACTTTTTATTCTCTAGTTTTGGATAAGCATTAATTATTATTAGTTTATTAGTGCTCACCCGTTTTAAATACATTGACACATTATTCTTTTTTATTTTACATTTAAATGGATTATTGAAATGCTTACAATCAATGTTTACATCTGATAATGCGCTTTTGCGTTTTAAACATATTAATTGCATGCTTTGAAAATCCCCAAAACAGAATCTGGAAGAACTGGACACACGCGAAATAGAAGATATACCTAAATACTGTCTACGAGAAGTGAATCTCTTAATCTTCATTTCAATGCACACATACTGTTCAGTTTAAACTGCAACATGTGAATATGATCTTCCCAACTTAGGTTTAAGTCATTTATAACTTCTAGGAATTTAATGTTGTTGACTACTAGGGTGGATTTACCATTTATCTTAACGTAAAGGAAATGGCTTCTTGTTAAAAATTTTTCAAATTTATTAAGTTCAGTCTTATCTGCGTTTAGTTTAAAATATTGGTTTTGGCACCAATTCCGCATTTGCTCTGCTGCACTCGAACATGCTCAGGTACCCAGCACCTGCTCACCAAGATAACCAAAGGTCAGGCCTCAGAAAAACTATTTGCGTAAAGCAGGGCCAAAATTGGACCTAGTATTGAACCCTGAGAAACACCCCCCTTCACTTCAGTAGTCTCCTAAAACCTCTCTTCCCATTACTTTTTACTTTTAACACAAAAGATTGTTTTTTTTTTCTTTTCTGTAAGATACAACTTTAGTGGTGAAGCGCTAGCTGATGGTGAATAATGCCAAATGCGTTTGACTGATGAAAAACCAGACCTGCAATCTTATCATTATTATCTACCCTTTTTATTAAGTAAAAAATAATTTTTAAAATTGCTAGTTATGTAGAGCTTTTTGGTACAAACCCATGATTGGTATACTTTAATTTTTTTTTTGCTTAACTTTAAAATAAATTTAAATTTAAGTTATTTTAATAATTTACATGCAGACCAAATTTAAAATATTTTTAAATATCAGTTTATTCCATTTATAAGCTGTTAAAGATATTTTATACAGATGCCAAATTTAAACTTCAGTAACAAATCTTTTTCAAGATTTTCCAGAACTCTGCTATAAATTACCCTTTACAGTATCTATCTATTGTTATGTAACAAAATACTATTAACAAATTGTTTTTAAGTTTGTATTCTATCAAGAAATCTTTTATCCATACTTACTTAATATGAAACTAAATGTGAAGTACTTAAGTAGCCACATAATTTCAAGTCTCCCAAATTGTTGACAGTCAGAAATGTTACTTATATTTTTAATTAAAACTGTAAACTTTACACTAAAACACATAGCAAGGATATTCTAAACCTAATAATCTACTTTGTACTTCTATACATAAAAATAATATCAGTATTTTTACTTTAAATTACCTTAAGTTGTTCTTTAAACTCGTCTTCAAACTTCTTACCCCATATTGACGTACCACCTTTACCGGTTCCAGTAGGATCTCCAGTCTGAACTATAAAACCCTTTATGTTCCTGTGAAATAGTGACCCATTGTAATAGTCACTGGCACATAATGCTAGAAAATTCTCGCAAGCTTTTGGACAACTTTCACAGAAAAGTTCAATTTTTATGTTGCCAACATCCGTATGAAGAGTAACTGACTAAAACATGATCCATTAATAGTAATTATCACTAATTTACAAACCAGCTTCTTCAAGTATCATATTATTATGTCTGCTTTAACTTTTAATAAAAAGAGAAAATTTAATTCTACTTAGTAAATCAACTACCCCTACAAATTCTATTAATTGTTTTAGTTAGTTTGATTTCCTTATTGTTTCTAAAACCTAACTATTATGTCATACATCTCAGGATAATTATATATGTACAGTTTCTAAAGAAATTTTAAATTCCTTACCATTCTTGCCTTTTAATTGAAAAATTAAAAACTTTAAAATATTTTGAATCAACAGGTTTTGTTTACACAACAAAAACAAAACATAATGGTTAAGATGTTCGTGATATTTATTCTTCTTTCTCGAGGCAGGCCGTTGCCTTGCAGCAACGCCATAAACAGCAGTATCCAGTATCTTGCTTGCTTGCAGAGTTTAGAGTTTATTATTAATCTTCTTGCTTGCTTTGATGGGGGTTACTCGATTCACCCCCTGGTACGGCTATGCTCCACGGCAATCGCCAGCTCGATTTTGTGGTGACTCCGATGTTGTCTGGCTCTAAACCATATCGGGGTCTCCGACTATTCGTTTCTTGAGCTTGTACTTAGGTGCTGTGAAGAAAGTAAAATACATTTGTGCCATTGTAAATTAGAAATATGATTATGATCAATGAGGTATGGTTAGCTAAACATTCACTACATAGGCGTTAGGCTGGGAAAGCAATAAACACACATACAGAAAAGGAAAAGGGTAATAACATGTTACAAGTTGAGCATTATAGTTTAATTTGATTCCTGTTTAAAAAGGTCATGATTATTCTGATTGAGTCTTCACTAAGATTAGATAAAACTAAATGGATTGATATAGGAGTTAAAAATTTCAAACTGATAAATTATTTATATAAGTCGAGGTTCGGGATAGCATTGATAGGGCACTCGAAAAATATGTGGTCCAAAGTCTCAATGCAACCACATTCACAGAGGGGGCTGTCTTTTAAATTTATTTTAAATAAATGTTCATTGGTTAAGCAATGACCGGTACGCATTCTAATTATTGTGGTAATGTGTCGTCTGTTTTTATACTCAAAATCTTTAAACCATTTTCGACTTGGAAAGGAGGATTGTACTTTAAAATATTTATAATGTTTATTTTTTACTAAAGAAATCCAGTTATTTCTAAACTGTATATGTAGGTCGTTTTTGATTTGATTATATATTTCCTGAGCATCGACTAGCATTCTTTTTGGAATGTTTAGTTCTTTTCCTATATTAGCCAATATATCTGCCTCGGTATTGCCCGGAATATCAGAGTGTCCTGGGATCCACGCGAGTCGAATATCAAAATTATTTTCGTTTGCTAACGAAATAAGCCTTTTTGTCCTAAGCGTCCAATAATCCCCGGAGGCGTTAAGGTGATATTTGTTTATTTTTTGAATCGCGCTTTTGGAGTCAGAGAAGATAATAATCTTTTTTAAAAGTTTTTCAGTTGCTATTTTAACTGCATTATGTATGGCTATAATTTCGGCTTTGCAAATAGAAAGGCATTCAGGGAGTTTTGAAGAGAACTTATATTGCAGTTCCGGAATGGTTATGCCATCCTATACTTTTTTGTCTTTCTTTGATGCGTCTCTGTAAATAAAAACAAAGGAATCTTTATATTTTTCTGTGGCTAACGCAAATTTTTCCGGAATCATATATTCATTTTTTTTTTGATAGCACAATCTATAGTTTTAATAGGGTTATTTAAAATTTTAAAATCTATTTCGTAGCATGGCAAATTTGAGCTTTTATATATATTGTTAAAAGTGTGGAAAAAAGTAGTACACAGACGAAACTAAATGGGGTATATTTGCTTGAGATGCTGGAGAAAGTATTAATTTATTGCGTATTTTTAAAAGTATTTTAATTAATGCTTATTTTTCTACATAGAAATTTAGTAGATAGAATTTTTCGCCTTTGTTCGAGGTCGGTAGTAGCCGCTTCCCAGTATCTTCTTTTCTTTACTTCATATTTGGCTTTTGACTTAAGAAATGTAACTTGATATACAGCAACAAAACTTTTTTGGGTAAGGTCCTTCAACCTTATACTGCTAGAAGCAGCCTCACAGTTTTGCCGTGGAAACAGCGGTTGGAGAAAGAAAGAACAATAAGGCTACTATCTTTCTCTCTCCAACCAGTCAGCACGCAGGTCGGAGTATAGACCCAACGAGCTAAAAACTTATTTTTTTAGCTCTTTGTATATACGCCTTACACTGACCAGTCAGCACGCGGAGTGAGCGATAGAAATGGTACCTTTATTGTTCTTTCCAAAGAGATTGGGCCTAGAGGCAGATTTGCCGCTCGGTCGTGCAAACAGCATGCATAAGAGAAAAAGCTCTATAAATCTAATCCTATCTTCTCTTGCTCTGCGTGCCGATTATTTAACGGAAAAGAGGGTAATTGTCTCGAAAGTTGCCTCCTCTCCGATTTTGACCAAATTTGGTATACGGAGGTTTTTTGGGGCGCTGATTACGAATCTGAAAAAATATTTTTCGGCAACGTTTCGTTTTCGAGATATTCATCATCAAATTTGAAAATCAAACTAACCTTATTTTCACTATATTTCCCCTTCTTTTTGTACACAATTCTTGATTTTTATATAAAGTGGCACACAATATTTTATAAACACCCTTTAAAACCTTATAATTTTATTTATTTTATACCTTTTTTCCATTAAATTGCGAAGCTTCACTTTTAAGCGGGGCGGCCATGATTCTCTAGTGTATACATGGTTGCAGCCACGATCCGACGTGTGAAAGTGGAGGTTTGCAATTAAATGGAAAAAAGGTGTAAAATAGATATAAAAACATAATATTTTAAAAGGTGTTTTTAAAATATTATGTGCCAATTTAGTGTAAAAATCAAGAATTCTGTGCAAAAAGAAGGAGGAATAGTGTAAATAAGGTTAGTTTGATTTTCAACTTTGATGATGAATATCTCGAAAACGAAACGTTGCCGAAAAATATTTTTTCAGATTCGTAATCAGCGCCCCAAAAAACCCCCGTATACCAAATTTGGTCAAAATCGGAGAGGAGGCAACTTTCGAGACAATTACCGAAAAGAGTATCTGTCTTCTATCTCTTTCGCGCGATTGTTTGCTCGAAGGGTGCTCCATGTGCAGCATTCTAACCTGGAGGGATAAAGCAAAGCACTGAAATCGTGGTCGTATTAGAAAAAGAAAGCAACAGTCATCACCGTTGCTATCTCTTTCTTACAGCGTACCTAAGTTATTTGAATTTGAATACGACCACGTTTTTAACGCTTTGCTTTATTCCTCCAGGCTAGTATATGCTCGAGGTGTGCAGTTAGCTATTCGTAACACTCCCAATAGACCATTAGCAGCAATCGCAACAATAGAAAAAGAAGACCTGTGCTATCTTCAAATTATTTCAGAATTCAGCATTTTTAAAATCTTGCGATCTCTTTTGCTTTCCAAACTTTTTTTGGATTGATTGTGATAAAAGTGCGGTCCTTGTTCATATTTTGCAAGTTATGCTTTAAATAACTTTCACTCTCACCTTACACTTAAAGGTCGTAATCCCAAGGCTAATGGAGAGAAATAGCAATATATTTTAATTTTCTTAAACTTGCTGAAACGCTGGAACTTTACCTTAATTAAGCAATATTGTGGCTTAAATATGAGCAGATCATCAGGCAGCAAGAGTATCTTTGGACCAGAGGGTAACAATTACATTTAGACAATTTACAATATTACTTTTAACATAACCAAGGAATAAACTAGTTTGTGCAAATCTGCTTGTGCAAGCCAGTTTATTAAGTGCTAGCGATGTTTAAAACGATTAAAATTTGTTGAAAGTTCGACAAAACTAGGGTTGCCAACCGTCCTCCAGCTGGGAGGACTGTCCTCCTTTGAACCAAAATGTCCTCTGTCCTCCGCAGCTACTGCAGAGGACACAATTTGTCCTTTTCTATAAATACAAGAAATTGTTTTAACTATTAAAATATTATTTTGGTCTATCCAAGAATACATTTTCTGTTACATTCCAGAAATCCCTTTAAGTATGTTGTTTTCTTTTTATAACTTTTAAGTAGGTCATTGTTGCCTTTAACTCAGTTTTTTTCGTTTTTTATGTTTAAATTATTATTTTTTCTAGCCAAGAGTACCTACAGTGGTGGCCAAAAGTATAGAAACTTTTTTAAAATATTTTTTATTTTATTTAAGTACAAGCTAAAATAAAAGTACTAAGCGATAATCTGCAAGTAATGCATTATAAAACTAAACACTTTTCTTCAAAAATATCCGCTATATTAAAGATATCTAAGAAATAAATAAAAAAATTTTAGTCAAAAGTATGGAAATTTAAGTACATTATGTATTTAAAATTTGGTTTGGTTTTGGTATAAAAATTACCAATATTTTGTCGAATATCCTTTTGAGTTTATTACTTTCCTACATCTTCTTGGCATGAAATTGATCAGCCTGGTACAAATATCACTGGAAATCGCCGCTGTGCACGCAGACACCGCTATCCCTATTTTAGCCATTTTTTGAGCAATGTTCGTTAATGTTTTTTTCAGATCTCCAATTGAAATTTTTTTCATTACCTTCATTGACCTTTTGAACAACTTTCTTTGTCTTCCTGGCTTATGGGCTACCAAAACATTTCCTCTTTTTTTAATTTTGTAAATATTTTTGAAACAGGGGCTTTTTGACATGTTTAAATTTGTATTTATTTTACCCTGCTTATATCCCACCTTGTATAACTCAACCATTTAATTTTTTAAATCTGTAGATAAATATTTAGATTTGGGCATTGTGCTTGTACTTATTTAAACCAAAACGTACTGTTAAACTGCCTAAATTAAATATTTCTATGTATTTTATTTTAAGTTTCCATACTTTTGGCCACAAAATTTCTGTTCTTATCACACAAAAAATACCAAACAACATTTCTTTGCTTTATATTGGTTAAAATACCCTTGGAAAGCTGTTTATCTATATTTCAAGAAGTTTTCACATGTCAATATTTTCTGTGTTATTTTAAAATGTAAAAAGTTTCCATACTTATGACCACCACTGTATATATTGCTGTTAATTTATAGAAAACACTTTTAAGTTTTTTTTTTAATTCTATTATTTTATTTTGCAGGTTATTAAAATAAAATAATTAATTAGTGTTTTATTTAAATAGTTTCTTACATAACACATTTTTTTTAATTCCGAACAAAAAACACATTTGTAATTGTCAAAAATATTTGAACAAAATACCTACTAACCAAAATTGAAAACATGCAAAATTTTAATGAGGGATTATTTTGGAAATGCTAAAGTTGTTATGCTAAAATATATTTTTCAAAAAAGATAAAGCGCCAAAAAATTTTTCATGTGTCCTCCTCTAGCTCTGTGACAAGTTGGCAACCCTACACAAAACTGTTTATACACAAGTTTTCCGATCTATAAACTTGATGTTTCCTTACTGTTGCCGTTTCGCTGCGTTGAGGCTCCCGCCCATAATCGAACGACAACTGAACTGCAAGCCAACTGAGGCAATGGCATTTATCAATAATAACAGTAAATGTCATAAGTTTAACATGCAAACGGGAACTGCAACAGCAGCAGGAACAGGAACATCAATTTTTTAAATTGGATGTTTAATGTAATTTTACACAGACTGAAATAAATGTTACCATTAAAAGTGGTTATAAGAGGATATAAGATATTAAATTAAAAATTGCTGCTTATGTAAATACAATTTTTATGTTTTAAGAAATAATGGAATTGTCACTTTTTACATAAAATATAATAACCAATTTGTTATAAGCATTGTGGTTCTACAAACAATCTAAGTGGCGAGTTGGTGTAGTGGCAGCATACCAGCCCCTTAGTCGTGAAGACCCGGGTTCGATTCCCGCACTGTCCATTTGACTTTTTTATAGCTCGTCACCTCACAGAAGGCAATGGCAAACCACTGTGTAGTATTTCTGCCTAGTAAACCCTCTCACATGTGCTTCGGAAGGCACGTTAAGCCGGTGGTCCCCATATCTGTGTCTAGTTGGTACGCAACACAGATATGTGCGAGAGGGCGCCTACACTCTAAAATAGAGTATGGCACCGCAAGAAGAAGAAGCAATGTAAATTCGTCCAATACATTTTTACTTATTTATTTATTTAGGTTGGGCAACCAAAAACAGAGATATGTAATTTGTAGTTGATTGGTTTAAAAAAAAATGAATCACTTTACTAGCCAAACCTATTTTTTTTTTGTATCAACATACTCAGTTCTAGTCAAATAGTAAAGTAATTAATCAATTCATAATATTCGTCATCATACCCAATATTGTCTTAAAATTGTTAAAAAGATGACACAACAAAACAAGAATAAATAATTAAACAAAAATGAATCTAATCAGTTAAATTACATGTCTTTTAATTTTATGTGTACCGCAGTATCTATTAATCTTAAAAAGACCTTAACAGCTAATTTTCTCTAAAACCACCAAATCTAAGTCAATTAGTTTTCATATTTGGGTCAACTTGAACAGTTGGTTTTAAAAGTTAAATATATACATACATAGCAAAGTTAGCTAGTTACACATAAAGCTGTTTTCTAGAAAAACATCTGATTACATTTTTACCAACTTGTTAATTATGGGTGGGTGTTCTTAGCATTTGTTCACACCATTAGCTTAGTGGTCAGTGTATCGACCTGCTATGTGAGAAGTCCCAATTTCGAGACGGAGAAGACTTATATAACCTTGTTTAATTGATTGTCAAGTTATAGAAGGCAAGGACAAACCACCATCAGCAAGAATTTCCCCATAGTCTCATTCGGGTCTGGCGATACTTTTACTACCACCAATTTTCATAAATCTTGTAAATCGAGGCGCACAGTAGTGCGCCAAGTCAAGTTTCAACTTCACACACACAAAACATTTCAGCATAATTTTTTCCCCTATCGTAACTATGTTATCTTTTAACATAAAGGTATGAGATTTGGTATGTAAATTCATATAAGTATTCTAATTACCTGTGAAAGAGCTAACCCTAGAATTACAAACCCATTTTTTTAACCTGTAAACTACAAACCGGGGTAAATATTTACCCCACGGGATTTTACCTCTTAAAATCGTTCTGAAAGCAGTAATCTGACTTACCACTCAATTTTTTTTGCTAAATAGCTAAACCGTCATTCAACCAACAAAAATTTGTAACTATTTTTCTAAACAACCGATTTTCAAATGCTCAATGGAATTTCGAAAGGGACACATAAGGCTTTAAGAAAAAATAAGTATACCAATATGATGTTTTTCTAAAAAAGTATATTATTTGGGACTTTAAAAATTCAAACAAATTGAGAATCCAATCAATGGAAAAATCAAATAAATATCCATAAAATATTGGTTTTCAAGAATCTGTTTCCGTTTCTCTCATGGAAAATATGGAAAGAAAAAGAGAAATTTAACAGGTATAAAAAATATTCAAAAGTACAGTTTTGATTTTGCATATTATTTACTTATCAAAATTTACCTAAAGTAAATATCTAGCCCGGTTTGTAGTTCTAGGGTTAAGAAAGTTATGTCAAATCGCCCATTACTACTGACTGAGTGATTCACTGACTCATCAAAATTAAGGGGCACTTCCTGATAAGAGTAGAAACTTAAAAAGACATGGTACACATAACATGGGATTCTGGCTCTCAAATGATTTTTTTTTATTTGAGTATGTTGTTTCTTAGATCAATAGGAACATTTTTTAAATGGGACATTTTTGTGCAGGGCTATAGGGTGGCCCAAAAAATAGCTGAGAAGTTGCAGCTTAACTGTTTATTAATTCCAATATAAACATAAAAGAGTGAAATTTCGTCTAAATCCAACGAAATAATAATATTTATATATTTGTTTAAAGTTTAAATAATTTGGTTTAACATTTAACTCATACAGGGTGGTCCAGTATCGAATAAATAATATGGATTATGCCAACTAAAATATTATATTTTTAGAAATTATACATTTCTGACAGTTTATTAAGGTAAATTTAAGTTAAAATCTTTTGGTTTATTATTCCAAATATACAGGGATATTTGGAATTAAAGATTTGTTTTTGTTTGTTCCCACAAGATATTTTGTGACATATAAAGAGGTACATAGTTTTAAAATCTGCACATTTTTCTGGCAATTTTTTAACAGAGGTGTAATAAAATAAAGCTACCCATAACTAAAATAATTTTCGTGTACATCTACAGGGTGAAGTATCTAGGATATTTTATTCACCATGTCTCGATGTCTCCTGGATTTACCTACATTTTTAGGATAAGTCATACTTACAGTCGTACATTTTTTTTTAAACGGAACGCTCTGTATATTTGGCCAAGTTTTAAATCTTTATACAATTCTACATTGAAAATGTAAATAACACTATACGTCAATAATTGCTGGTTTTATAATTTATAATATAATTAATTAACTAATAAAGTAACCAAATGATATGGCAGACATAACATGGGATTCTGGCTCTTAAACGATTTTTTAAAATTTGAGTATGTTGTTTTTTAAGTCAATAGAAACATCTTTTAAATAGAACATTTCTCTGCAGGCCCACAGGGTGGCCCAAAAAATCACTGAGAAGTTAAAGCTTTTCTGTTCCTTAATACTAATTTAAACGCCTAAGAAGCCTGACTTATCATCTAAATCCTACAAAAAAATAATTTACATACTTACTTAGGGTTAAAAAATGTCATTTGCTATTCAACACATACCGGGTACTCCGGTATCGAAGAAATAAACATGTTTATGCCAAGTATTATTTTAATTTTATGATATATTTGTATATATCTTCAGAATTTTTACTTTTGTTTTGTGCTTCAAGTCAAAAAAGCGAGCTATTTTGCGTTTTTAAAATTTTAAGGTAATAATTATATAAATTAATAAATAATTTAATGAACAATACTAAATTATTAATCATTAATTTTACACCAGCAATTTTTTGCGCGGCAAACAGTTTTAAAACGACTTATCCTAAAAATATAGGTAAATCCAGGAGTCATGGTGAACTAAACCTCCTAGAGACTTTACCTTGTAGGTGTACACGAAAATTATTTTAGTTATGGGTAGCTTAATTTTATTACACCTCAAAAAAAGTCAGAAAAATGTGCTGATATTAAAACTATGTGCCTTTTTATATGCCACAAAATCTTGTGGAAACAAAAAAAAATCTTTAATTCCAAATATCCCTGTATATTTAGAACAATAAACCAAAATATTTTAACTTAAATTTTCCTTAATAAACCGTCAGAAATGTATAATTTCTAAAAATACATACAAGTATATCACGATATTAACATTTTAGTTGGCATAATCCATATAATTTATTCGATACTGGATCACCCTGTATGTGTTAAATGTTAATAATAGGCCTGCACAAAAATGTCCCATTTAAAAAATGTTCCTATTGATCTAAGAAACAACATACTCAAATTTTAAAAAATCGTTCAAGAGCCAGAATCCCATGCTATGTATGCCATGTACTTTGGTATGTTAGTAGATTTTAAGACACAAGTAAAGAAGAAATTTTGAAATCTGCACATGTTTATTGAAAGCGCCTTGAAACAGGGATGGGAATATCCTATATTTAGGGGGTATTTTAGAAGTTTGCAGTCTGATTTTCTGAGGTCATAATTGTCTTAGAATTTAAAATGCAGACAGGATTTCATTGACTAAACAAATAATTGCTACATTTTACCTATCAGACCCGAAGCCCTATTCTACTCATAAAAAATAATTTTAAATCCAGGATTACACAACTTCTACCCTTATAGTAAATTGTTTAAAAAACTCATTTGGAGAAAAAATATTACTTCTTAGTCATTTTTTCTCATTCATTAAAATAAAAAAAGAGAAGAGATCCCACAAACAAACTTATGTAAAATAAGGGACAAGTTCCTATTAAAAAATCTCGACCTCTTAAAGTACTGAGATCTAAAATTAGACCAAGTTCTGTTCAGAATTTGCTGTCCCACTCTTTTTGACTTGGCAAGTATTTACTAATCTTTCTGTATTCATGAAAAAACAACATTTATTAATACAGACAGATCAGTAAAAAACCTGTCAAGTCAAAAAAGAATGAAACAGCAAATTGTGGACAGAACTTGGTCTAATTTTAGATCTCAGTACTTCAAGCGACCGAGATGTTTGGATAGGAACTTGGCCCTTATTTTACATTAAGTTTTTTTGGTGAGATTTTCTAAAACACACTATCGAGCTTTATGCTCGTTTTGGTATCTATTTTACTATAGTCCGAGAGCTGGTGAACAATTTGGAATAGATTCTTGAGGCACTTTGAAACTTTGTGTTATTGTCCTAAATGGACCATTGAGCCCTAAACATAAAAGTCAAGGTCTGGCTGGCTACCAACCATTGAATTCTTTTAATTGCGCCAAAATTGGTTTGCAGGTAGTCTATCTGCCTAACTTTAGTATCTGATACAGGGAGCAAATAAATCCTCTAGCCAAATATTTGATATGCAAAGTCTAAAAGTAACCAAAAAGTTGTATGATCCTTATTTATTTTTATTACAATTACTGAGAACATATAAATTTATTTCAGAATTAACCCAACTGATAGCTTTGCTGACAATACTACCCTTCATTCAGTAATATTTAGTTTCTCAAGCCTGTCTAAGCTTGATTTAGAAAGTCAGCGCAGTGTAATGCAGATATCTCTTTCACAGGATTTTAAATTGGTATGGGATTGGGGCACCAGAAATTTTGTCCACTTTAATGACTCAAAAACACAGTTGTGTCCTGCAGAGTAAAAAAAATTAATCTTGTACCTCTAATCTTTAAGAACGATCTTAATTGACAGAATCAAATTATACTGTAGCCACAGTAACTTTGAAAAAGCTCAGAATTTTCTTTTTAGCCAGAAAGTGTTTTTCCTCTTCGTCTCTGTATACTATGTAACCAACCGCTGTGTTCACACGTCGTTGTCGTGGTTGGGCCCAGTAGGATCTTTTGGAACATGCGCTAGAGTTGCTGGTTATCGGAAACTCTTGGCTAGCGTATGGAACGGGATCCGAAGCTAAGATGAACACAAGGCTTAACTCAAGGTGTTAGCATATCGTGCTGATGAGTGAATGACATCCTGTGCCTTAAACAGGTGTCTCCAACGGTGCCTCTGAGATACAGGGGGACCTCTCAGAGTATCTAGCCTTACTGCGGTAATGCGGGGCTCTGCCGTGGTGGACTATTACTTCCCTAGCTCCAAACAGAAAGCGGACAGAACCGCTTTTACAGGAAAAAAGTGACAAAGGTGCGCTGACCGAAACGGATAAATCCGTTTCGAGAGGTGCCACTCAAGGTCACAAGCCGACAGGGTTTTAAAAAATAATGATTTAAAAAAAAATCAAAAATCGCGATTTAAAAAAAAATAATCCTGATTTTTTTTTGTAAATAGCACAATCGAAGTTTGTAACGTGTCCTTATTCTTAAACATTCTCCTATCTCCTAATATTTTTCGTTTTTATAAACTCTTATATTAAATATTTACCGCGAGAAAGCACTTGCACTTTCTTGAAAATTCCTGTCAGAACACGCAGATTTACCGGTCTACATAAAGGGGAAGAACGCGGACGGGCGTCATTTCCTAGTTAAGATCTGTGCGCGCGAGCATTGTTTTTACGGCTAACTGAAAATTTTGATATTGTCTAAAATATAAAATATAGTTTTTTGAATATGTCGTTTCGAAGAAGTGGTAGAAAGAAAGACCTTATCTGGCAGTTTTTCAAAGAAAAATCGGGGAAAGCGGAGGGAAAACCGGGATGTCGCGCTACATGTAAAAAATGTAATTTGGAAATGCAAGGATTGGTGGAGAGGATGAAAAAGCACTGGGAAAAATGTAAAAATGTAAATAATGAAGACATCGATACTATCGATACTTATAGTGACTCGTCATTCTCGTCAACGTTATCACAATCACAATCAGTTTTACCCGTAAGTACCTTTTTATTATTTGTTAATTTTTAAAAATGGTGTTGAAATATTTTTCCAATTTTCCATGTTTGGAAATTTTTAAAAACTTATTTTTACAACAAGGTGGTTTCTGGTGCACTTTGTGTCACGGAATTTCACAATTTTTGAAAATGCTTTGTAATTGATACGTTTTTTAACACTAAACACTATTTGCAACAAAAATTTCTTGGATGAACAATATTTTCTGAAAAAAATACAATTTTTTTTATTTTTTATCCAAGTAACTATTAAGGTATGTAACTATGACAACACAACACCTTTTATTTCTCAAAAAAGTGGCTCATTCAACGATTTTTTATTTTTTGCTTTAAATTAAATCGATTCTATTTGACGGGCTCTATCAAACCAAACTAGAAAAATTATAAAATTCTGTGACACATAAAGCGCACCAGACCCAATGTGTTTTCTTAGATACTTTACATACATCTATCATCTATGGACAATTGAAGCCTCATATTGTTTTTTTAATTGCAGGTACAACGTACTTCAAGCATAAATACGTCACAAATTCAAACTGAACAAAACTTTCAGCAAGCAAGTACGTCGCACTCAGTTTCCCTTCAATCCCAGTAAACAAAAAAAGAAAAGAATGTAATACTGACATTACTGACACAACTTCTTCTGGATCTCTGATGTCTTTTGTTGTACGTACTAGTAAGCCTGCCAAAAATGAAATTGATAAGCAGATTGCCAGAGCCCTCTATGCAACTAATAGCAGTTTCATCTGCCTGAGCAATCGGTTAAGAAAGCTATAGCACTACTGCGACCTGGATATGTACCGCCCAGTCGAAACGATGTGTCAGGCAGACTGCTTGATCAAATATATACCAAGAAAGAAGCAAATGCTTTAAGGGGTTGTCTAGAAGTAACGTTTGTCTTTCACTCGATGGATGGTCTAATGTGCATAATGAACCCATAGTATGTGCAACAATTACTGCAGAAAATGGCTCCTCCTTTCTATTCGACACTGTAGATACAACTGGGCATCCACATACATCCGACTACCTAACAGAAATTGCAGCAACCCTTATAAACAAACTAAAACCGAGTATGATTGTACAGTGAGTAGTTTCGTGACAGATAATGCAGCTAACATGTCTGCAATGCGAAATGAAATAAAGGCATCTGATAAATTCAATGTAATAGCATATGGCTGTGCTACACATATACTAAATTTATTATGTAAAGATTTGGAAATCGTTGATATAAAAGAGCATGTAGTCCAAATCGTAAAGTACTTTAGGAACAATCATTTTGCATCTGCAACATATGCCAAAGAAGGAGGCAAAAACTAGTCATACCTAGTGATGTTCGATGGAACTCGCTTGCAGACTGCTTGCAAGTATTTACCGAATCATGGCCCATACTTTTTAGAATCAGTGAAGAACACAAAGAAAAGATTGACAGTATTATCAGGGAAAAAATTTCAAACATTCATTTAAAGAGAAGTGCTGAAGATTACCTCAAAATTCTTAAGCCAATTTCCATTGCCATAGATAGGTTGCAAAAGACCGACGCCACTATTTCAGATGTTGTAGAGCCATTTAAAATATTAGAAGATTACTTTGAAGAAACTAATCTGACATGCTGGCATTTCTTATCGACCCAACGAAAACACAAAGTTTGACATATACTGAAAAAAATATTGCATTACAAACTGCAAAAGAACTGCATCCAGATAGTGGTTTATTACCACTAATCATCAAGTTTCTTGCCAAATCAGAGCCTTTTAACGATATTATGTTTCAAGATGATATCCTGAAAAGCGTAAAACCTATTGACTGGTGGAAATCACAACGAAACGCAGATATTATTGAAAAAGAACCCATAATTACACAACTGCTCTGTGCAGCTGCTTCGTCTGCATCAGTAGAGAGGATATTCTCAACATTTGGTTTAGTGCACTCTAAACTACGCAATCGATTAGGTACTGAAAAAGCTGCCAAACTAGTGTTTCTTTACAAATATTACAATTAAATTTGTTTTTTCTTTTGAATATTTTCTGCAATAATACTTCTATCTATGTTTTCTTGTGTTCTTGTAATAAATTAATTTACTATACTAACGTAATTTATTTTTGTTTCGATTTGTCTTCATAACCCAAATTATTATTTTTATAATTTTTATTTTTGATTTTAATCATTATTTAAATTTAAAAAAATCAAGTGATATAAATCGTGATTAAAATCAATTGATTTAAATCCTTGCAACCCTGCAAGCAGACAAAGGTGCGCCGCCGCCGACCGAAACGGGTGAATCCGTTTCGAAAGGTGCCCCCGAAGTCAGCGGCGCCTGTTTCACGGGGAAGGGCTAATCCATCCCGAACAAACAGGTGCTTAGGAAGGGATCCCTGAATCCAAACAGAAGGCGGGCAGAACCGCCTTTATAGGGAAAAAGGTTTCCTGGCTTTAAACGTAAAGCGAATAGGACCGTTTTCATAAGGTAAGGCCGGAGATGCGGCCTCAGAAAGAACATCTGGTTCCAAGGACCTGGTAGCTACCCACGTCACTAGACCGGGAGAGGAGGGCATGATGGATCTAATCGTCTGCTCGTCATACTCTCCAGGAGACAGGGACACCAGAACACATATTGTGCTCGTGTCCGGTAGCGACACGAGTAAGAGGAGATGTAAGAACTCTCTCCCAATCTGATATCGGATTTATTAGAAGTCTGATTCTATTGGGAGAAATATAGAAAGGTGTGAGCCACAATAGACCGAGCGGTCGCAGTGGAGGGCGTAAAAATTCCAGTCACTTTAAACCTACCCACCTACCTACCATACTATGTATGTATCCCAAATCAGGCCATATCCAAAATATTATTTCCATTTTTGGAAATGGCATCTCCTACAACCCTTTGTGTTTTCTATTCTCTTTAGAGAAAGTCCATTGTGAAATTGGGATTATTAATAATGCATTAATAATCTCAATTTCTCAAGGGATCTTCCTTTTTTTGCCCAGAGACAAGCTGTGGGGGACCTGTCGCTTTCTAATGGGTAATTTTACGGCTTCTGCTCCGAGAAATTAGCCAATATTTTTCCTTTCCCAGGTGTTCATGCATCTCTTTTCTTCAAACCTCAAAACTGCCTCTTAATTCACTTAGGAGACCCACGATACATTAGTATTAGAGTCTTAGCCTTTGTGAACCGTTCCAAGAGGAGAAAAATAAGAATTTCGGTTATAAGATATAGTCTTTTTTTGTACGGAAATATGAGCAATTTTGCTAAAAGTGACTTTAAAACTAGTATCATTTTACTAAAACGATTTTTTTCTAAGGTTAATATCTCCTAAATACTTTATTGCTATTACTACTTTGTTTTTGCCTATATGGCAACCTATATAATATTTTTTAAAATTTCAGCAATGCTTGATCTTGATGATCAGCTGGATTATGAGCCGGATGGTGAAGATGAAGACGAAGATCAAGAAAGCGATGGTGCCGAGGATTACAATAGCAATAATCAACGATACCATCATAACTTTTCAGGTACGGATTAAAAAATCTATATATCTTTTTTTATTTTAAGCAAGTCAAGTGAAGCTTTAAAACCATTTAAAAATGGGTAAAACCAAGTTAGCAAATAGAAGTGGGATTCAAAATTTAAAGTTGTTGTTTTTGGGCTAAGTTACCTAGTTTACATTTATACAGGGAATTCGCATTATGTCGTAGCCAGGTTATAAATACCGCCGTTTTTTAAAATGGCTTATCTGTTATTTTGCATTCAGGCGGATATCACCAATGATATCACCTTCAGTCACTTATTAAAATAGAATTGAGGTTATGTTTTTGCCGCCAATGTTAGTTATTATTTTATTGTTATTTAGCTGAGGATGCATAACCCACCTGTTAATAAATCTTTGTTTTATGCGCATTTAAATGAATCCTATGCAGGTTACTTATAAACTTAGGGCGGAAAGCCATAACTACATTTATTTTTTGTGATTTGTTATTACATAAAAAAAAGGATCAAAAAAAGAAACCTTGGGACGATGAACGTAATAATAAAATTATAAATATTTTAATGGACAACTAACCAGAACTAACCTTTTTTTTTCTTTATAGGATATAAATACCTTACATTTTGTGGTGCCAAAATTCATTTATTGAGAATATGACTCGTACTTAATAGGCCAGTTTATAAAATGGCTGAAAGCACTAGCCTTATTATAAAACAATTTAAACTAAACGATTATTTTAGAATATAGCCGCGTTTTATAAAACGGCTAGCCATTTTAAAAAACGGCCGAATTTGCGATTTCTTTAAAAGAAAATCTGGCTTCACGTAACTCGATTATCCAACTTAGAAAGTTCAGTAAAATTAGCGCATTTGCGGACTCTAAGCATGATAATGCCATTAGACAAATAATACCAAACAAATCCAACACTAAAAAATCACTGAATATTAGGTAACCATGTTCATATTGTTTGTATCCTGAGCTAGCCATTTTAAAAACGGCCGAATTTGCCTTGAAAATTTCTTCACGTAATCGTATGATGTAAAATGTTTTCACTGGCTTCCACATAAATCACGAAAATTAGTACCAGCAATTTTTTTATAGAAAGTACTGCTCGAATGTAAAATTTATAGGTACGTCCATGAATTGCGGATATAAAACCATTGGTTGCATTTATTTTCCTAATATATTTCAGACTAATAGTAGGTAGGTTTAAAGTTAGTGGACTTTTTACTCCCTCCACTTCGACCGCTCGTCTATTGTAGGCTCAACCTTTTATATTTCTTCAATAGGATCGAACTTGTAATGAATCCGATACCAGATTGGGAGAGAGAGTTATTACATCTCTCTCTTACTCGTGTCGCTACCGGACATGAGCACAATATGTTCTGATGTGTTCTGGTACCCCTGTCTCCTGGAGAGTATGACGAGCAGACGATTAGGTCCGTCATGCCCTCCTCTCCCGGTTTAATGACGTGAGTAGCTACCAGGTCCTTGTTACAGGAACCAGATGTTCTTTCTGATGCCGCATCTCCGGCCTTACCCTATGAAAACGGTCCTACCCGCTTTCTGTTTAAAACCAGGGAACCCTTTTTCCTATAAAGGCGGTTCTGTCCGCCTTCTGTTTGGATTCAGGAAACCCTTCCTAAGCACCTGTTTGTTCGGGATGGATCAGCCTTTCCCCAGCTTGTGACCTTGGGTGACACCTAAATAAATAAATAGAAGACTCATTACCAACTTCCATATTTATAAGTTTCATTCAAATTTCCCACCTCCACCATTTTACCCTTTTAAGGATTAGGGCGTTTTCTAAAATACTTTTTTAGTTGACGCCTCCTACTCATAATGTACTCCATGCCAAATTTTAATCTTTATAGCTCACGAATAAGTGAACTTTCGCTTTTATATAATATAGATGTTTAGAAGACACCCTGTAAAATAAAATCTTTGAAAAGAGGTGCGGATGGAATTGAAAATGGTTTTTTTTTCATTACAATACATTTTCTAGACAGATGTGTCAGTTTTTAACTACCTTCTAAAATGTTAATCAGAACATATACAAAATCATTTAAATGTGTTATCACCTGTAGAAATAATAACCAAAGAGTTTATGTTAACAGATATTTCTAAAAGTTACTGATATACAGATTTATATTTGCTCAATCTCTTTGTAACATTCATAATCCGCTAAATTTTCTTTGATAAATTTTTTCTTATCTTATTTTAGAAGAAAAACAAAAGTGTGAAAGAAGTAACAAAAATTATGTAGAAGACGAAGACAGTGGGCAACAAGTTCCTGAGCCCAGCGGCCAAGAATACGAAGACTCCCCTATTCAGACCAGGTATTTTTTTACAAATTTTAATTCAGTTTAAAATACAGTTCCTAACCATCCCATATGATTTTTGTCATACCATCTACCTTCCATTTGTTTTAGGTTAACAATTACTCCAGTCAATCTAGACTTCGGTAAACACAAAAGGTCGGATGTTATGTTTCTAAATTTTAATTTGTGTTTTGGCACCCCAATAGTGGGACACCAAGCGAATCCAACATAAGTTTTATCGGGAGAACTTTTGGGGGCCTCAAAACCTCAGAATTTTCGGACTTTTTTCAGTTTTTTGTTTAAACCTCGTTAAGGAAGCCTCCCACAGAAAAAAAATATTCTTTCCCAAATTAAAGTGCAATAAATTCTGCGTCGAATAATATATTGGTACGTTAAAATCGGTTCCACCGTCTAGGAGCACGCTCGTTGAAAAACATCTATATTTTTCAACTTTTTCGAAAAATCCATTTTCGGCACTTTGAAGAGCTGTAACTCCAAAACGGTCTCTCCAATCGAAAAAACTCATAGAATGAAAGTTGTAGAGCATGAAATAATGCGTTTAGGAAGCACCAGGATTTTAAAATTGACTTAATATTTAGGTAAATACCGACAATTTTTCATTTTCCCTCAAAAAAGTCAATAGGCTAATATTAAGTGTTTCAACAGACAACGATTCTACCCTTTTACTTAACTGTTTTAAACCCTCTTTAGGTTCGACAACCACTGTAAAAATAACTTAATAATAGTGGGAAGAAGTGTTTAACCAAAGCAATAATAAAAAATGTTTAAAAAATGTGTAATTTGGTATTAAAAATTATTTACATGGTCATAAGTAATTAAAAACTTACAGTACAGTCGATAATTATACTTATATACTACTACTATATTAATACTACTTTTTCACTCTCAAAAAATCAATAGTGTTCAAAATGAATATAGAGAAAGGTTTAAAAAACGTTTAAAAATGTTAAACAATGTTTAAACATTATTTAAAAATGTTCATTTTCCCCTCAAGAAATACAGATTTCTGGTTAAGAGGCTAGTTAGCGCAAAGGCCTGTCATGAGGACCAGAAAGTTAATATCTTCCCCAACTATTACCACAATGGGATGCTCCTGTATCTTTGAAATAGCTGAAGTAACAATTAGGTAGTCTGCGTCCTCATCCGCTTGCTTCACTTCTATGCCACATTCCTCGAATTCAGTCTTCAGTAAAAGTATGAATCTGCTCCTATTATTGTCATTTGCCAAAAATTTGTCCTGTGCTACTTAGTTTGTCATGCTGGCTTCAACAATAACTTCTGCGGATTGGTGGCTGAGCATTCTTCGCAGCCGCTTGGCTTGTTTTGTTCCAGCAGCTTAGGATAGCCGTCAAATACCACCGCCACCTTGGTGCCATAATGCTTCTTCACGTATGATGAGTAGGTTTGGGCTATGGTGGCAAACATAGTATTTTGAGACCAAACGACTTTGTCAATGGGGACTAATGCTTTGTACAAAGATGCTTTTGTTCCCTTTCTCGGGCATCCTTCGGAGAACAGGGACATGGGGTAGGGTGCCAAATCATATAAAAAAGAAAAATTTCAGTCCTCATTAGACTGTTTTGAAACACACAACCTTTAAAACAAAGTTATTGGATCAATTGCAGTCACTTAGTTCCTGCTTTCAAACTGCTAATAACAGAGGCCAAGGTTGTTTTACCTCGTCTTTCCTTCAGAGAACAACGTTTATGAAATTGTCATGAGCAACCATTTTTAAAACCAAGAACTCACCAACCCTTCCAGCCAAATGGCAATTCACATCAACTCCACCAACTACTCCACTGCTAATTGACATCAGGGAATCAGACTTGGGAAAAAACACCCTCCCCTTATACCGCCTTAGCGGGTCAGCCCAACGACGTAACTCCTCAATATTTTTCTAAACGGTTGAGGCGAAAATGAACATTTTTAAACATTTCTTAACATTTTTAAACGTTTTTAAACACTATTGATTTGTCGAGAGTAGGTAAAGTAGTTTTATTGTTAGTATAGTAGTAGTATATTAGTATAATTCTTGACTACATAAATTTTTAATTACTTATAAACATGTAAATAATTTTAATACCAAATTACAAATTTTTTAAACATTTTTTATTGTTGCTGACCGAAACACCTCTTCCCACCTCATTGGGTTATTCTTACAGTTGTTGATGAACCTAGAAAGAGTTTTAAACAGTTAAAAAAGAGCGTAGAATCGTTGTCTGTTGAAATATACTTGATATTAGCCTATTGACTTTTTTGAAGGAAAATGGAAAAATTGTCGGTATGCACCTAAATATTGGGTCAATTTTCAAATTCTGGTGGTTTCTAAACTCATAATTTCATGTTCCACAACTTTTATTCCATGACTTTTTTCGATTGGAGTGACTGTTTTGGAGTTACAGGTCTTCAAAGTGCCGGAAATGGATTTTTCGAAAAAGTTAGAAAAATAGCCGTTTTTCAACGAGCGATTGCTCCTAGACATCCAAACCGATTTTGATGTTCTATAGATCATTCGACGCAGAATTTAATGTACTTTAATTTAGGAGGGAATATTTTTATCTGTGGCAAGCTTTCTTAACGAGTTGTAAGCAAAAAACTGAAAAAAGTCCGAAAGTTTCGAGGTTTTTAGGCCCCTAAAAGTTCTCCCGATAAAAATTTTGTTGGATTCGCTTAGTTTCCCAGTATTGGGGCGTCAAGACATCAATTAAAATTTATAAACAACATCTGACCTTTTGTGGGCAAACACCCCTTTTAATGTCTAGATTGACTGGACTAAATTTCACAGCTCCTAGATTTTACGGCTTGTTACAATTCAATTTTACAAAAGGGTGCTTATATTTTTTTTGTCACAAATCTGTGTAATGACATTTTTTCACTTACCACATCTAGTAATAGGGTTGCTAGGTTTTAAACAAGGCAAGGGAGGCCTTCCTGCTAGCGAGAGTAGTATGCAACATAATTTAATGATTTAAAAACATACATGGTGTTTCATAAGAAAAATCATATATTTGGTTTATATGTTGAAAAATATTAAATTCGAAAAAAACTAACAATACTACTGGATTCTTCGTAAAAATGCCTACTTATATCAGTTTTTACTGTTGTCGTAAGTTACAAGGTAACTGAAATACGAGGGGAATCCAAAAATGAAAAAGAAAAGAGTATTTAAGTGTTGATTAAAAGGAGGGGGACACTTGGCGAAAACCGCAAGTCTCAATATCTAATAATAATACCGAACCGGTAATAGCATCATTTAGGAGATTGCTCCAAAAATTTTGCAAAACAGAAGTATTTTAAATTTATAAACCAACTCTAAACATAACTTGCTATTTATCCTTTAAAACTGAAGCACATGCATTTTCCCAAGCATTAATAATTCCTCTTCAGTTGCGATTTTTTTGCCTTTTAATTTTTTCTTTATAAAAGGGAAAAGTCTGAATTCTGAGAGTCCCGTTTGGGTCAAAAACTCCTGAGTCACGCTTGCCCGATGTGCCGGCGCTTTGTCGTGGTGGAAGTGCCAAGTACTGAGACGTGACTTTGGTCGCAATTCTTTCAGCTCATTTAAAACTTGAGGTAAACAAACGCCTGTATACCAAGCAGCGGTGACGGTCTTCTGTGAATCCAACACCACCCTTTTTATGAGGCCTCTTTTAGCAAAGAATACTGCGATCATTATTTTTTTAACTGATCTTTGGTCGGTGCTGGCTCATTTTCAAACATCCATAGTTTTGATTGGGACTTACTAGGAACGTCAAAAAAATATAACCAGGTTTCGTCGCCTATGACTATTGAATCAACATCCTTTGAATGGCCAGAGTCATAGAACAAAACTTTCTTACTTTTAAATCTTCATGCAAAATCAAATTTAAGGTAGATGAATATAAGAAGGTATTTAAGAGATAACCAATATTTAGAATCTCTTGAATCTGTCTATAAGTAATTCGACGGTTAGCTGTAATTATATTTTTAACTGCGGCAATGTTTTCTTAAGACCTGCTCGTCACTGGGCGGCCCGATCTTTCATCATCATCTAAATTGAAGATTCCTCATTGAAATTCTTTATACTAACGGAATATGGTAGAGACAGAAAGTTTCAGCCATTTCGTCATGGCACTCTTGGTAAGATAATCCACGTTTGAGGTTGTAGTAGAATATCACTTTGTAATGACAGTATCTAAGACAAGTCATTTTTACCACTTTTCGCTAATCTATAACAGACTGAGCACAGGAATAAACTGAGTATGTTTGGACTTGTTTGTCTCTATACTTATTAATGCGACCATTCAAACAAGTTCAAACTTGCTATGTTTCTCATATTGTAAGACTTATGAAACAGCCTACGTAATATCAAAATAAGCAGAATAGCATCAACTATAATATTAAAATAATCAGTGCTGGCAAAAACCTGGGGTCTTCACGTTGGTGGGTTTTTGGCTTTTTGTGTT